>OZ038480.1:62025710-62143210 GCA_964036315.1 Acanthosepion esculentum | reverse complement strand
ATATATATATATACAGCCCAGTGTGTCTGAAGATTTTAATTTTTTTTATTGTTCAATATATATATATATATATATTGATTGATTGATTGAGTGTGCATGTGTTCATATTTTAAGGAACTTTTTATTGCATATTCTTTAATTTATATTTTACTATTTTTCTTTCTTCCCCTTCCCCGAATCTTTATTCTTTTCCTCCCCCAAATCTGCTTATTTTCCCCTTAATTCTTTTAATTTCCCCTTCCCTCCCTATCTCCCTCTTTCTCTCTCGCTTTTCCTATTTTATTTCACTTCCATTTTTTTCTTTCCTCTCTGCCTTGTTTTAATTGCTCTCGCGATCAATTGTGATAAGAGGGAGTACACTAGTGACGGACTGGGTCGCACACAGACGCCGCACATCGCATTCATTCCTCCCCTCACTTTTTTTTTTCGGTAGCCTATCAATTTACCCGAAGAACTCTATGTAATCCTGCCGAACAGGGAGGGCGGATTCGGTGACGGACAGGGAGTGGAGTAGAAAAAAAGTGGGTGCGCGGATGGAGCTGAGAAATAAAAGATTGATGAAGAAAGAAAGAAAGAAAGGCGGTGGGTGAAAAAGAAAGATAAGAAAGAAAAATAACTGACTAAAAAGAGAGACTGAAAGAGAAACGATGGAATTGCGAGGAGTCAAAAAAGAAAGAAATTTGATGGGTGTTGGAAAGGTAGATGGTGAGGGCGAATGTAGGAGATTGGAAGGCAAAGGGTTGGTTAATGATGTTTGGGGTGGGGTGGGGAGAAACCTTTATAAAATAGTGGAGTTGGGATGGTGGAGGTTATTTTGGGGCCATCAGGAAGATGACGTGTGGGCGAGTGATTTGCATTAGATATATCTCTCCTCTCTCTCACACACGAAATTTAATGAACATTATGTTTAAGAAAAAATGTAACTATGGCCTTTAAATGAATAAAAGCGCGTATATATATATATATATATATATATATATATATATATATATATATATATAAAGAGAGACAGACAGATAGAACAAATTAAAATATTACTCAGAAACGTTTTTCTAACATTCTCTCCTATATACACACACATAAATTATATAAATTATTAGTTACAATATTAGCCGACGCTTAGCGCCAGTGTGGAACGCATAGGTTTCTAAGTACGTATATCGTGTTGAGCAAAGAGTGTTTACTATAGAGTTAAAAGAACCAGTTTACATATGTGGCTCGATAGACAAACGCCTACACACATACACAGTGAACGTATGTAATGTAAGCCGAAACCACATTTAAATGTGCGTGTGTGTAACGGATTGAGACGTGCTTATAAAACTCTGAGCGTAAGGATATGTGTAGATAGGAAGAGGTAATCGTTACATGTACGTATGTGTGGGAAAGAGAGAGAGGAAGAAAGAAAGATAGTTCAAGTCCATACGTACATGAATAGGCCACTGTGTGCTTATACGTTTGTAAGTATGTACATAAACGGAAAAGGGGAGTGGAGGAGGTGGTGGATATTCGGTGGGGTAGAAACGAAAGATTGTACTAAAGGAAAAAAAAATGTGATGTGGCGGCGAAGTGGGGAAGGCGACGGGAGGTAGTTGGCTGTGGTTGGAGAGTGGATCTATAAAAGCGGGCCAGCAAAGAGAAAAGAGACGTAAAGAAAATAATAATAATAATAAAAATAAATAGTGGTTGAGAAGAAAAGCGACGGGTCCCGCCTCCAGAGCAACCAAGCTGCCATTCAGAAGCACGTGCTTTTGAAGGACAGCCAGACAGTCGACCAATCGGGTGAGAGCAATCACTACACCGGCCCCGGGTAAACACACTCCATTTGCAAGAAGATGTAAACAGTTGTCGCTGTCTTAACAAAGAACTCGCCTACAGATGCCGTAGAAATTTGACACTGTTGTATAGCAAGCCTTTGGAAAATAAGAAGTTTAATTACCTTTTTGAAGCGAGGTGTGTGTGTATGTGTGTGTGTGTAAGTTGGTTTTAGGGGAGGGGTAGAGTGGAATGTATAAGATAGAAACAAAATAGGAAAGAACGCACAAGAAAAGAAAATTTTGAGACTTAGTTGCACTACAGGCCCACCCGATAAACATATATATATATATATATATATATATATATATATATATATATATATTATAAGATATTAAAGAGAGTTAAAACGCACTATGTAAATCTCACACACAATTCTATATATCACGTAAAAACTTATATTTTCCCACGATGGTAGTATTATTTATAGTAAACTCTTTATATAACCCAACCCGACTTTGAGAAGGTTGAAAATGAATTACTTAGTCAAACAAAATGCTCTGTAGGTGGTGGTATGCTATCTATCAAAAGAGTCGGGAAATCGTTTGAATTCATTAAAAATTCTGAAGTCACCTCAAATCTGTCTGTATTTTGAAAGAATTCCCAACTTAAAATCTGTTTGCATCTTTCGTTTAAAATGTATTGTAGTCAGTACATATTTGACCGCGTAGTAAATTTAAAAACCGTTTTGTTTCGTGACTAACACTTAAAAAGTAATATATATATATATATATATATATTAGTCTGGGAGGGGAGAGTAGCGACTTAAAATTAAAAGTGTAAAATATTCTTTATTTCTTTGCCAACAAATGCTTCCCTCCACTTCTCTTCTTTTTCTCGCAACATCGTGCATGTGTGTGTGAGAGATAAATCTACTTTAAACTTGCCTTTACAAGCTCTTTCGTACACACACAGAGAGCAAACACTTAGCAAGCTGCTAACAGTAAAAGGTTCTTCTCTCTATCTATCTCTTCCCAAGTACGATAATATAGTCAAGTTAGTTTTAAAAAGAGGAAAAAGCGAGACTAAATAATAAATAAAACGGAGGCGGAGAATCTGTTGTAGGCGTGTGCTTAACAAGCACCTTGAATTGATTGACGGCTGATTATTCACACCGAGCGTTAATATATGCACACCGACTGAGAGCGGCTGCGATCTGACTGGTCAAGAGGTTAAGTACCTGTGCATACTTAATGAGGCCACGTGGGGCTCTTCAGTCGATAGCAGTGTTTGTTGATAGGGCCAATCAGTTGTTTCCCATATATGGGAAGTATATTGTTACTCAGAGCTAATACCTCGTGTTGAATTCTACTGTGTGTGGCATCATTTGGCTGTATTCACACACAGAAACAGTACCTTGCAAAAACGGCACACTAGCTTTTTAAAACAAAAAAAAGAAAAGAAAAAGCTAGACTGGAGAATTTTTGACAGCATTTTTCTGTCAGTTATTTTTATTTTTTTTAAAACTTCGTTCATTCACTACCACCCCCCTCTTCATACTTCAAAAAGTGAAAGACAAAACACGGATTTTACAACTTTTAAACAGGAGTTTTTAAAAAGAGTACGCGCGCGAAGGAGGAGGGGTGAAAAGTTTAAAAAAAAGAGAAAAATAAAAAAGTAAATTATACATGACCAATTGTGATTTTTTAAAGATTTGTTTTCCCTGAAGGAAATAATTTCAGGATTTAAAAAAAAAATCGCAATTTTCTACGATTTTTATATTTTTTTTCTTTTTTCTCTCGTGCGAGAAAAAAAAATTGCACCTTGGATCAGAGATGAGGATTTTATTGTTTGAAATCATGCACTGGTATATTTACGATGCGAATAATCTAAACCAACAACATTTACCGCTTTCTTCGTTTTAGCAACGAACCAAAAAAATATATATATATTTGTGGGATTTTACCGTTTCTGACTTGGGATTTTTTCCACCTTTTTGTTGCCTGGATCGAAAGGATATTTAAAATATTTATTTACACCAAACGACCAGCCATTTACACTAAATGGGCTGGTGTAATCGTTGCAAGTTGTGATAGAGGAGGGTAAGAGAGAGGTGTGTGTTTGAGAGGAATAAAGAATATATATATTATATATATATAGATAGATCCTCGCCCTCTCTCTCTAAAAAAAATATATGTATTCGCACACGCACACACTTATGCATTTACATACATTACATGTATAAAAAAAAAAAAAAAAGAGTACATACCCCTATTTAAAATAATCGGATATATAAAGAAAGACGTGCTTTCTTTTTTTATATCCGAGTTTTTCTTCGCTGAGTAAAAAAAAAAAAAAAAAAAGATTGACCCAAGTAATCCGCTTACAGTGTTTTCCGGATTTTAATTTGTACATTTTAAATCGTCAAATATGTATCCAAATCGTCATCCTGTAAGTACTTAATTCCTTACCTAACAAATAGGTGTCTGATAACGTGTATCTAGGCTTGCCTATGTATTTTCTATTTACGTACGTAAATAACTTGCCTTTATTCGAGAGGGTGTGAATATTGTAAAATTTATTTTTTATTTTATTATTTTTTTTTTTTTCAGAAGGCTTAAAAAATAAGTATTTGTGTTCATGTATAACTGCTAGATTACACTTTTATACTCTTAATTGAACATATGTATGTACAAAACTAACACGATCCTCCAAAGTACATTTTTAAGGGTGCGTTAATGAATTAGTCAGCTAACTGATCTGTATCACACGGTTATTTTTTTTCTTCTTTGATTAAAGTATAAATGTTTATAAAATATTGTTTACAAGGCATGTGGTTTACAAACTACACGTGTACACATACATACACACAACACGTGTATTTGAGTACATGTCACATACTTAGGGAGAGACAGTTGTTAAATTTAACAACTTTTTTTTATTTCTTTTGTGATCAACTTAAAATCCCTGATCATGAATAAAACTTAATTGATCACTTCGTTCAAATATAACCTAATTCAATAATTTACAATGTTATACACACACGTATATATAAAATAAAAGGAAAAAATATTAATTTATCCAATAACCTATTTGTATTTCTAAACAAATAATTCCAGATGACTTTTAGTTTTGTCTTTCAATTGAAAGTCGCCTTTTTATTTTAAAAAAAAACTACTTTAAAAAAAAAATGTAATGTAATTATTAACCTATGACCTAGTACAAAGTTATTAATTGCTTTTCTTCGTTTTCATTATTTGTTGTTTTCAAGACAACTTTTGTAATTTTTTTTATATAAGAATTTCGATTTAAACTTTTAAATTGTAGCGCTTTGTACTTCACTTCAAAATTAAGTGATACTTTTTCCTTTTTATCTTTAACTCTTAGCCATTCTAGTCTATTGTTAGAGTAAGAAGATTGTAACCATTAACCCCCTTCGCCCCAATATAGATATTTATTTTTATATATATATATATATAAATTATTTTTTTTTTTTTTTTTTAAATACGCATTTATTTTTATTTGTAGAATCCTCATCAACCTGGACAGCCGTTCAAGTTTACAGTTGCTGAATCATGTGATAGAATTAAAGAAGAATTCAGTTTTTTGCAGGCTCAGTACCACAAGTGAGTGTCCAATTTGTCTATAGTGTGTGTGGGGGGGGGGAGTTCTTAAAGATATGTACATGTATAATAATCGAATGCATTTCTCTCGTGAGGGGAAAACAAGGGATGTGTGTATTGAAAAGAACAAGAAAGCAAGAAAAATACAAGGAGAGCATTTTAAGTAGTTCTATACTGGCCATAGACACCAGGTGCTCGTTTTCTATGTTACGTAGAATGAACTGCTAACTGATTTTTAGCAAATAGGGCATGTCAAATTAAATATGTTTGCTTGGAAAGAAGGGGAAAAAGATCAAGAGTAACTTTTTTTTTTTTTTTTCTAAATACGATTTTGAAACGGGCTTTTTTATATAATATATATATATATATATATATATAATATATATATAATTGAAAACAAAAATCAATTCATTTTCCATAAAATATGCATTTTAGGATGAGAAATATTAGGTCACATGGCTTTCTTGAAATCTCACTGTTGGCAAGAGGCGGGTAAATAAATAGCCCTATCCGGACGTCTTTTCTTTTTCTTATTCTCAGTCTGAAAAGTTTTTTTTTTTTTTTTTTTGTTTTTTTTTTTTTTTTTTACAAAAAAAGACTTCTATACGTTTTGCTTTTTGTAATATGAGGTAAAGTGAAAGAATTAGTTAAAGTCATGAAAAAGCAATTATAGATCTTCCTTTTTTTTCTCGTCTTCATAAAATCGTTCATACATCACTATTTTTATTGGTCTTCTCACCGGCCTCTTCATCTCTACTTAAACTTGTCTATTTACATTTTGCAATAACGTGAAAGCCATGCACAGATTTTCCTCGTTTGTTTCTTTAAACAATTCCAGGAATATGGTATTTAAAAAATCCTTTTTTTCTCTCTCTCTCTCTTACAACCCATGAAAATTTTTTTTTAAACTTATTTTTCTCATTAATTTAGGAATGTTTATTTCCTTTGTTTTCTCCACCTACCTACCTACCAACGTTCTTCCCCATTTTTTTCTTGTAAGCTTGCATATTCTTTTTATTGATCTGTCATTTCTGGAATATGCGTTGTTTTTTTTTTTATTCGCTTTTTAACTTCTGGACAGAATAAACCACTTGCGAAATGTTGTGTGTACTTACTAGAGTCTATATATAGATAATCTAATTTCGATTAAAGACTGCCTGACAAATTAATCTAGCCAGATGCGGTGGGGTGGGTGAAGATATCACCATTTATTTCGCTACTTACTCACTCGATTATTATTGTTATTGCTAGTATGAAAAAAGAAATACACTATTAAACTTGGTCTGTTAGACCAATGCAGATTGCTAATAAAACGTTTTTAAATTTATCATAGCGTGTGAATATGCCTTTTAATTTTGACAGCACTTGGTTTCTAATTTATAGAAATCATTTTAATGATTTTTTTTTTTCTTTTACTCATAATGACAATACCATCTGCGAAGAAAATAATATTTTAAACATAGGAGGGAAAGGTGTGCCTCTTGATCACGTGATCTCCTTGTCGTAAATAGTACCTATGACAAGTTGCATGATGTGCTTCCTGGTGATTTCTCTTTTTTTTCTCTCTCTCTCTTTAATTCTCCGTTTTGAATGATACAGTCGCCAATGTCTAGTTTTTTTTACTTTTTTGTCAAGTGTGGGTCCATACCGGGTTTTCAAAAGCCCCCGTGTGAATCGTCTGAATTTCTTTTTTTTTTTTTTTAATAAAACCAAAAGAAGCTAGTCACTATATTTTTCGAAACGAAATGTGATTATTAAAGAAAAACAAACCCTAATCATGTGTTTCATATGACAAGCCAGTTAACCACTATAACTTAACCATAAAAAAATAAATGTATTCGCTTAAGTTTTCGTGTACACAATTTCTTTTTGTTTAAAATAATACCACAAAAATATTGTTTACTAGTAAAATCTAAAATAACCTTCCCCAATTGAATGCGTTTCGGTTTAATGCATGTGTGACTACTACAGTGTACGTGTTAGCTCGCTTTCCTCTGATCTAATTACACATATACGTCCTTATATATGCTCTACGTACACAAGCATTAATGTCTATTATTAGTATGTATGGTCCGGCCATCTCGTCATCATCGCCAACAGCTTCCGTGTTCATGGCAATTCAAAATGAACGAAGGAACCAGAAAGAAAGAAGAAACGAGTTTCACTCTCCATTCTCCCACCGTTCGTTTTATTGATCTGTTATTCTGAAGTGGCGTTCTTCTAATTTCTCAAATTAACGCCTCCCAATAAACCACTATTTCGTCTCCCTCTCCCGTGTTTCCTCTTGTCACACTACCTTGCTTCCCCTTCTCTCTCTCTCGACATGGTCATACATAAACATTTTAATTTATATTAGAATGAATGTAATTTTCGTCTTTTCATTATTTCCTTACGACTTCCCCATATACAAATGCCCTTTCCTTCCTAGCTATCTCAAGTCATAGATGTCAACAAAAACCAATTTAAGTGAAATAATTTTTCTTTTTAATTAGTTAAATGGTTTCCTAAGAATCTCTGATCCATAACGGGCTTAAAACGTTATAATAAACAAGCTGTTTTTATATATTTGAGCAAATGCCGACAAATACCTACGCATTCATTACACAATTCATTAATCTTAAAGTTAAGTATATTGCTTTGTTTTTGTCTATTAAATCGGCAGAAACTCAATATCTCAAATTGGAAAGCAACTTTCATTTTTTTTTTTCACTCTTTCTTTCCATGACATTAGAAATACTTTAAACGAGGCGTATTTAGACGAGGTATGTAAAAATGTAGGTATGAGAGATGTTCGTTATATTGATCCATTATTCTACGAATGACCTCCTCATCCATTTCTACAATTGTTTTATCTGTTTTCTTTTCCCTGTTCAACCAGCAGCATCTTCTGTGCACTATAAGTAATTTCTCCTTTCTTAGCTGCATGCCTGACACTTCAGTTATATTTAGATGAAGAGAAATTCGATTTCGATTTTTTTGTAATTTTCTTTTTTTTCTTTCCTCATTCCTAAGGCAAGGTTTTGTTTGAGTGTCTGCTTTAAAGACATTTAACTGCAATGAGTCGTTATGTGAGAAATTTATTTAAAATAAAACTAAAAAATAAAATGTTCATTTAAGAAATGAGTTTATGAAGAAGCTGATTTTTTTAAGTTGTTGATCATATAAATAAATTATAAGAAAAAAAATTAACCCTTATTTTTTTTTTCTTCCTTCCAGTTTGAAGATGGAATGTGAAAAACTAGCACAAGAAAAAACAGAAATGCAACGGCATTACGTAATGGTAAGTAAATTTTGTGAGTAATTCAACCAAGATACCAAACCAAATGCAAAGATCTTCAAATATTTGCATCTAAATTATATGATCATACTTACAAAATTAGTGTTGTCTTTTTTATAATTGTAATTTTTTTTTTAAAGTTTGCATTCCTTTACCTATGTATTTTTTGTTAATTTTGAGGTCTTTTACAATTGTTTTTATTGTAACTAAAAAAATCCTTGCTGAAAAACAAAAAGCAATTGATTGTCAATTTTTAAAGAATTTCTAAAATTTTAAGGAAGTTAGGTTTTGTATTCAAAGTTTAAAACTTTGAGAGCTATGAACTTTTCAAAGCATTTTTTAACTAGGTAACTGTAATAACATTTTTTTTTTTTAAACTTAGCCATTTCATTAGGTTTTAATTTTTAATTTTTTTATAAAATTGGTAATTAAACCTAAAACCAGAATTCAGTTTTCTTTAGTTAAGAAATTAACAATGTAATCAACTAATAAAACGTACTTGATAGAAATTAAGCTTTTATATATTTTATTTTTGAGTAAATACTTATGTTGAAGTTTTTTAAGATACTTTTTTTACCCAAATTAAAACCATTGCTATTTCAGTTTTTTCTTTTATATAAAGAAAAAACTGAAATAGCAATGGTTTTCAGTACTTTTTACTTATCCTGAAATTGGATGTCTTAAGTTTTTTAAACTAAACAGCATACTAAAATCAAAAGTTTATGAATGATTTTTAATCCAAACTTCATGAATCTAAAAGAAAAAAAAACTTCAGTAGACGACAAAATAGTTTGAACACTTTAAAAAAAAAAAAAAAAAAGTTTTTTCTTCTTTGCTTAAAACCTCCACTTCAGGTGAATTAAGAGATTACTTACTACATTGTATCATTTGTCCCACGAGGTTTTCCCAATTTCTATTAATTAATTGGGGAAAAATTCCGCTCTTTAAGCGACTTCTCGCCTCCCCACCACCCCATTCATAATTTTTCTTTTTAACATCGGAAAGTTTAAGAGGATTTTTATAAATTTATGTAGAAAATCAACTAAAGTTCCTTTCTTTAAATAACGAACCATTATGTACACCAACTTTTGTTGCATTTGTGTGTCGATTAAAAACGAATCTTCATGTTAAAGTCGTGTTCAGTGACAAGCAATGTCGCCATTATTCGCCATTGGCTAAAAAAACAACTCTTGTTTCAAACAATAAAGAAACGTTTAAAACTTTCTCAGTTGACGGTACAATACAGTTAAGGCGCTTTTTTAAATTTTCTCTTATAAAAAATATATAGAAATTTTTAATCCCCATTTACGTATCTTTGTGAAATTAGGGTGGTTAATGATTTTTAAGGAAAAATAAAAAATAAACTTATTTGACAAGGGAAATACCATCTTGTATTGTAAAAAAATTGATGGTATCTGAAATTAAAAACTTAAAGGAATTTTAGCAGCTATTTTGTTCTGTTTATTTTTTTTTTTTAAATAGATTTTTTTAGCAATAATTGCTAAAATTACTTTTTAACAATGTTTTTTGTATTTTTTTATTGATTGCTTCTAAAAATAGTTCATTATTTTTGTTTCAGTGACAGTTTCGTAAAAATGGTTTTCTTTGTTTATTAAACATTTTAAAACTTTCTAAATAAACTAAATTTTTTTTAAAACTGTTTTTAAATTTGTAAGTTAAAAAAAATTCACCTTAATTTTAAGTTTTATTTTTCCTCGCAAACACACATTGGCACTTTCTTTTAAAATAAATTCTAATCCGCTTTTAATTTTTTTTATGGTTGGAGCCGTGCCTTTCAGTTTCTTTTGTTTTTTACAAACTTATCATAATCGATATTATTGTAATTCTTTATCTAACACTAGATACCCCCATCTCTTTAAAAAAAAATTTGACTAAGAAAAAAATCCATTGGGAGTCTTAATTAAAAAATAATTTTAAAATGTAAATTTTAAAAACAAAGTATCACAAACTGGCCAGTAAGTTGATTTATTTTTCTAATAAAGAAAACAGAACTTTTTTTAAATTTTCAGAAAGTTAACCGTGAGACCGTTAAATAATGACCGTTATTTTCAAGCTTGATTTATAAATGATGGCTACATTATGTGCTTAAGTGGCGTTCGCCCAACAATATTGCTGGGAAGAGACAAACTAGCATTGGATTCCTTTGTTTTCGCCTGCTTCCCACATTTTATTTTGTGTGCGTGATTTATTTTAATAGAACGTTGGTCCTCAAAATCTCATTCTCCTTCTCCACAATTCAAACCTTGAAGTTCAAAATTCAGTTTTGTTTTTTTTTGTTTTTTTTTTTTAACCCGTTCTAAAATCTCGGAAAAAAGATTTTTAAGACTGACCCTTCTTTCCTTCCAGAGAGATACTGTATTTGCCCATAAATAATTTCTAACTCTGAAATTCACACTGTGAAATAGCTACCCTTTAACTTCATGAAAAAAAAAATCTAAGTAAAATATGGTCCAGTGTTAACTTGAATTTTAAAAAATACTTATGTCTTTTCCAAATAGCATAAATCCAAATAAAACTAAAAAAATGCAGTTAATTACATAGTAGAAAAGAACCTTGAATAATCGTTTTTACTTTTTATTAAACAAATAAAATTTAGCTGTTTCTACACACAAATGAGATTTTAAACCCTATTCTCAATGGGGAAAATTAAGAACTTTATTTACAACGAATTTATAAATTAATCTTTAACTCATTTCTTGTATGATTTGTAAATTTCTTAAAGTAATATACTTATTAAAAGCTCCTATGTAGCCTTTACGTTTTCTTCCTCAGGGTTATACTTACATAGGTTAAATGTTAAATTGCTTAAAGCTTTCCTAACACGAGGTGTGAATGTTTTTGTTTTTTATTATTATTGTAAAATCTTTGGTTTTGAGACTTGAGTGACTGACCAAGCTACTTCCTGTTGTTAGCCTATTAAACCTAAAAACCATTTCATAAACAAACTAATATTTTTTTAAGAGACTATTATTACTGGAACATAGTGATCCACGTTCTACTGCAAAACACCCGGTTCTTTTTCCTGTGTACAGGGAAAGGTTGAACGGTTTTTTTCTTGGACAAAGAAATTCAAAGTCATAAGCTATTCCATAATTTTTTTTTTTTTTTTTTTTTTTTACAAATTTTAAAATTATATATTAAAATTTACTTCTTTATAACAACGATGTTTGGAATTAATATTATACTATTGTATGAAACTGTAGTTTCCCGCTATATAAGACTTCTGCCACTACAAAAAGAATGTCCAAAAACACCTCGTGTCTTTTACCAGTGGGTTCTGCAAATTTCTTGGCCCAACCCCACAAAATTCTATTTGTGAACTTTCTCGAGCATAAAATCTTTCAGTACCCTTCTCTACACCAGTGTTAACACCTAAACAGCTGTTTTGGCACCTTTTTGTCTTTGATGACTGCTGACTGAAATATGATTAATTTAAGGTTATTAAAAATCAAAATAATGCGAAAATACGTTTTTAAAACAAATGTAAAATACAGATGTAAAATATTTGGTCTAGGGTCAGAGCTTTCCACATCTCTTACATGTGCTTGTATCATTTTGTGAAATGGGTTTGAAAATGTTTGCATCTATAAACTCATCCTAATATTAATCTTGCAGAGCAGTGACATGAAGTGAATATTTTTCTAAAATGTTCAAAAGAAATTACATGTTTAATCATCATTGCCTTTAAAATAATCACAAGCATTGACTGAATATTTATTTTCCTCCTTGACAGCAACATGAGGATAATCTTGTTTGATAAATTTGGAGCTTAAATTGCAACTTCATACTATAAGTTTTGCCATATCAAAGAAAACTGAGTATTTGCATAATCCTGGATTTATTTTTTATGAATTGAATCCTTGTAACCCTACCAACTTAAGCCTATCTGGTCATTAACTCAATAGACATTAAAAAGGTCCAAACAGAACGTTTCTGAAAAATATGAATCTCTTAAAATCTCCTCAGTTGGTGTTTTATATCAGTTGAAACATTATGAAAAATAAAATGGTGGCAGTATCCCAACAAAATTTTAACAAACTTATATAAGTCCTGAACATCTGTGTGTGTATTATATATATATATAATCAAATTTCCTGATGAGTGGCTGCATTCTCGACAAAAGTGAACATCTAATTTTATTGCTATATGTAAAAATATCTTGGGTGTCACTTCTCATATGAATTTGGAAGATAAGATTGAGAAATTCTTTATTTTTAAAACTGTTTTGTAGTTTTCTTGATTAGATATTACTTCTAAAGCTCCTATTATAAACCCTGGGATGTTAGAGAAATAACAGGTCCTTTGTCTTGTTGTCACTAGTATGCAGATGAGTTCACGTCTTCATTTGAACTCAAGGTAGGGTAGGTAATAATTATTGGGGTGTAGTCAGCTAACCATTGTGGCATGTCAGTAACTAAATTTTGTCATATCTGACACTGGAACAGTAGGAAAACAGCATTAGTACAAGGTGAATTCAGCAAGAATTCAAAATCTTTTCAAAAATGGTAACCCCCTTTACTTCCACACACAGAATATGTATCTTTCTCAGACAAGTCATGTAAATATAACGAAACATGTGTTATTCTAAGTTTGGCATAAGGATCTAACAAGATTGCAATAAGTAAAGAAGTGTATTACCAATTGAGCTATAGCTGATAATAAAGTAAAAAATAATTTCAAAAGTTCATTGGACCTTAATATGGAATTGGTCTAGTTGTTGGGGGAGGGGGGGTTGTCACCCCTGGTTAACCGTTGCATTTAATGGGGAAGGATCTGGGTCAGTCTCTGATGTTTGAGGTGCCCTCCCAAAATGAAGTGGACAATCCCTGATATTACCTTTGCACATGTATATCTGGGTAGCTTTGCATTAATTTTGACCTTGTGTCACATCTAGCATTACATGAGGGTAATAGGTAAACTGCTAAAGCCTAGCGTTGTTTGGTAAGTTTGTAAATGTGGGCACTCTGGACTGAAATAATAGTGATGTCTGTGAAATTAGATTCTCACCATCACTATGGCAGTTAAAATGTAAATTTCAAAGAATACATTCACTGCTGCAATGTTATAACATTGTTGCCTGGCTGTGCTGACCTGTGTTGGAAGAAGAGGTAATTACTGATTGGTGTGGTGATTGCTCATGGGTGCTGCCATTTTATTCTTGACTGTAGTCTAATACGGAAGAAGCTAAACATCCCCCACATAATAAAATAAATTTCAAAATCTATTTGATGCGCCTGTATACATGAAAATAGCACTAATTAGTTTATAACACAAATGCTAGGGACCAATGTTTCATGATGTCTTTAAAACATATGCGTCAGAAACGTGTGTGTGTTGTGAGCTGTGTAAAGACAAGCATGTCCACAGTAGTGTAAGTGTTGATTACCCAAATATATTTTTAAATGAAATATTTAAATTTAAGGAAACTTTTGTTTATATAACATTCTTTTCCTTAAACTAAAATAGAATATAATAAACTTATTTCTTTATCATATGGCTTTCCTTCCAGAAGTGGGACAGTCCTTTTATTTTACAAAGATCTGTGATGTCATAATTTTTGACATTGGGATAATTCCTTAATTGCCAAAATTAGCCTTTGGGTTGGTGAATGGTTTCTGTTGGGTACTGTCTCTTAGCCAAATATTCTTCAGCCATGGCTAAAGCAAATCTATCTTTATTCATGGCTGTGGGGGAAGAGATAAAGTAATGCCTTTCCAAAGCGTATTAGTGCAAAATGATACCTAGCTGTAAGATGGTCAAACAGATTAAGATTTTGACTAAAGTGTATCTTCATTTCCTGGCACTCCACTCTCTGAGTCAGGTAGTCCTGATATACACTTGTTCTGAGTAAGAATCTGAAATACTAACACAAAGGCAAATAGAATATCTAAAATTGACTGATATGAAATTCTATAAGAATAGACTGAGAATGGCTTGAATAAAGGGTTCATTTCAAAATTCTGATCTGGTTTCCGAGTACAGCATCTGAAGAAGGCTGACTGGTACAACTACTGAAATGTTGCAAGATGTAACAACTAAGAATAACAATAGTCTTTGTAGGAAGACAGTTATTATTCAGAGTTTTATTGACTAGCATTCTCATGCTTGTTAAATGGTAAGTTTTAATTTGGTGTATTTTTTTATTATTTATGGTATCCTTTACAAGTAAATTTTGCAGCTTTGGCATTGTGGAATTGATACGATTTTTAGCATGTAATTGAAAATTTAAAATGGGGTTGTTTATAGAAACTAAAATTTGTTTACAATTCTTATTTATAAATGTGGGTGACTACTTTACTTTTTTTTTTTTTTTTTTTTTTTTTTTTTTTTTTTTTTAATCATATTTATTTCATTTGCCAGCCTGTATGCTCAAAAGTTAAAAAAAAAAAAAATCCCCTCCAGCAACATTTGCTACCTATAACTCGTTATTGACCCAGAAAAATACTAGATAATAAAATTTCAGTGTCTTGAAAATGCCTGCATGTATGTCTGAACAGCAGCAAAGATATTGTGTCCACTTTGTTGTCTCTGCTCTTAAAATCTTTTCCTTTCCTTATTACACAATCACAAAAGTTGCTAGTGTTAAAAATGATATGGTCCAGAAATACTCTGGAGGTTTTTGTGTGGGATAAAAATCTTTTTTACAGACGTGCGTGTATGTGCGCGCACACATATCCATCCATCCATATATAATATATATATGAAAAGTTTTTTCTCCCTCAAAAGGTCATTTTAATGCTGACTTTTTGAGGAAATCTTAAACCAGATTTGGAGCAGAGAATATTTTTTTTATCTCTCCCTCTCTGCTAGACAGATAAAAATAAAAGTTTTATGATCCATTCAACTAGCAAGTCAAGTGGATTTTGATATTGTGATAAATTTTACAAGTATTACAATTTTATATTTAATAAATTTTTCATTTTGTCACTATTTCTCTAAAGTAGTGGTTCTAAACTGTTTTTTAGCTGCTACCCACTTGGCTTGCAGGCCACATCTCTAGAGTAGCTTCTCTCATGCCTATTAAAACTCTTCATTCTTGATCATGTATGCAACGAATGCCCAATAATACTAATCTAACACAGTAAACAAAACTTCCACTTTTTTAGATGTTATTAGAGATATTGCCAGGCAAACCTGCATGGCTATGTTGCTGCACCTACAGCAATGGCCCCTGCAGATGTCTACTGTCTGATTTGGCTTTGTCTTGCCCATATAAGCTCAACAAGATACAAACGATATCTGAGTTTTCAAATTTGGCAAGTAAAATTAAAACTATTATTTTTTCATATGAAACTAACACTTCTTGTTTATTCATATATATATATATATATATATATATATATATATATATAAAAATCACTGGTTCTACTCGCTTTAGAAATCACAGCTCTAAAAGCATGGAATTTATAACTTTAAAATGGTATAATTGTCTTTTAGTTTCTACTCTGCATTTTTGGATTCCCTTTTCATGGGAAGGCATATGGCTAGCTTTTCATATTCCTAAATTCATCTTGAGAATTTTTTTTTTTTTTATATGGCTCATCTGATTAAATTTAAAAGTAAATTTTGATATGTATGCTAAATCTGATATAGTAGTATATAAGAATGCATTGCTGACCTATGAGCTGGTATCTAAACCTTATAAAAGCATTTCAAACTATACTTGTTACCCTTCATTGTAAGAATGCTTACCTACTCTCAGAGTGGAGATCTCCATAGCAAATCTAATAAAGTCTCAAAAACAGTCACCTATCAGAATATGATTGAGAGAAAACAGGTTTTAATTAACACCAATTTTCAGTGTTACAATTGTAATTTGTATTTAAATGAAAAAAAATTCTAATTATTAACTCTGAATATTAACTGAAAACAAATCCACAAAATAATTCTTTGTGCCATGTCCCTTTAGTACGTTGGCTTCCTGTTTTCTCTACAATTTCTTATCCTTTGTAGCTCTTAGTAAAATTTTGTCTTTTGCTGTTTCGCCTAAACCCTGTTCTGCCAACCATTTAAACAAGCTCATTAGATCGGTTATATGCTTTGTCCCTCTTGCCTTCAATATGTCCTGTGTTACATTTTCCAAGCCTTTTTTCAACATTGTACCCTAGAAACTCTTTCTGATAGGTATGTGTCCTTTTTGTTTAGATTTTATCTAAAACTTTGTCATTGCTCACATGTTCAGTTTCATGGTATTCTTAGCATCCTTCTGTAGAACCACATTTCTGTTGCTTCAGATCTCTTTACAGAATAATTAGTAAAACAATTTTTTCTTACTTGATTAAGTTGTCTGTTAATGACTAATTGATAAGCATTTTATTGGCCTGAAAAGCTTGATAAACTAATTCTATAAAATAAGTGGATATTTAATTTATCAGTTGTCCTTAATGCCAAATCTTATGAACCTTTGTTCTGTGAAAATTTATACATCACCCCACAGATGCTGTCTTGCTTGATGTAACAATTTGATTTATCCAAGTAATGTGTTTGTATAAAATATCCCTGTAGTGAAGATGCTTAAAATTTGTATTTCAAATTTTTTTACTTATTCCTAATGAATATATAATTTTTAATTGTTAAATTTTATTTGTAAGTTTCCTGTTGGTTTTAAACTAAAATCTTTTTCTTGAATATGTAGATGGTTAATAGAAAGTCACCAAATTATATGTACTTATTTACCTAATATTACAGTCTGATTTATGGGGAAGTGCTGAAAAGTTGTCAGCCCAACTAAACAGCCCTTAAAAATAATTTTGTTCAGATTTTGGGGAATGGGTTAGGACAAGAATTATTCTGGAGCTCATATACTTTTCTACAGCATCCCATGACCAAGATGGCTCAAGAGGCGTGGCTGCACTACTAAAGACCTGCCATTTTCCCTTTATATGTTTGGATTGGAAGCCAGAAAGGTTTTCATTCATGTGTAGTGTGTCTTAGGCAAGTAGACCTAACATGGCTTATTCATCTCAAAGACAAACCACAGCTGAAATCCTCCAACTTCAAGGCTTGCCTTGGTCACAGACATGGGGGCATTGACCCCTTTTCAGAGGGGACCCTTAAGCTTAAGTCTAGGAAGCCTTCTGTCCAGCAAGGCTGTCACTGCACTGGCTGCATGTATACATATGGGGCCCAGTCTACCTCATTGTGCTAGATAGATAGTCATTTATCTTACAAAATGGTTTTATTCACCTTTTGGCAAAGTTTTGTTTTTAACCCTGCTGGGTATCTAGCCACCCTCCTTAAACACCTGGGAGGACCAGTTTAGTTGCCAATGACCTGGTGATGTGACAGGTAGTATTGGTTTACATGGTACAAGTGGCACTTGTAGACTAACCTGATATAAGTATTTTCCTGCACACCATATTTAAAAACTGCGAAAGAATAGCAAAGCTAGCACAGATTCAGTGGAAACAGGGTGAGCGGTGTCAAATAAGAACAAAACGAGATATTCTTAGACATTGGCAGCAGACAGAGTAATTTAGTCTTGTAGATTAAAGGATTCAGTTCAAAATTCCCTAAAGGTTATCCATATCTACAGATACCTGAGGGTACAATGAGCGAAATGTTGTGATAACAAAATGACATTTAAACTGTATTCAAATAACAAAATGTTTATAGAAATCTATACTTTCACTGTAATTCATTGTTGTTTTAAATTATTTTTAATATTAAAATGCTTAAAATAATTCTATATGAATGTTTTTATCTTTTACTGATTTGTTGCTTTGCTTTCTCTTTTATGAGTAAATTTTTATTTTTTGTTCGTTTGTCACTCTTTCTTGAAAAGGCTTGCTTATGGGAAAATTATCAACAAATTGTATTTGAAAGAAAGCAAGCCATTGAAACCTTTTTATTTTTTTTATTTGAAGAATAACTTTAATTTACTGCCTTTTAAAAATTAAAAATAAGTCCTCTGCTGCTAAAGCAATAAAAACACTTTGATAATGTCAATATTAGTGACACAGGCTTTTCTGTTTATTTGCGTTTCCTGATCAAGCCAAATAATTTCTAGATATGTATATTATCACATGATTGTTTTTTGTTTTATTTTTACATTCTTAAAATTTTAATTCAAGTGTATTTACTAGTAAAAGAGGTGGAAACTGCAATTGTTATTTCATGGGTTTGTGGGTAGGTGTTAAATTTGTTCCTATATATTCGTTTCTCAGGAGACAAAACAAAGCTGATTAAAGCCGTGCATGTGTAGAAAACTGGGGATGCAAACTATCACTAATTCTTTAAAAAAAATTATAAATGCAAAAAAAATTTTTTCCCTCTCTAAAATTTTAATCAATTCTAGAAATGCTAATAAAACTAAAAAGAAAAGCCTTAAGTTGAACACTTCAAATGTTATATTGATTATAGCACAAGGCTATATACGAGACTTGTAAAAATTAAAAACTTGATAGTTTTTTGGGGGTTTTTTTTCTCCATTTTTAAATTCCTGAAGCACTTTTCAAGGCTTCATTGGAAAAATAATAATTTCTTAAATTGTTCAAATTCTTTGTTTTCTGCTGACTTGATTCTAATGTGTATTTTCTTTTATAAATTTTTTTTTTTTTTTTTGCTGACCCTGCCACACAAGTGTATGAAGGTTTGGTGTAGCATTAGTAATTGAAATGAATCCTGTTTTGTGAACACAAAGCCAGCAGTTCTGATAGCAGATAAGTTCCAAGAAATATTTAAGAATCTGTAAATTTTTACCTTAGCTAATAGCTTAGATATTACATTAAATAATCTGTAATTATTATTTGTCTGACCTTTCTCTCTCGCTCTCTCCTTGGGGAGAGAGAGAGAGAGAAAGGTCAGACAAATAATATTTTTTTTTTAATCTTCAGAGAAACATTACTCATCCCCAAGGCAAATTCATTAAGGTTTTTTATTTACAAGTGATAAGCCAATTTTCTTTCATTCCTTCCTATTTTCATTTGTCTTAGTACCAACTTTGTATATTTTGAAGATGTATTTACACTTATTTTTTTTACATGAATTCTATATACTACAAAAAAAAAAATTACATAGGGTGTTGAAAAGTTCTCAGTCCAAACCACTTCTCAATATGACCAAACATTTAAATTTATTTGGGAATCTCTTAGGCTGAGAACTTTCAGTACTCTACACGTGTGTGTGTATGTGTATATATATATATATATATATATATATAGTGTGTGTGTATAAACAATATTTTATGACATATCCTCCACGCCTCTGTTTACCCTTCTCCCAATGGAAATATCTGTTAATTTGTACCTAGATGCTGCAAACAAGTGCTTGTACCTCGTCAGAAATATTGTAACTTTAAATGTATATAGATCAAAATTTGGAGAAAGCTGAAGAGACTTGAGAAATAACGTGTCAAGTGTGTTGAACTGGGGAATGAATATGGGGAATAGAATGTCTATTTTGTGGCTCTGTTATTTTTGGCCAAAGCGATTAAGCACTTCCTCTTTTATAAGTTGCTACTTAAAATTTCACAATACTTGACCATAAAAAAAAATATTAACCATACCTACTTTCCAGCATCTCTTGCCTACTGATGGCATGGTGACACTTAAAGGGTCATATCAAAGTACATTTGTTCCTTATAGGGCATTCGGATAGCTCAAATTTGTATAAAATTTTTAAGGGGAGAATTTTTTTTTTTTTTTTAGTGTTTGTCTTGCTTTTTGGGATGGTAGTTGTAGACATCAGGAAATGCCTTAAACTCTCTGATAGTGATTTACATCCTTGAATGGGGGTGAGGACATCTCCAGTGTGTTTGGTGTCCAATTTAGCCTTCAATTACTTTGTCTAATACTGGACTTTAGTAGTGGTTAAGTGTTTTTTTTGGTTTTTTTTTTTGGTTTTTTTTCTAGTGACAAAATAATAGAGGGCATAACTGCAGTACATGAAAATACTAGTCGGTCAAAACTTAGATTTTCTTATTAAAAAAAAAAAAATGAGCTTGCAAATAGGATAAGTTATAATTCAGTGTAAAAAAAAAAAAAAAAAAACTTCCTTGCTCACATTTCCTAATAGGCTTTGTTTTATGACTTTCTAATCAAAGATTTGTTTTAAAAAATTCAAATTACTTCAGCTTATTTTAATCCAGTTATATTAAGGATTATATATAATTAGTCTGTTTCAAAGATGTAATAATTGTATTTCCTACAGGTTTAGGGATACTCAATGTTATTTTTTTTTTTTTTTCCCCGCCTATCTTGGTCAGCTGTTCTCACTTGTAAAATTGTTATAATATACAATTCTATGCTCAGTCTTGTGCCATTCAAAGCAAAGCTTTATAAATATCAGTGCCATAAAATTTATTAAAAATAAATTTTTTAAAAAATAACTAATAAAGCAAATTATGATTTAAGAATTCTAATTCTGTGACAGAATTCTTTAATGGGAAGAATTTCTGTATTCAATTTTCAATCTGTCTTGCATGTAACTTTCCTGTTTTGTTTCGGTCTATTCAAGCCTTCATCTGCTGTAACATCTGAAAAAAGGCAACAGAAAGTCATGTGACTAGAAATGAATATCAAAGTATTAGGGAATTCCTCCGTAAACTGGATCTGCAGGATTTAGGCAACTTTTTTCTTATGACAAAGTTCTTGCACATCTTGCTTTATAAGTTAGATACCTAACAAAAGATGACTGGATTAGCTGAAAATGTCAGAACAGATCTCAAATCTGCTGTCCACTTTGCAACTTGGTTAAAAAATAGATAAAATGCCATTTCCTTTCAGGTTGTAGATGTTTATTACACTCCACAAATTCGTTTTCTTTATCTCTGGATTGCCATGCATTTATGGGTAAGATAGTGAGTGGAGTGAATTCCCATTGCCTACTCCAGCTTTTGAATTCAGTTTTCCTTCTCTTCAACTAGTTACCACTCATAGCAAGAGAGTCCCAGTATATCTATCTATTTAATTATATCTTTTAATATATATCTTTTGTTGCTTCCCCCTAAATTGGCTCATTTAAAGATTCAGAACAGTTGTAAGGGTGACTATAAAGAGCAGCAAATATATATTAAACTTAATCCTAAATTCAGTTAC
Source organism: Acanthosepion esculentum (assembly GCA_964036315.1). NCBI lineage: Eukaryota > Metazoa > Mollusca > Cephalopoda > Sepiida > Sepiidae > Acanthosepion > Acanthosepion esculentum. The sequence continues at coordinate 62,121,497 of OZ038480.1, read as the reverse complement.
ATACCGGTAAATAACCTCATTGATTATATCCCTTGGATTTCACTTGCTAAATTATTTTGAGTAGGTCTTTTGTATTATACTACCACTCCTCACTTAACTCCCCCTCCCCACCAGACTTAGAAGCAACTTTAAAATCTCATGAAATAATAAAATATCCAAGCAGCCAGTATTGTATGTTGTGCAAATAATTGGATCCTGATTCATTTCTCTCTTCAAAATGAGTCGAAACAGTGAAAAATCTATAAAACTTTGCTTGTACTGTATTTACAGTAGGCAAACAAGTAATATAGGGCTGGATTTTGAATTTGTTTGTTCAATATGCTACTATATAAACATTTAGAAATAAATTAGAAATGTTACAAATGTTTTAAAAATGACATTAAAACTGTCTGAAGCCAGTTGATACAAACCCATTACATGTCTGGTATGTCTGAAACGGTGACTATCTCTCACTAATGACCCAGTCGTTAAGTGGGGAGTGGCTGTATTGAAAAATAAATTTAAAATTTTTTGAATTTATATCATTGCTTAGTATAATCAAGATATATTTTCCTTGGTTCTTGTCATTTCCTGAAATCAAATAAACTTCAAATGAGTGTGTGTGTGATATAAGAAAACAAAGCATTTAAGTTAATCCTGTCAGATAGTTTGTGATAGCATAATTATGGCCATAGTTTTAATGATTCAGCATATGCTTATCAGACATATAGTTTAATAGCCAAAATCAGTGCTTAATTATATCATGTCCTTGAAACCGAAATTACTTTTAATGTTCTCATTTGCAGTCCCTTTTAGTTTTGTTTGCTTTTTTTTTTTTTCGTTTATTTTACCCCCCCCCCTTATTCCAAGGTTAAGACTTATAAAAATTGGTTTGACTTGAGAGAGTTCATATCTTCAGTTTGTTTCTCCTTTTGAAAACCTCATAATTCGAGTTGTGCAAGAAGTTTCTAATAGGATTACTGCTAATCCTGTTTGGCATGCTTAGTGTAAATCCAAAATAACTACAATCGGGCTTTATTCCAATACAAATTGACAGCTGCTGAAGACTCTCTACTCTGCCTCCGTACTGCCAGATTTTTTTTTTTTTTTTTAACCTCCATTTCACTCCATTTTTACCATTTCTTAAACATTTGAATTTTTTTCCCTTTTACAAAAATTTCTCCACCTTCCACTTTCTCATCTGTAATAATACCTTTTGTTATGAGATTATGTATAAGGTTGGGGCTTCTGCTTTGAATCAGAATATGTGCCCTCTGTCATGGAGATAGGATATAGGATTTTTCAAGAACAGGTACGTTCTTGAAAAATCCTATATCCACAATTTGTCTGCATACATTTTTAAAGCACTGAAAGGTTCTCAACACATGCAATTTCACAAACCTCAGCAAGGACTTAATCACTAGAATTTATTTTAATTTTCTTTCTTGGTCAGGCTGAGAATTTTTAAACACCTATTTTTTATATATATATATATATATATATATATATATATATATATATATATATATATATATATATATCAGTACTTAAGAGTAACTGATTATGGTCATGTCAAAAGCAGCTGTGAAAGATAAGTGGAAATCCTCACAATTGCAGCTACAAATCTCTTAAACATTTGTTCTCAACCTCGATGGATACTTACTTTGTTTTATCACTAAACAAAGTGGCAGTGCTGACTGTATCTGGAGGTGGGGGTGAGACTGATATTGAATAAAAGAATAGCGTTTTCTGTGACATGCTTAATATAAACCTGTTGTCATTATTGAGAAACTTAATATTTTTCTCCCATCAGCTATCTTTTAATAACTTGCTCTATAAAATGTCTAAACATTTTCATATTCAAGAATGTTAGCTTTTAACAAGGAATGATTTATTTTTTAAGTGGTTGAAGTAAATGCTAAGGATCAGTTATCTTCATTTTATTTGTAGTTTAATATTTTTTAAAAAAGTGAAAATAAAAATGCACAGAAATATAGAATATAAATACAACGTAATTGCAAAATTAATTATTCCCTCCATATTTAACTGTGTATACATCCATACATGGAGGTGCTGAAAAATTCTTGTACTAGCTAAAAAGGCCTTCAAGAAATGACTGTTTGTTTTTTGGGGTTTTTTTTTTCCCATTTTGAGTTAACATAATGCAGATTTAACATTTAAAAATAAAAATATTCAATGTAACTTAAATTTGTCTAAACTTTTTTCCCTTTTTATTTGAAAGGGCGATTTAAAAATAGAAATTAGGGCAAGGAATTGTCTTTATCTGCAAAGATCAAGATTTTATTGTCACAGTACTGATTGTGATGGAACTGAACCAAATGGTTAACTAGAACTTTCACAAAATTGGACGGGTGGATAGTCACTGATCCCACCCTCCATCAAAAATAATAATAAACACATTTTATGCTTTATCACTTCAGCACATAGGTGGTCATCATAAATCTCCACAAGTTCCTGTTCTTAACTAATAATTATCTTTTCTTTTTTTTTCCTTTGAAGTGATTTCCCATTACCTTCTGCACAATTTGAGATTCAGTTTTCTTTAAACTAGTTGCTACAGGTTGGGGTGAACCCTTTCTCAAGGGCATTTGTGCAAAAATGAATGCAGCGGGCTGGAACTTAAACTCTGTCCACTCACCATATCGGTATCCATTATATGATTAAAAAAAAAAAATTATCACCAATATTATTTTTCGTTGAATATTGTTAGGAAACTATTTTGAATGTGCATCAACATGTTTTAACAAGATCATTTTGTTTTAGTCATGAATCTAATTTAATCCCATAAAAAAAAACTCAAACAAATGTGCATTCAATTCTTAAAACTACTTTTCCTTTGTCAGTTTTCATCTTTTAAAATGTCCCAATTTAATTTGAAGAGTTTATCAGTTATCTCATGCAAGGGAATTCTTAGTTTGTTTGTTTTGTTTTTTTCCTCTCTTTCTCATTAAGTCTTCTTTCCTGATTTAATAACATCTCCAAAAGGACTATAGATTGAAGGATTCATTTAATTTTAACTTTGAAAACGAATTCTGCAAAAGCCTTCAGTTTTGCTCATTAAATGTCTTGCAATGTACTTCCTTTCTTTGCTACAATTTTATATAACACTTAAGATGTTTATTCTTGAATTTTATTCCTATATTCAAATGCAATTACAATATTGATTGTGGCCTATTTTGTCATATACATTGAAGAGTAAGCAGTCTGCAGCGACTGCCACAAATAACTTCTGCTTGATACTTGTCCTGAATTAACTCCTTTTAAACAGTCGCTTTAATGCTTCAGTTTCTCAAAACTTGTAAGACAAACTGTAGATGCAGGCTGTTCCTTTTCATCTATCTGTGCCAAAGTATCAGATAAGGAAAATATTTTAAATACTTCTAATTGCTATAAACATTTTAATGGGCAGATATCCGTGTTATTTTTTAAAATAGTAAAATTAATATCAACTAGCCTTGGGATTAAGTCAAAAAATAATTGAGGCTTTTCTGGAAATGACCCAAACAGTTGATATTAATAAATTAAAAAAAAAAAATAGTACTATTGAGGGTAATGTCATCTTGGGCCCTCCAAAATACATCTCTTAGAACTTTACTTAATTCCACATCTCTTCCACATTTTTAAAGCTGTCTAGTTTTCTTTCAATAGGTTTATCATAATTTCCAACTCTAAAATCCAGTATTCAAATTATAGGTTTAGGTTCTTGTAAAAGTGTTTTCATGACTAATGAACTAATACTTCCATATCATTTTTATTTTATAGTGTGGCAGAAATACCTCCTCCATAAGATATTATAACAATGGTATCATCTAGATAATGTCTTGCCATTATATGGGAGGTGTTTCTCTCTCACACACATACAACAGAAGTTGTGTGAGTGTGTGTACACACACACACACAACTTCTGTTGAGATGTCACTAATTATTCATACTTTGAGTAGGGATTACCAAGCACCTCATTTGGTGAGATTATTAATAGTTGCAATCTAAAAGTCTAAAGTTTTAGCAGAAAACAAATTCATCTATTTTATTACATTGCTTTGCCTTATATATTTAGCCTTAAATTTGTTGTACCCAGTGATACCAAAGTGTTTAAATTTAATATTTAAATGCAGTATCCATCATTATCTTGGTTTCTTAATTCATGTTCTTTTTATTATCTCTCTTTAATCTTGTTTTTTCTTTATATTCTTTTACCTTGCATTTTAGTGGATTTACTTGAGATGAAATGATTTAAAAAAAAAAAAATATATATATATATATACGAACTAATGCACATGTAATGTAAAATCATTTCACTACCATTTCTCATTACACTCCATTGCTGCTACTAAATTTACTAAGCGTTATATATATATATATATATAATATGACATTTTTTATGTTTATATGTTATTTTTATAGAATGTCTTAAAATAATTGTCGGACTTTGTCCATTTCGTCATAATGTGTGACATTTTATATATATATAATATATATATATATATAATATATATATATATATATATATATATATATAATATAATATTATATATATATATATATATATAATATAATATTATATATATATATATATATATAATATAATATTATATATATATATATATATATATATAATATTATATATATATATATATATATAATATTATATATATATATATATATATAATATATTATATATATATATATATATATATTATATATATATATATATATATTATATATATATATATATATATATATATATATATATATAATATTATATATATATATATATATATATAATATTATATATATATATATATTATATATATATATATATATATATAATATTATATATATATATATATATATAATATTATATATATATAATATATTATATATATATATAATATAATATTATATATATATATATATATATAATATTATATATATATATATATATATAATATTATATATATATATATATATATATAATATAATATTATATATATATATATATATATATAATATTATATATATATATATATATAATATTATATATATATATATATATATATATAATTAATATATATATCATTTAACTTTTTTAAACAGTGATATTGATGTCTAACAGCCTAGACCCTTGAAAGATTCAAAGAAAATGTACTTCTTACCAAGAATCAGACCTGTATCACCTTTTAGCTAAGTGTGACTTCACTATTTTGGTCATAAGGGGGCCATTAGCACACAGCAAGGCTCAATTACCCATTTTTTAAGAAATGGGTGTCTGTCATTGGAATTTTTTAGTGTCTGTATCTACTAACTTACATTTTTGTACCTGAAACATAAAGTGATTTTAGCAATCAAATCCAATGTCTGGCTAAAATGCTTCTTCAGAATGGAATCCTCTGCCAAGGGGTATATTTTGATAGGTGATGTAGATAGTAGATGTTAATTTGGCTTAATGAAGAAAAACCAAACAAAACATGCCTCATCAAATGCATGCATTCATTAATATAACACAATATTAAGATATATAATACTTATTGTAACGGCTGGAAATACTTTAAGTATGAGATTGCTCTTAAGCTTAAAAACAGAAAAACTTGGCTAGTTGAGAGACCACGAATTAAGGTTAACTTTGCCAAAAAGCACTGTTCCTTTCTATTTTACTCATTTTAAGTATTATAGTTTATTCACCTCATCTCCTAACCATTATAATGTTTAAAAGTAAAAGTCAGCAAAAAACTTTAAATTCAATGTTTACACATCTTCAGCCTTTTCTCGCTACATAATTATAACTGGCACTCTCCTTTATTACACACACAATCCCAAAACATTACTTTAGTCCAATGATGTCCTTTTAGAGGACAAAAATTTATTACAGATTTTTTTCAATTGTGTATGATATCACGGGTAGGATAATTAAACAAATTATTACACAACAAATTTTAGCAATAGGGAGTAAAACAATTCTGGTTGTCTTTTAATGCTGATTATTTAAACTGGGCATATCTAGTAAACAAGTTGTTTTTTTTTTTTGTTTTTGTTTTTTTTTTTCATGAGGGATCTTCAATCTTTGGACTTAAACTTGATTAAATATCGGCACTGAATCTGTATGTCAAGCATTAAAAATTATGAATTTTTTGTGATTAGCAATTAAAATGTTTCAGAAAGAATAGTCCTGGGGGTATCTAAATTCTCTCTGTCATTAAAAAAAAAAAAATAAACATATAGCTTGAGTACATTTAAGATGCATCTATCTCCTTTCCAACTTTAAATTCAACCATAGTAGGGTCTACATAAAGACTTATCACATTTACTGCTCAGATTTTGAGCTGGACACATTTATTTCCCTAATCCTCTAGTTCTTGATATATTTTTCCCTTTATTTAAGCTGGTTCTTTAATTGAAACTAAACAAATTGTCATTTTCAGATTTTTTTTTTAAAAAAAAGTCACTTCAAGTATAATCTCAGATTTGTGTGTGTGTTTTTTTTGTTTTTTTTTTTTTAAATTGGAAATTATAACGACTGTCCCCTTTGTATCAAACTTTGCTGGATGTTCACTATCTGTGGCTGAGTGGTCTGTCATGGCAGAAAGAAATGTTCGGTTCTACAATGTAGTAGATATAATACCCACTGTATAAAATAAAAATGGGGCACCTATTTTAAGTACATGTATCCACTATAATATATATATATATATATAATACACACTGTATAAAATAAATAAATAAAGCCCCTTTCCTCTACTAGACCTATGAAATTTCCACAGGTGTTAACTAAGATTATCCATTCTCATGTCTGCTCTTCTATCTGTTCTAATCTTTGTTATTCAGTAGCATTTTATCTAAATGTTATGCAAACTTGGATTAGTTTCATGTGAAGAACTAAAAAATGCATGGAGCTACTGGATCTTCCTTTTTTTTTTTTCTTTTTTTTTTTTTTTCTGCTTTAGCATCATTACTTGCTTTTCAATATTTTGTTCATTGTCTCTTTATATTCAGCCAGTAACTCTTCCACTCCATTCATACAAGGGGATACTGTAAAGATTTTGCCTGACCAAGGAGATTCTAAAATAAATTCTGATGTATGGTCAGATTTTGGGGTGGGTTGAATTTTTCTCCAACCAATATATTTATAAAAAAAAAACAAAAAAACTGCCTCCTCTCCTCCATACTTTCCTATTGCATTTCCAATTTCTTTTAATATTAAACTTTCTTGGTCAGAAAGCAACTCCACCTAGCTCAAAATGGCTGAGATCAGACGATTTTTTTGGTATGCAATTAGTGTAGTTGTGCATAGAAACAAGTATAATAATAATAATATTGGCAATTTCCTTTTTTTTTTTTTTCTTTTTTTTTTTTTTTAACAGATGGTTTGTAAAAATATCAAACTGATTTTGTGACTAGTTTCCTCCAAGGGAAAACTATTAAAGTTGGGGTTGTCTTGCAGCACAAGAACGATTATCCTTTCTATATGCCATGTTCTTTCAGGATATGGATAATCATAGCTCTCAACTTCCTGGGTTTTATTGCTCTAAGAAACTTCTGCTACATTATATCCCTCTTTGTTCTGCTATAGGGATTCTGAAAATAATTAAAAATGATTTAAGATTAACAGTCGTATTTATTTCTATTACATATCAACAGGTGCAAAATATCGCACAAGAGTCTTTGGATATAGATAATTGCTAAAAAGGAAACTTTGCTTTGCTGAAGGTATCAGGATATACCCTTGACTTTCCCTCTTTGGTGTAAAGTGGAGGTACTGCTGGGATCAGAGGGTGCAAATTCCAGTCACCAAGTTACAATTGATTCTTTAGCAGACTGAAATTGCTGATATGATCAGATTTGATTATTTTTGCATTTAAAAGTCACCTATACACCAAGATATTTGCAAAATAAATTTTGATGCTTTGATTTTTGTCAAGTAGAGATATCCTGTTAAATCTCTAAGGGCGATTACTTACAAAATAATCATCAGCCATTACTCTTCCCCCTCCCCTCCAAGTTTTAATGTGTGGGATATTTTATCAAATGCTTCCCTCATGCGTAATAAATTACATTGCTTTTTTTTTTTTTTTTTTTTTTTTTTTTTTTTTTTGACGCCCTTCAGAAAAAAAGTGGATGCACTTCAATGAATTAGTTTTTAATTTTTATATCCTAATTATTTCCATTTTAAAAGGTTCTTAATCATTTTGTGATGGCTTTGAAGATGTTGGATTTATACTCTGCAAGATGTGAGAATGTTATCTTTGTCTTGCTGGATTTTTATTTTGAACATTACTCAGATGTGAATAACAGGCAACACCCAGGTCAATTTTTTATGATGGGGTCATTGTTGCTTGAGAAGTGTTTATTGTTGACATCATAATGTATTTAAGTCTATTGGTATAAGTTGATTATTCAGTTAAGAATGGCTGTAAGTGTTTAAGGACAGTCACTGATAACACACAATAGAATTCCTAGTACACTCAGTGGTGACTATCCTTTTTTATATATATATATATATATATATATATATATATATAGTGCCATTTTAACATTGTACTGGGCTCTACTCAGAGTAGGCTAATTTCAAGTCCAGTAGAGATTGGCACTATTTTTTCAATATCCCCCCCCCCCCCAAATAGGTTTCCTTTCAGCCCCACCAAAAGATGCCTAACAAACATTAACAATTTAATATTAAAACACACACATTCTTGTTTTGAGCCAAAGAGGTCTCTATCTAACAATAGTCAGACATGCAGTGTGAATAAAACCCTTTCCACTTTTTCAATTTGATTTATCAAAAATGTAACTTTTAAAAATAAACAAACGCAGCCATTTTACCACAAATATTGGTTAAAAAGCTAATTTGCCAGCCAATATTATTGGTGAATTTAATCCAGACTCTCTCCTCTTGTGGAGTAAATATGAATGTGTCTTATAAACGGGCTGCAGCAACCTTTTGGCTATGTGCCAACTTAGTTTTAAAATCATTCGGGGTGCAAACGGCATACATATGTGTCTTGGATGCAAACGGCATACATATGTGTCTTGGATGCAAACGGCATACATATGTGTCTTGGATGCAAACGGCATACATATGTGTCTTGGATGCAAACGGCATACATATGTGTCTTGGATGCAAACGGCATACATATGTGTCTTGGATGCAAACGGCATACATATGTGTCTTGGATGCAAACGGCATACATATGTGTCTTGGATGCAAACGGCATACATATGTGTCTTGGATGCAAACGGCATACATATGTGTCTTGGATGCAAACGGCATACATATGTGTCTTGGATGCAAACGGCATACATATGTGTCTTGGATGCAAACGGCATACATATGTGTCTTGGATGCAAACGGCATACATATGTGTCTTGGATGCAAACGGCATACATATGTGTCTTGGATGCAAACGGCATACATATGTGTCTTGGATGCAAACGGCATACATATGTGTCTTGGATGCAAACGGCATACATATGTGTCTTGGATGCAAACGGCATACATATGTGTCTTGGATGCAAACGGCATACATATGTGTCTTGGATGCAAACGGCATACATATGTGTCTTGGATGCAAACGGCATACATATGTGTCTTGGATGCAAACGGCATACATATGTGTCTTGGATGCAAACGGCATACATATGTGTCTTGGATGCAAACGGCATACATATGTGTCTTGGATGCAAACGGCATACATATGTGTCTTGGATGCAAACGGCATACATATGTGTCTTGGATGCAAACGGCATACATATGTGTCTTGGATGCAAACGGCATACATATGTGTCTTGGATGCAAACGGCATACATATGTGTCTTGGATGCAAACGGCATACATATGTGTCTTGGATGCAAACGGCATACATATGTGTCTTGGATGCAAACGGCATACATATGTGTCTTGGATGCAAACGGCATACATATGTGTCTTGGATGCAAACGGCATACATATGTGTCTTGGATGCAAACGGCATACATATGTGTCTTGGATGCAAACGGCATACATATGTGTCTTGGATGCAAACGGCATACATATGTGTCTTGGATGCAAACGGCATACATATGTGTCTTGGATGCAAACGGCATACATATGTGTCTTGGATAGTAATAGTATATATTAAAATTGAAACAGCTTTAATATCTTTGTGTTGTATAAGTTATTGGTTCGGATTTCATGTCATTTGCAGCTGCATGCCATTGGAAATTGCTTGGCGTGGCATGTTCAATCCCTTGGTTAAACAATGTGTATTTGTGCTCTGTAGAAACCTAAAACAAAAAATATAGAAATGCCTCATAGGCATGAGTAGTGGAATGAGAATGGTCTACCTCCATAGATTAAATAAAGGGTTCTGTAGGTTACCCAGATCAGTATACACCCGAGAGGCTGGAAGGCACAACAGCCAAAACATAAAGATTCAGACAATAGTCTGAATATAAACAGTGTAAATAACTCCTCATCCAAGAAATTCAAAGTAAATGTGGTGATTGTCTGAACTTAAAAGCTATGAATTTAGCTACATAACTGATTAAGAGGAAAATTTAAATTGCTGTGAATAATGATTTTAAAAAAAATTAGTTTCAGATGAATTTAAATCACTTGTAGTTTTGTTTTTATTTATTTATTTTTTTTTTTTTTTTCATAAGTTTAAATTAGTACAAAATTGAGTTGGTAGCCTCTTTAATGGATGAAAATGTAACCTTGAAATTTATTAAATTTTTTTTATGATGGCAACTGTAGTTGTCAAACAGTTTATTGAACTGACATGTGATGCTAAAAATCAAAGGTAAAGTGGAATAAAATTAGGAATAAGACAAAATGTTTATATTTGGTTTGTTGTTTCCATGGCACTGGCAGATTTGTCAGAATCCATGTAAAATCTTTTCAAATGACAACTGATATATTCTTACTATTTCAAAGCCTTAAACAAAAAGTCCATAAAAGATTACCTGATATCAAACGGCTTACAAGGGCAGTTTGCCATTCAGTTAAGTAATTTTATTTAGAAAGTAGGTTTTCATCTTGTGTATATGTACCTTTTCTTTTTTTTTTTTTTTTTTTCTTTTTTTTTTACTTTTATCACTATTATCTTAAATAACTTTTGATTAAAAATCATATGATGCTTGCTCATTCAATGACAGCCATTCGATTTAGACTTTTTTATCAGTAAAATTGAAATATTCTTATTCATAGCTTGGATTCTTAGGCAGTTTTGAATTTAAAAAAAACAAAATCAAAAAAATTGTTTACATGTCCTCACAATTACTTGTAAGTCAAAACTTTTTAAAATTTCTTTAATTGCAGTTCTTGGGCAGATCATAGATTAGTAATAAAGAAAAAATACAACTCCTATGAAGTTCTTTCTGCAATAGTATCATTTTATTTTGACCAAAGAAGCAGTTTCCAAAGACATGAGAGGGGAGATCAAATCTTGCTGAAGGCTTCTTTACTTCTAATCCTCATTGTCAGCTTCATGGTCATGGAATAATTATCTTAGATTTGCATTATAAAGCAACAGAAATAAAATTAATAACTAAAAGTAAATGTCACAATAATTAAAATATTGGTAAGTTTTAAATATTTCTGCATTTAAAATAGTTATTTATCTTTTAATTTCTTAAATCATAAGTGACTTGAAATGCAGTTTAATTCAACAAAACAAAATGAAAAACTATATGTAAGTTATAAAACTGTATCATACATATTACAAATTTGATACATTGGTTAATTTAATCACTCCCATCAGACATGTTCAGAATTCATACTGAACCAATAAATAATTTGGTATTAATTGAGTGACTCAAGAAAATCAAACTTACCCTCTTGTTTCATTTTGGTTGTTAACACTTCATCTTAGTTGATTAGTGGTACAACAGTTATCGCCCTTACCTAACGTGACCTTGTGGTGTAATGGTCATAGTTTAAATTTTGATTGCAGTTTATATATTTTCTCTCTCACTCACACACACACACACACAAACTCTCCTTAGTTATGTAACTCTTAAAACATTAGTTTCCTGAGAGCATAGATTTTAATACTATTTTTATTTTAGTTCAGAAATATTGAAAAGTTTGCTTTAACTAATTATAAATCAAATACTAAATCTACAGATTGGTAAAATATTTTACCAGCATAAATTTTATTTGTATAATACTATCACTTTTGTCTTTACTAGTTTATAATTATCTTAATCCAGTCAGGTTTTTGGCAATGAATTGCAAAAGTTTTACACTTCATATTTGTATCTCAACTGCTAAAAATGTTAAACTGATAGGTTACAACATCAAATTGACAAATTCTCACACCTGGTTATTAAACAATATCCTCTTAAAATTGTTCACTGTTATTCAGTCACAATGCAATCTTACTCTTCTGAAGCCAGATTTAAGATTTGTTTGGACAATACCTTTAGTTTTGTCTTTAAAGCCAATGCTAAAATAATTACAGTAGATTATCTAGCCAAATCCTGATCTCACTTGAGACACACACGTGTCTGTATTAAGATTTATATTCTTTTTATACAAAATGAGGTTTTATTTTTTGTTTTTTCTTAAGTACTAAATGAAACAGTTGCTTATAGACTGTTGTAGATATGTATGAATAAATCTCTTAGGCTGATTACCTACTTTTTATGAGTATTGTTTGTTGACTCACATATTCAGTAGAAAACTGATTAACTTTATGAATCTATCACTTAGTCATTAAGTATACATTCATAGGGACATCAACGATTATGATTCTAAATTTAAGAATTTCAAAGATTAAGGGAAAACAAATGATGCTTTGAATTGTCTTTGGAATTCTTAAATCATTATCATTTTGGCAATAATTTTACAGACCACCTCACTTTGTTTGACAGGAACTACTTTATTTGTATTAAAGAAGTATTTATGAAATAATGTTCATAAAATGTGATAGGTGTAAATGTTGACTCGAGCATAAACTTATTTTTAAAGTTTTTTTTCTTGGTTTGCAAATTAAGTTTGAAAACTTAATTGCCTTTCTTTGAAAATTCTTGTTTTTCAATTGAGCATATTGTACTTATTTTTTATGAATTCTCTCTTAGGCTTCAGCCTTCTGCTTACTCACTGGGTTATAAATCTTTTTCTTTCTTTTTTACTCTCCAATCCGAATTTAGTTCCTAGATTTAATTTAAAAATCTTGCATTGCTTTTGCTACCACAACTAGTACTGATAGTAGTAGTAGGTGCTAATTGTAAAAATAGAGCACTATTGTTTGAAATTTATAAAGATATGAAGAGGTACTTCACTTCTCCTTCCTCCTCCTTAACAGGCCCTAACCCATACACTTCAAGAGAAAGCCTATCTTAAGGAAACACAAGTACATTGACCTATATACTAGCTGGTCACTCTGTAAATACAATGTGATAAGTTTTGGAGGTGTATCAGAAATCCTTCTAGGGTTTAAGTGTAGTAGGTTACAATGTATAAACTATGTACACAACTGTAGACAGTTCTTGAGATAAAATTGACCAGTTATTTCCCTTGGTATAGCTCTACAAATAGGGCAGTGTTTTTATATATATATATATATAAAAATTTTTTTCACTTCCTTTCATATAGTGAAGTTTTGTGGCCATAAACTGTTGAAACATTGGTTCCCATCTGATCAATAAAGTAATATATAGCCTGGTCAGTACCTTGATAAATGACTGCTTGGGTGTACCAGGTGCTTTAAGCTTGGATGTGCAGGTGGTGTAATGGTTAACAGCTCTGAATGAAAAATAGGAAAGCTGAGTTTGAAGAGGACTTGTATCTAAAAATCATTATCTTCCAAAAATTAATACAATATTCACTCACAAAATAAAACCTTTTTGCAATCTTTTTTTTTTTTTTTTTTTAAACACTTGCACGCTTTCTCATATCTATATATATATATATATATATATAATCTATATCTCAAAATAAAAATTCTGGCACACAAGAATTTAAATTATATTTAATTTGTATACGTGTGATGACATTGTTCAGGTGCTTATGTAATTTTAAATTTTCTGCAATTTTTAGTCAATGTTTTTGAATGGTGAAAACTGGCTAGATTAGAGCTAATTATTTAAAGAAAAATATTCTCTACCTACCTTAATCTAGTCCTCTATACTTTGTTTTTTTTTTGGGGGGGGGGGGTTGTGCTTATTGAGTCAGTTAATTTTGTGTTCATTTTATTTTAACCCTCTGTAAAGTGAAACTTGATAATCATAACAGCTATTCACATACAATGTGTCATTCATTGTACTTTGGACCAAGTAGTCAAGATAACTATTAAATCAGTAATTTATCAAATTCGTTGTCATGAAGTTTTTGTTAGCCACTCTTAAAGTGGGTGCATGTATATGCACATAGTGGGGGAATATGCAGAAAAGTTCTCAGCTGGATATATTTTTGCAAATATGAAACCAAGCTTTTTGTTGTAAAAAGAAAAAAAATGGGTATAGTGTGGTTGGTACATGCTTCTATTTATTGCCCAAATTCATAACTTGTATATTTGAGCAGCATATACATGAATGGTATGAACTATAAAAATCTTATTGTGCATGCCATGCTCAAACTTTGACTAAATTTATTCCACAATATATATATATATGTATATATATATATATATATATTTGTTTTGTTTTTTTAAATACTTAATTCTGTATTCGTCTCCTAGGTACTATATTTTTGTAGTTCAAATTTAGTCATTTTTCTTTTCACAATTATAAAAATAAATCTTTGCACATATTTGCTTGCTGTTATCTTCAACATTCATGAAAAGCGGCTATGGTGATTCCAATAAATTGATAGTTACTGCTTCAATATGCACTTTAAGATTTGGAAATTAATCTCTTGAGGCAATATTAACTCATTTCATTTACTGAATCCAGTTAAAGCTTTATTTTAAGAATATTTCTACAGAACTAAAATCAAAGAATTTGAAGTGGCTATATTTTTAGCAAATTGAATCCCAGCTGTCTTGAAAGACATTTTCTAGTGGCTTTTAGACTTTGCTTTTTAATTTTATAACTATCTGATAATGTGATAAATGGTATTAAAGTTTTTTTGTTTTTTCCTAGAACCTTTTAAATTAGACAAATTTTAATGCTCTTCCTTTTATCTGGGTATGAGTAATGGAGTTTTGGTATTTGATATAGTCCATTTCAAAAATTGCTGTTATAAAAATTTTCATTTTGATTTTTTTTAAATACAATATCTACATTATGCACTAAAACTCAATCCAAATATTAAAGAATACTTAGCTTTCAGTATTCTAAAAACTAAAGTTTTGGAGTATAGAAGTCCTTCTAAAGAGAAAACAACTATTTCAGAAGTGGGTTGGTTGATGATTTTTCATCCCCCCCCCCCCCCCCCCGCGCCCTGTAAACTCTTGTTCTGGCATCTGGTTTTAATTTGGATTTCAGGTGCTTCCAATTCAGGTTTTCTAATGGCTTGTTTTATATTGCATCCCCCCCCAAAAGCTTCCAGGAGGTGACTCCGCAATTGTGGCCCTACCCACATCATTTCCTGTAATGACTGGTCTGCATAGTGTGTATTGTTTATGCTATTTGTCATAAATAGGTTCAAGTGTCTAACATAAGTACAATACTGAGTACATTGCAGTCCTTGTAGTTTAATATGAGTACTTTTGGTAACAGCATGTTGGGGGTGGGTAATGTTCACCAATGTTGCTTGTTGGTCTAATGGTGTCCATTCTAACATTTAAAACTGGTACATAAGTGGGGGTAGCAGACTCACTTGTAAGCTCTTCAAAACTTCATTAGAAATAAATTTTAGGTGAAGATCCAAAGATGTTAAATGTAAAATATATATATTTGGCACCTTCTTTAAAACAGTCCTTTTTAACAAGGAAAAGGGCTCTTAATTTTTTCTTTCTTTAAGATAGATTTGACAACCTGCCAAGAGGATTTAAGCATTAACACCCTCTATTAAAATTTAATTTGATTAAATTCAACCCCACCGCCACAAAAAAATTCTATACTATTTCCTTATGATACCTGTTATTCTTTCATATCACTCTCTTAGCAATATTACTTTCTCTACATCAAAACTTATGCTTTCTTGCCCTACCTCTCTCTCAGTACAAAGGCAATATGGGCATCCTCATATATTATAATGGGTCTTTCTCAATTATATTTAACTCTAGTGAAATTGTATTGACTCTAAATGTTGCCATGTAAGCAAGCATTAATACAGTTGCTCAGCATTAAGATAAGCAAAGATAAGCAAAGATAAAACTAGTTGTCATATCCTCATGATTGGATTTTTCTTGTCAATTTCAAGTGGGTTCTGTTAGCTACAGTATCATGTGTATTCAGGCATTCTGGATTTTTAAAAAAATTTTTCATTTGAACTGACCTTGTGTCGAACTTTAGTTACTTGCTTAATGTACTGATGACTTTGTCTTAATAGACAGAAATTTCTGATTTTCTGGGATGAAGAGTTCTTTACACTCAGACTATTGTCCTCATCTTTATTATCAAAACATTTCATATTTGAATAGACTGTTTTGTTTATTTAACAGTACATTTATTTTTGTCTACTACTTGGTCTAAATCATGTCTGATCTAACATTTTCTCCTGCTAGGGGGATGCAGGGCAATGAAAATATTTATTTATACTGTTTAATAAATATATACTATTCTGATATAGGTATCCACTAAGAATGTTTGTGATAAAATCTGTTGTATTAATAAAAATAAAAAATAAAAAATATATATATATATATATATATATATATATATATAAATAAAAATTTATTTTGTGTGTGCATAAACGTTAATGAAAAGAGGTGATAGATTGCTTAAGTCTTACTGAACAGTCTGAAAATTTTAACTTAAAATTTTTTGTTTAAGGAAAATTTTGCATTCCATATTTTACAATCTATTAATCTAACTTTAGTTTGAAATATCTTGATTATATTGATGTTTTCTAAAGTTCCTTATGGAATAGATGCACAGAGCCGGAGTTTTGAAAGGCAGAATACATTTTTATTTTTTATCGGTCACTTTTTAAATTTATTTTCTATATGTGTTTTGTATGTTTTTCATGCTCTTTTTTTTTTTTTTTTAACCAAAAAAAAAAAAAAAAAAAAAAATTGCAATTTAACTTTATTTTTTCCTCTCTCTTTTCTCAGTATTACGAAATGTCGTATGGGTTGAATGTGGAAATGCACAAACAGGTAAGAACTTTTATTCTCTAAATAAATTTACAATCTTTTGTAAACAGTATTAAAAATTCACTGTGTAGCTGTGATGGTAGGTGTTTGGATCAAAAGGTACATCTGAATAAGAAAAAGTATTTAAACATCTGTTTTGTTTTTAGCGTAGTCTTCCTTGTCAATGCACATCATTTGGCGGCAAATAAGTTTGAACTTTATCCAATGAAAAAATTCATATAAAAACTCAGCTCTGTCAGTTCAGGCATTTGTACGTAGGACTTGCCATGCTATATCTACAGTTGAATCCTCCACATTACCACCATGTTTCAAGTGAAAAAGGAAATTCTAATCAGACGTCCCCCCCCCCGCCCCACCTAAGAACTACTACTTTGCAAAACAGTCTTGTGTGGATGCTTCCCTAAACATTGCAATCTTAACCTTCAAGTCAAGAGTTAATTATTATCTGTCTTCCTCATCCTCATAATGTTCACTTCTATCTTGTATTCATATTACACACCTCATTCAGTAATCTTCTACTTTGAGTGGCTCTTGAATTTTATATTAGGTTGATGTTGGAATTTGATATGCATTTAGAGAATTTAAAAAAGACTACTGTATCATATTGAATCCTTACTTATGTGCCATAATTGTAGCTCACATACACAGCACATTGCATTTTAAATGTTATTTGGGATTTTAATATCTTTTCCATGTCTAGTTATGTATGGTAAATAGAAGAAATCATTGAAGAATAATTTACAAGAATGTAGTTTTGTTAGGGAGAAAAAATTTTTTTTCCTCTCTTATTGTAATTTCCAATTAGATTACAAATTTAATTCCACTATTTTAAATAGTACAGGATTGTCCGCGCAATGAGGTGAGATAGTTCTGTCATGAAGGAACCATATCTTCAATATAGAGCATAGACTTAAATTTCGTGATTTACAGGGGGTGGGGGACACATCCTAAAAGCCTGTTAGATTTTAGGAACCTGTTAGTCATAATTGAGAAATTACTCTCTCATATATGTTGAAAGATATTTCCATGCCACTTGAAACAAAAAGCTAAGAAGTACCATCAGTGCTAGAAAGAGCGGTAACAAAGAATTTGAAAACTTTTTTTTCCCCAAAAAAAAACACAGATTTTATGAAATTTCAACTGACAGTAATGCTGTTCAGTCAATGAATGCTAAATATTTCTGGACACAATCTTATATAATTTTTTTTTGTTCACACATGGATAATTCAGAATATTCTCATGCCCAAATCTACTGCATAAGGAATTCATTGAATTGAATGTAAATATTTGGAAAGCATTCCAGTGTATATCAGATGTTTGTGGTGTAATGGATAACTGGTCTGAAGGAGACATCTGAGAGCAGTTCAAATTCCAGTCAGGTTCAATACATTCACTTGTATGCAAAATACCCTTGTGAAAGGTATGAATCTCTCTTCTTGCCACCACCTAAATATGGGTTAAATACAGCTTATCTAAAAAAACACTAGTACTGTGTGTGTGTGTGCGTGTGTGTGCGTGCGCAAGCAATCAAGAATATGTTTCAGTTTTAAATAAGCCATAAAGGGTTAAGCTGTAAATCAGTTGACCAGTCCTATGCATACCTCCCATCAGATTTTAACACTTAATACAAAAATAATGTAAATTTCATATAAGGAGAAATAGGTCTATTTTAGCACATTATTAAAGTTTGTTAATTTTTAGAATTTGCTCTCAAACACTCTTACTTGTATATAAAACATCTTAAAGCAGTTTTCAGCTATTAACTACTATCTTGAAGAACTTGTACAAATTCATTGATGCTTTTATAATCTTGATTTTTTTTTTTTTTTTTTTTTTTTTTTTCTTTGCAAACTGAAAAAAAAAACTGATTCACTAAATTCATAATTTTATACCAGAAAAATGAATTTTAAATGGTTTATCCATTGGAGATGTAGAGAATTATTGGAAAATTGATGGTGAAGAGTCTTGAAATTCCATATGTCATGGGTCCCTAAGTCACTTCTGTTTAACCTTTCTAGAAAGTCACACACACACACTAATTGGAGATGAAGAGAAATTAATTAATCTGAAAAAATTAAAGGCCAAAGTTCAGGTTAGGAATATATAAATAGATATTATCACATACTTTTTATTCAAGATTGGTTTTTTGGGCCCTCCTATATAGTAGAGAATGTTGGACAATCTCCTCACAGATGAAGAAGCAACAGAAATGTGATCCTACAGAAGGATAAGGAGAATATTGTGGTCTGGATATGTCGGCAACAATTAGTTTTAAGGAAAATGGGGAAACAAAAAGGATGTTTATACTTAACAGAAAAAGACAATTGAAATTTCTAGGGCATATGAGGAAAGAGGGCTTGCAGAATTTGACACACGGGACATCATGAAGGCAAGAGGGACAGTGGAAAGTTGTGAATAACTTGCCTAATGAGCTAGTGTAAATGCTTGGCAAAATAGGGATAAAGAGAGATAGCAAAAAGATAAACCTTAGTAAGAGATGCAAAGGCTAGGGGAGTTGTGGAGAGCTATGATCGCCTGCATCCTGAAAGGACACTGAAAATACTTGAAGATAAACAGTAAAAACAAGGGAAAATACATTAACTCTAAAAACTGTAAACATGAATTTAGCAGTTAAACTGTTTATTTTATTTTATTTTTTTCTTCTTAATTGTTGTGAACACTTCCCGAGACCCACTTGTTTATTGCTGCTTAACGTTGATTTGTTATGTTGGGTGAGTGTGGAAGGATGGAGTTGATGTGATGGAAACACTTAAATTTTAAGCAGAAACACTTCTATCATGAAAATATACACAGGCAAGTCTTTTGCCACTCAAAACTCCAAAGAGACCAAAATGTGCTCATGCACATCCTCATAAACTTGTGCAGTAAAATGTAAACCTTTTTTTTTTTTTTTTTTTTTTTTTTTTTTTTGTGTGTGTGTGTGTGTGTGTGTAAAAGAAATTGGTCTGGAGGGGGAACAATCCCAGCATGCAGCTCCTTTGGAAAGTGCCTGTAAACCATGCCACAGGTTGGCCCAAGCTTTGTGAGTGAAATTGGGTAGATTGAACACTTAGGGTTGTTGATAGCTGTGGTAGCACAAAGTCACAAGTCATTGTGACCGAGGGTTTGAGTGTGCTGGTGTTGCTCACATTGTTGATCATTCTAGATAATATGCTTTCTCCCAGAAACTGTAACTAAGGTCTGTTCAGAATAGTTGCAGTATAAACCACAGGTTGGCTCTGTGGGTTTTGAACAAACACAAATGTGCCTGATTGATAGTCTGCAATAGGAATTGGCTAGTAGATGGGTATCCTTGAATATGAGTGGTCAGCTATTATCTCTCTCTCACACACACACACACACACACACACACACACACACACACACACACACACACACACACACACACACACAACTCTCCTGTCATTTTCATCTTATGAGAGTGAACCAACTCGGTTCTTAAAGCTGGACAGCCTGTACTATCCACACACATTTGATTATAGTGGTGAAGGCTTGTTTAGGAGTAACCCCATTCTTATTGGAAGAGCCAAATACATAAAACTGGTCACAAGACCCTAAAATGACCCATATCAAGTCTTGAATTCGGAGTTGTCCTTCTCATAGACTTGTTGCCACCCAAGGCTATAGGACCCAGTCTGTCCTGCTATTTACCTATAGCTATGGGTTGAGGAAGAGATGGATTCATACCCAAGGGTATATTTGTACAAAAGTGAATGTAACAAACTTCGCCTGGAATTAGAACGTGTCTCTCAGATTCCTCAAGCCAAGCTGCTACCTGTTACTTCACTGTCTCGTATGTAAATAAATGAATACAAATATAAAGTTTGTCACTTAGCTGATTAATGTTATATTCAGCACCTCGGCTCCTGAGTTTTGTAGACTAATCTTTATGCAATTGTTCGGTCCAATCATCAGATATCAGCAAATGTCAGACAGTTTTCTCACTTTCATTATTTTTACGTCCATTTTTAAAAAATAATTTATGCACTTTTTATATTGATGCTAGGTTGATTTTTTTTTTTTTTGTAGTGCCATGATTGTTTTTTGCTTTCCTTTCCTTTATTGTCACTTTGTATAAACATTGAAAGTTTTGACACTTTTCTTAAAGCATGCCCACTCTGATATCATGGGTTATGCAAACAACTACTAAATAAATTTCACATTCAAATATAATCTTAGATTGCAGTTTTAAGTTCCTGGGAGTTTGTTTTTTAATATACAAAATTTGTTACTTTTAATGTTATGTAAAGTCATATTTTAGTTTTCTGATAAGATGTTAACCCAATGCACTTAATATGATATAGGATTTAGCAAAATAATAATCTCGCTCTTCATAAAGCAAACTTGTATGCAGTCAGGGTTAAAGGGGAAATATCTCCTTTAATCTGAGCAATTAAATTGAAACTAGCTCGTTTTTATTACTTCAAAAGTTATCTCCCCTTGTGCATTGTTATCTATCACAGCTCTTCGCTATCGTTTCTTGCTGGCATCAATCAATCAACAGCTTGTTTAAAACAAATTGTTGCTCACTCACATAAATAATGGAGATTACTTCCTTTTTGTAAATCTAGTGCAGATGCGAACTAAGATTAAGTGCCTAATCTATACTTCTTCCAAATTTTTATTTGTACTAAATAGTCTAAAAGAAATGACTAATACACACTTGACAAATTTAATTTGGATTTTTTTTTTTTTCTTTTTAATAAAGGGGATGCATTTTGGTTGCATAGATTCTAATTTATTTCTATGGAAAATGTTTGCTTGCATAAACAATTGTGCTAAAGTGGTAGGCATAGATTTGTAACCCACCTCCTCCAAACCACTTTTTATTATTACTATAAGCTGATGGGGGTAAATGTACTAGTTCCTAGACATGACCAGTCAAGGAAAGAGTTGACTAAAATTTAAATGTCAATAAGTTAAACAGGAAAATCCTTTTTTTTTCTTTCTTTTTTTTTTTAATGGTTGGGTGGGGGGGGTCCAACTAGATGATTCTTTGAGGCTGTTATTTTTCAGATTATTAATCTGTTTAAAACAATTGGAAAGTCAGAATGGACTATTTTTCTTTATATCCTATCTTTTCTTTTGTTTTTTTTTTTTTGTTTTTTTTTTTTCTCTCACAAAAACTCGAGTATCTCTGGCAACTTTTTTTTCTTTTAACCCCTCTTTCAACAATCAAAACAGAATGGTCCATTATTTATCTGAGTTAATAGCAGGGTGTAATATATGTGCTAACAGGAGCAAGCAGAATTATATGAAGTGAAACCTTGTCAGTGCTAAAGGAATAAAATGCTAATTTATTGATATATTGAAAATTCTTCTATATTCTTTTAAGTGACTTCTTTAAAAGAGATAATCAAAAGAACTTGGGCATTTCAGTGATTAGGATGTGTATGACTAGAAATAAAATTACCTGTAATGCCTTTGTTTGATTTTCTTTTTTCCACGTAAATATTTCTTTTGTCTATTTCCTTTATATCCACTCCTTTTTATGATCAATCTTTTTGTCAGATTTTTTTTTAATACTGAAAGTAATATCTAAGATAAAGTTGGTAATTAAACTGTCTAGTTTTACTTTAAGAACAATTATAAATAGAAGGAAAATAATTAATGTATCGGCTGTAATAAAATGTGTATGCCATAAGAGCATTTTTCTTGAACAATTATCTTTGCTTCACTCTAAATTTATTTTAAAGCTAAATTTTTAAATTAATTTAGGAAAGTCAGGAATAGTTTTGAGAATTCTATCAGGTTTCATATTTGAAATTTATAACTAGTATTTCAGTACAAACAAAACCTTAAATAAAATCTTTAATTTGGAGTTTGTTTTTCTTAATGGAAAGCAAAGAAACTATCATTAATCACTTATTTTTCATAGCACATAATGAAAAATTTGAGAAACAGATTTTGGTTTTTCATGTCTAAATGCAACTTTTTGCATCTTTGTCAAAAACCTTACTCCTGAAGCATCTTCAATTGTATACAGTTGTCCATTTTAATAGAATCCTTAACTCATTAGATTCAAAATTAATTACAGGTTTTTAAAAACATCTGGTATTAAATGTTTATGTGGAACCTACCATCCCAAAAAGAGGAAAGTGGGTTAATGCATTCAGGAGTAGTAAGGTAATTTTTCATAATGCTTTTCAAGGTATCTGAACAACCTTGAAAAGATTTTAATAGTATTAAATATTTTGTTGAACTGGTAAATGTTTTACCTACTACTATTAGATTTGCCGTGTGTGTGTATATATATATATATATATATATATATATATAATTGGCTCTAGTTTAGAAACTCTCTAATAATTTGAGCTGGTAATAAATGACGGATTGGCAAAAATATTTAGAATTTTTAAGTATAGCATTGTCAACTATTTTTTTGTATTTTAGTTGCTTTTCACAGATTTGATCTTGTAATTCAGATATTAAACAATGCTACTTTTCCAAAAAGAATACTAAGTATTGCCAAGAGATTAAATTTTTTTTTATTTCTAATCTGCACAGTTTGAGGATCTGGGGAGTTGCAATGAAAAGTAACTGAAATTAAGATGAAAGAAATGTTATTCTGAAAAGAAAAAAAAAATTTTTCTTTTTTTTCTTTTAGCCATAACCTTTTATAGTGAGCCTTGATAAGATTCAGTACATTGAATTAATATAAATGATTATTATAAATTTTCTTCCCTCATTTCCTTATGAAATAAGCCCAATTTCATAATTACGCCCATCTGCCATTGTAGAATAATGAACCTTGTTTCCCCCACCACCACCAAATGCTAAATTTTAGTCCACTGTCCATCTTTAATAATATCAGCTCTTTAATAGTTACATATAAATTCTTTATTGGTTTATCTTCCTTTACTTTTTTCCCCTCCCTTATTCTCTAGCTTTCATGACTATCAACTTTTCCTCTTACTGGCTGCATCTTCCTCTTCCTCCTTAAATATCTTTGTGTAGATATAGCACTGGGAGCAAAATGTGTAGAGGTTAGGGTTTATCAACAACGCACATCAATCTTCACAATCCTCATTGCATTTTATCAACTTGAATACAAAAGGCCTTGTGAAGAGCCTCAAGCAATTGAATACACTACGGTCACAACTCCAAAAGAGCACTCCAGCCATTGTTGGAGTGGAAGTAAGCACTGGCTAGCTTGATTGACCGCTTCGGCTAGTATTTTGAGCAAGAGGCTGCTTCCAGCAGCCTATTATGGTCAATCTCATAACTTTTCCTACCTGCAACTCCCACCATTTACATCCTTATCACTTGTCTGTTACTTTCCTCAGGTTTGGGCCAATGCCACAAGGCTCTTGCACATGCACCAAAGCATCTGCTTGTCAAAGTGCTTTTGCCAACAAGTAGTCAGCATAACAATTGTCCAACAATGTCTTGCAGAGTGCTTTTGGCTGAAATATGGATGGTGGTTTTAGCTGGTCTCAACCTGGAAAAAGTGCTATGAATGAATTGATATTCTTTTACTTTAAAGTAAAATTCTTGTGTTGGCTCCTCCCACACAAATAGGATATATATATATATATATATATATATATATATATATATATATATATTGGTGTGCTTCAGAGCATAAAATTCTTAATCTTTTTCCATTAACCAAATTTAAACAAGCAAAAACAAATTGAGAATTACCACAGGAAATATGCTTCTATATGCTGTCTGATTAACAAATTAAAAGTGTGGTTGAATAGTGTTAGCTGTTCGTCTCTGCGCAGTATTTTATCATCTGGCTATGGTTGTGTCCCTCCACACAGCATCACTAACATTTCAGTGGAATATATTTTAGAGCTGATGTGAATAAAAACTCACATCAAAGAATTCTGTCTGCCAAATACTAATTACTTACAAGTATGCTTTCTAGGATTTTTTTTTTTTTTTTTTTTTTTTTTTTTTAACGGTAAGGTTCACTCTGTACAGAGGCCACTTGAGGTAGAGGATTACATTAAGCCTAGTTTATATGGATAGGAAGAGAAGATAACCATTAACTCTGGACTTGAACAGGTTAAGATTATAGTGAGGAGGGGGGCACCCTCTTGGGAGTCTGTTCCACAGGTTCACAGGAAGAAGCTGTTTGAGTGGAACTTCTTGCTGATGGAATGTTGGTGGTTTGCTACTATGTAAGTGGCATGGCAGGTCCTAGCTGTGAAGGTTAGACCTAGCAGAACCAAGTAACTACCTTCCTTTTCTTTTTTTTTTTTTTTTTTTTTTTTTTTTTTTTCATCATATGATGGGCACATGCCCCCACCCCTTTTTTTTTTTTTTTTTTTTTTTTTAACTTTTTGTTTACAAAAATTCAAATCCATTCAATATCACTTATCTGAGGATTTTAGCGATGCAGACAGATGAAATCTCTTCTATTTCAGCATGCTAAGATCATTTGTTTTAGATTGATTCACTGTTGTGCTATCTTGCTCCATTTATAAGTTTACTGTTTGTCTTTGCATTGAATATTGTTGCCTTATCTTGCCTGGTACTTCTGATATGTATCTAGAAGTTCTTGACAATTTAAATGATCTGCAATGTTATCAATCCTGACATGGCATCTCAGCTTCAATCAGTTTCCCACTACTGTAATATAGCTTCCCTGTGCCTTTCCTATAAATATTTTTTGGGACAATTGTTCTGATGAGCTTTCCTCTTTGGTACATCATCATGAATTTAAGCATAGTACTAGATTGGCAGCTAGGTCTCATCTTTTTACTGTTGAAATTGCTAGTTGTAATGTCCTATGTTAAGTTTCTTCCCCCGCTTGTGAAATGCTCTTACAGCTTCTTGCTTTATTGTCAACTATAATCGTTAAAAATTTAAATGCAATGTCAATTGTCATCTTCTAGCTCCTTGAATCCTTTTCTTGTTTTTTCCTCAATTTTCACAGCTTCTTTCACAGTTAGTAATCCTTTCCATTTGAGTTTCTTTATCACCTTTTTTTTTTGTAGTGAAATGAATTTTTTATTTTATTTATTTTTTTAAGTCTCTACCATTTAAGAACACTGTCTAAATGTATCAGGAACA
Source organism: Acanthosepion esculentum (assembly GCA_964036315.1). NCBI lineage: Eukaryota > Metazoa > Mollusca > Cephalopoda > Sepiida > Sepiidae > Acanthosepion > Acanthosepion esculentum. The sequence goes on along the minus strand of OZ038480.1, from coordinate 62,095,269 downwards.
CTGTACTTGAAACACTTTTAGAATATTAAGAGATCATTATAATTTAGTTTAAGACATGATGAGAAATGTGTATATTGTAATGATTCCCTATTATTCCCTAATATGCTTTTAGCTATAGATCGATCAGTGTCTGCTTTTAAAAAAAAAAAATCTCTGGGTCATGAATAGAGTTGACCAGCTACTCACCAACCCAATCAGTCAGTTAGACATGATAGACCCTCTCAGAAAGATAGCAGATGAAGTCTCTTGATGTGTGAAACAAGGTTGTAAATAAATAGAAAATTGAGTTAGATTGAGTCTGGATGAGTTTCAGAAATGTGGAGAAGACTTACATGTCGGTTGATAAGTAGATATTTGAAAATGAATTCCACATGGTTAAAGTAAAAATGCTCATGAGTTTGTTTTGCATCTAAAATACGCTTTCAGCCACTCAAGATTTACTTCTACTGCAAGTCAATGCTAAATTTTCCAATATTTTGTTTTAATGTTTACTACCTGATGTTTGTCTTGTATTGTCCTCATCATACCTCTGGTTACATTCCAGTGTTTCATTTAAAGCAATATAAGCAGCCATGAGAACTCTTTATTTTTTTTTTTTTTTTTTCCTCCACCCTTTTCTCTTCACATGAGGAATTCAATGACCTATCACTGCTTTGCATACTTTGGTAGTCAGACTACCACGCATCTATTATGTTTTGTCATATTGTTTATATATATATATATATATATATATATATATATATATATATTCTGGAGTGTTTCCTTAAATTACTGACTCTTGACGAGCTATTTTTTCTTTATTTTGTATAGAAAACTTGTGCTGGAACTTATTCAAACAGATTAAAACGAAATTGCAAAATTAAGCATTTAATCATGAACATCCCCACCTACAACTCTAAATATTTAATCAGTACCCTTCCTCCCAGTCAACAGATAGTTTTTTAAAAAAAATTAATGTGGAATTAAGTTTTTAAAAAAAAAAAAAATCAAGGCAAAATGAAGTATGGGTTATTGGCAGAGGTTCAACTTCTCATGTCCTACCATCTGTCTGATTTTGGAGCAAATTGTCAGATCACTTCAAAGTTCAATGATCCCCCAAGTCAGTACTTTCTTGTTTCACCAACTAATGAACCCAAATTCTTGCTCTGTCAACAGTGTTAACTAACACAGCATCTAGTGATTTTTTTTTTTTTTTTTTTTTTTTTTCCTGCTCTATACTAATGCTTATTTTTCAGTTCACCTCCTTGGTGAGATTTCTCTTAATATTTTGGCATATGCATATGTCTTAAGCTGTAAAAACACATTCAGGACAGTGACAACTTCCATGAACATGGTACCCAGCCTGTACACTTTTACATTTTTGTGTGAGTAAGATAAATTAATGTTAGTTTTATTATCCAATTGAATTTAGCAGCTATCTGACTTAACTCTAATAATGGAAGGGGGCAGGGACTGGGTTGTAACTTTCAATTCCTCCAAAAACCATCATTCATCACCAAATAGACTCTAAAATCTCACCGGTCACAAATGGTTGCATTCCCATAGGGGCTGCTTTCTTTCAACATCTATTGGAACTCTTGTTCACACCGGATACTTGTATGTATGATCCATCACTAAAGATGAAGATGCTGGGAAAATGGTCAGCTCCTCGTACATCTCCAGAAAGTACCTGACTCCACCTATCATGCTCTATCTTTATAAGAATCTGATCAAACTAAGTATTGAGCAATGCTGCTATATCTGGACTTTAGCTGCCCAATTTGGTCTTTCAAGCCTTGGCAGTTCCAAACTGTTTACACAACCTTGTTAAGTGACAAATTATTTCCATCTTGGAACTTCTTATAGATACATCACGTCTATTATTACTTTATCGCTATTTCCATAGAAAATATTCCGACAAGCTCTCAAGCTTCCAGCAGTTCAGATCATTACAGCTAAGATCCTGCTATGCCATTCGCACAGGCATGAACCATCCTCATTATCTTCCTATTCCATTGCTAAGAAGAAAATTCAATTCAGACAGCTTCTTTCCAAGAGCCACTGCTTTGTGAAACACTCCAGATAAGATACTTCCCTAATCACAACATACTTAACCCCCTTAAAGTCAAGTCAACCTCATGATCTACTTTTCTTACATCCATAATACAACCCTACTCTGTAACCCTCTCTTGAATGGCTCTTAGGTCTTGTATTGGGTGAACAATAGCATTTTAAAAAATATGACTGTTTCTTCTGTAGTAATCCATGCATTCTATTTTCACTACAGATAGTAGACATTACTTTCAGAGCAAGATTGCTATATTTCTGTAGAGAACATGTTCACTGTTTTCACTCCTGTCGGAATGGGCTTGATTATTTCTCTAAGCATGCAGGTTCATAAGGGACATAAACATAATATATCAATACCTCTTCCTTAAGCAATGTATCTTTCTTTTTTCAAGTTTTTTTCTTTTATGAGTTTAAAAAAAAAAAAAAAAATTACATTAAATGAAAGATCTGTGTATACATGATTACAGGATAATCAATTGTCTTTGTTCAAAATTACCAACAAATTTACTATTTTATGAAATACTTAAAATGAATTTTATTGGCCTTGTACTTGGTGTAAAAATAAGGAAATTCAGAAAATATTTGGTAGTTAGAATTCGTTAGGAAGGACTTAACAGTGAGGATTTTTTGTTTTTTCTGGTAATTTAGCAGCTTCAAAATTTTTGTTGTCATCATAAAAAAAAAAAAAATACATCTACCCCACCCCCTCCTGCACTTAATTCTTTCATCTCCCCCTTGGTGCTATGCCCTCTACTGTAAGAGTGCAACTTCTGTGAGTAGAAAGATTTAGAAAAGACTTCAGGATGGATGGGGATAGAGTAAGTTTGACAAAGTTAATGATTCCCTTCCCTCACCTACCTACTTATCCCCACCCCCACAATTGCTTGATACCAACAAATACTTTTAACTTAAGTGTGCTGCTTATGTGTGCAAACTATTCTCCCCTGCTCCATCCTGTCCTCCATTCTCATTGAATTCCACTTAAAAGGGAGGTGGGTAAAAGAACTGTTACTCATCTCATTAATAGACTTTCCTCTTTAGTTGGTTCTTATGAACCACATGATTTGGTAGAAACCTCTTGAGAGAGAGAGAGAGAGACGAGGGAGAAAAAAGTCACATAGCTGTTTATTGAATAAGCGATTCAATATTTTTACAAAATTCCATTTTTAAAACAAGTTATTAATTCCTGATCCTTTAAAATCTTTGATCCTGTTTATAAAAACTTTTGATCTCTTCAGAATTTAGCAGTGAAGAAAACAAAACTCTGAAGCATGAAAAGAACTTTGCTTATCTATAGCAAGGTAACTGTTATATTACAATGTGGTAGTTTCATGTTTAATTACCAAATTCACATCATGAATGTTTTTTTTGTTTTGGGGGGGGGGGGTCTGTTTAAAAATATATATATTTAACTCTAGAGTTCTAACCAAAGAAATTCCAGATTCAGACTATCTGATTTTGAGTTAATGTGGATTTTAGCTTTCTTCGGACTGTAATCTGTCATTTTGTCTTGTTTTATTTAACTATTTATTCTGGAGTATTTCCATAAATTCTTGACCATTGACAAGCAGTTTTTTTCCTTATTTTGTATAGAAAACTTGTGCTGGAACTTTTTTCAAATAAATTAAAAAAAGAAACTGCAGAATTTAGCATTTAACCATGAACATCCCCCACCTACAATTTTAAATATTTAATCAATTCCTTTCCTCCCAGTCAACAGAAATAGTTTTAAAGAAAATTTAAGGTATGGAATTAACTAAAAATTAAAAAAATTTTCAAATGCAATCTAAAATACAACCAATAATTATCAACAATAATCACATTTTTTTTATCATCTCATTTCCAGAATTTTGATTTTAGTTAATAAAATATACCCAGGGTATCACAGGTTACATGAATTTTATGTATATTTGTGACAGGTAATTTATGGAATACTCAAATTAATTTCACATATGATGTATGCAAACTTTTATACTCATCATATAATGAGACTTTACTAATTTACAAGTATTGATTTCCTTAATATCTTTAGCAAAAATGAATCTGGTTGACTTCAAATGCTAGCATGTGTGTACAGTATAGCTTAGAAATTAAATTGGAATGTTCAAATCTTTGAGGTTTTCTTTTGGTACACTTGGTTCAACCCCTCAAACTCTTTCCTCAAAACTGGTTCAACGACTTTCAGATGTCTGATTGTCTAACACACACACACATCATTACAAGTTCTAATAATATAAATCATAATGCACATGGGAGAGTTTGTCATGGTTAACAAGCTGGTTCCACAGATTATTACTAAATATTAATTTGTCTCAGTTTTAAACTAAAAGTTCAGTATAAATTTCACTCACTCAATTGTGTATGTATTTTTTTTTTTTTTTCTTCTAGTAACAGTCAACAATCTGGATTTTAAGTCCTCCTTTTGAAGTACTAAGCCTAGTCTTATGAGTCTGATGGTAACATGCTGCTTTAAAACACTATCCACTTGTCTTGTGATTCAATAGTCTTTGCCATAGCTGTTCTAGTACACACGTGACTCCCTATTGAGTTTAAGTAGGTGGGATTACATGCATCAACCAACTTTCCCAAATTGTTTGATGTTCTAGAATTGAAAACTAGGCTTGGATATAATCTAACATTAAATGTCTGAGTAGTGAAGTGACCTGGTTCATTATTTCTATCTTTTTAAGAGACTTCCTTTTTAATTTTCAATTGGATTCCTTTATATAACATAACTCTTATGGGAATAGCCTCCTATTTAAGATTTCAAGTGTTATATGTAACTTTTCTTTTTCTCTTCTCCTGCTACTCCTCCTCAAACCCTTGAAGATTGAGGCAACACAATCTCCTTTTACTTGGTTTCATACTCTATGAAGCTAAACTATCTAGAAATGTTCCCAGAAATAACATAGATTTGTTCAGTCTTTTTACGTTTTAACAGCAGTAGTAGGTATCATAAGGTGAAATTTAAATAATTTATCTGCAAATGAAGTCTCTCACTCTCATTGATTGGTCTCCTAATTAAATATACAACCAATTTTTACTGCTATGCAGGTTCATTCACAGGGCAAACTTTTAGTATCTAACTAGTGTGTTGGGTAAATTAGAGGAGAAAAAATGTTAGTCATTTTGGCAGTCTAGTTTGGTACATGGTCCAAAGTATATGGGCACTCATATAGTGTTAATGGTCTGCTGACTACTGGTCTAAGTGATTGTTTCTTGTTTCCACTCCACTTAGTAAAATATTAAAATGAAAACCCTATATTTTGTTCACCCTCTGCACCTGTATTTTGTCTTGTTTCATCTTATTTTTCTTGCTATAAATTGTCTTTTGAAACCTTTCCTCTTTAAGTTTTTTTAACATTGTGAAAGAATTGAGCCAATATTTGAGTTTTGAACTTTCTAAAATTCTTCATTCGATGTCTTTCATTTCTAAGTCTCTTCCTCATTGCTACATTTTATTTTTATTTTATTTTTTTTTGTACAGACTTGAGTTTTTCTTTTTCTGTCCCCAGTCTAATTGTAATTTTGTATGTTTAATTTGTTCCTTATTCTTGCCACTCCCTTCCAAAAATTCTTATGCTGAAATTGGTGACTCTTGTCTTTTCACTGGTCAACATTGCATTTCTCTCTCCTCTCTCTCTCTACATGTGTTGCATAAGTCAGTGGCACATGGCAATAAATTAATAACCCATTTTTATCCATTGTTAACAATATGCACAAGACCTGATGCAACTAAAGGCTTCCGGGGGTTTTTTTGTGTGTTGTTTTTTTTTTCCCCCTCAATTCTTTATTAATTGGACAAAAATGATGCAACCTTTTTCTCTTCCCCCGTCTCTTTACTAAATTGATGTCCTTTTGTGCCTAGTAAAGGCATTAAGAAAATTTATAAACAGATGTGTTATAAATTCACTAAGTCTGGCTCGAGCATTTGTTTTTCTATTTTGTGCACAAGAATAATTTTTCTTGTTTTTTTTTTTTTTTTGTCTTGGGCCAATTCTATAGCCTTCTTCTGGTATAGAATATAAAAGAATTGGATGATAAATTTCAGCACGGGAATAAATTGACAACACTCCTTAATTAAAAAAAAGAAAAGAAAAAGTCAGCCATAGTTGGGATCATCAACTCAATATGAAGAATCCTTTTCTTAGCTGCATAGTATGTCCTTTGCCAGGGCTGTATACAGTTTCAAATTCAGTTTTCCTTCTAGAGGAGTTGCCACCTAAATCTACAGAATACAGTCTGTCCTACTATTTACTCATAAATGGGGGAAGAATAGTTGGATTCTTACCTTTCCCAAGGATATTAGCATGTAAATAAATGTAATGAACTCGACTCGAACTCAGCTCCGATTCCTCAGTTTGAGCCACAATCTATTACTCTATCATGCCAATCTTAAATACAAAATTTTTTTTTTTTGTTGTTGTTGTTGTTATGAGGTATCATTGTACATACCTCCCCATATGTCTTGGGTATGGATAAATTCTGATGGAATTAGAATTTTGGGTGACAGCTGATTAATGTTCATTTATTACTAATTGCCTTTGGAAAGGCATAAACTCATTTTCCCTGCACTCTTATATTAGCAGATATTCAATACTTGAAAGAGTATGCAAGTGACTAGTTGGGTATACTGCTTTTAATGTCCAAACTGTGGTAAATAGCTATTAGAAGTATTGTTGATTTAGAGGCCAAAACCAAACTGGTAACTTTTCACCCTCAGAGCAGACCCCGAGTTTTCTCCAGTCATTAACAGTTGGACTTTCAATGAGGCTCCTTGCCTGGAATTTCTATTAGTATTTAAGCTCGACCCAGGCATGCAGAACATGTATATATGATCCATCACTGGAGATGCTGGGAAAATGGTTGCTTCCTTGTACTGCCCTAGAAAGTACCTAGATTCTTCTGCCATGTTTAATTTTTACAACAGCCAAATCTGACAAAAAATGTATTTCTGTCATATCTTGATTGAAGCTACCTAATCTTCACTTTCCAGCTTTGACAGAATTCAATAGTGTTTGAGTGACCTTTTTGATGATTTCTTCTTCACCTACAAACTTTTCTCTGCAGACAAAACGTTGCTAGCCTTTTGTTAATCTAGCACTATTTTCACGGCAGATGTTCAGACAATCTACATTCCTTAGCTCCGCCAGTCTGAACCTTCACAGCTAGGACCCGCCTTCCCTCCATGTTCCATCAGTAAGGAGGAAATTCCCTTCGGACGGCTTGTTCTGCAGACCTGTTACATTTTGGAATGGACACCCAAAAGGCTGCTTTTCTGATTGTTGCAAACTTATCCTTTTCAAATCTAGTGTTTCCCATTATTATCTGTCCTACATATCCTCATAATATGCGCCTCTTACACACTCCTTGTATACCCTTTCAACGACCTCATTTGGTAACCTTGAGTGGCTCTTGGGCCTTGTAATAGTTGAATTTTTTTTTTTTTTTTTTTTCTTAGAATTTATATACACATGATTCTTTTTAAACTTTCAGTATTTTACTATTTAACATGTTTTGTGCCATGTGTATTTAACATAAGAATAAGTTGCTACTATAAGAAGTTATCTATGTCAGAAAACCGGTCAAGCAGAAAATGGGACATTCATAACTTTTATATTTTTGAGCTTTAGGAATATAGAATAGGAAAAAACCTGCTTCTATTTACTTTTTATTTTTGTCAACATCTGACAAATTAAAAAAATCCAATAATTTAACTAAAAGTAAAAAGTTATACATGTGGTGGTTGGGGAGGCAACACTCTTATCCCATTTGTTACTATTTCAATATTTGCAGTGTCAATACCTCTTGGTGGTTGTTTCCATAGTTTGTCTTTTATTTTAATTTGCCGCCACCAACACTCTTACCGTCTTCACAGCTGCTGTAAACTTGAACAGCTAAGTATGGCTGCAATGGTTCTGGGTGGTGTCTGGTGGTGTTGTCAGTGCCACCATTGGCAATTGATTAGTAGCCCACCCCCACTTCCCCTTTATTTTTGCTATCCTTCACTTGAATTCTGTTTAACTATATCATTACTGTCACTACCACCTCTTCTGCCATTTTTCCTTAAATGGCTGCACAAAGGCAAAGCGGTGGTAACTCTGGACTATTTGGCAAAACAACAAATATGTGGGATCAATTTTTCCATTACTAGTTCAATTTTCTGCAAGAATAGAGAAGTGAAAAAGATAAGTCTTGCAACTAATATCTTCATTTGGTGCTTGCAGGTATTGCATAACAGCAAGACATATACAAACTACTATCCACCAAGTTTTAAGATCTATAGTACCTGGTTAAGATCTATAGTACAAGGTTAAGATCTATAGTACCAGTAACAATTGTTACTATCTTTAGTTCATGAAAATAAAATAAACAAGAGACTTTTAGTGCAATATTTTGAAAACTTGTTTCTGTGTCAATAGTTTATCCAAATACATGTTGACTGTAACTCGCATGTATACATATTCTCAATTTATCGATTGGGTGAAAAGACATTGATGTTTAGCAGTTGGTGACTGAAAAACTTGTCCAGGGTTTTTAAACTTTGTGTTGTAAAAATTACTCTTGTGTGTGCAAATAGACATCCACTTTAATAAAGATCAAAACCATTGCTCCATGGTGAGGCACCCAGTTCTCAATGTTATCTGAGACATCAGGCAATGTATTTAGCTGTCTGTCTCCTTTCTAATCTTCAAGAGGGTTTCTCTGCCTTAAAAATCAGGATTTAAAATCCTGGCACCAGTGAGTTGTGCAACTAATTTTAAAAAAATATATAGTTAGTAGAGGTTACTGCTTATTTTGACACAGTAACCCTCACCCATCCGAATACCCCCCCTTTCATCTCGAACATTATACACGTTTCTATGGATACGAGGCATCTTCCCTTTCATCCTCAGGGTACCCTCCCACTACCTTACCCTCTTCAAATATGAAGAGTAAGGGCTTGGGGGGTTCTAGTTGTGCATTTGATCTGCTCTGTTTGCTATTGGAATATCAGCAGATGGTGTGTGGACAATTTTTATCCTTTATACACACACACCACTTTTATTTTACTTGTTTTTCTTTCCCTCTCTCCCTTTTTTTTTCCTTAAGTTACTATTTGCATGCATGTTTACACTCATTTTGTATATGACTTAAAATTGTTTGCATGTCAAATATATGCAGTGGTTAAAGTGAGCAGGAGAGGGGAGATAACTAATGGCTAACACTTGACTTCTTTCATTTCTCGCTCTCTCTCTCTCAGCTATAAGATTTAATTTCTTTACCCCCCCCTCTTGAAATTCATCTGATTTATATTGTATCTAACATAATAGAAGATTCTGTTATTAAAACCAAGTCTAGCATATTTGTAAAGACATAACTGCACCTGTGCTCATGGGCAATGTAGTTATATCAATATCACAAACATTGATTAGTATTTGAAACTTTGCAAAGACAGCAGGACTGGACAGGACACAAGATATCAACCAAATATTGGCCATGTCATTTCAAATTTGATTTATGTCTAATTATACTTCATACTAATTTATTTTGTCCTGGACACTTTAGCACAAATAAATCTATGAAATTAGGCCTGTCTCTAGAAAATCTCCACATATCAACTAAACCTGAACTATATTCAGTTCATAGATAATTCTTAAAGACATCTTAGTCTGGCATAAGGACAATGAGGTGGGGGTGAACTAGGAAGATTATTTTTAAAGTCTGAAGGCTTACAAGAATTCTATTTTAATATTGTCCTTTTATCTAGGCTTGAATACCAATCACTGGTATGGCGGGTGGGGATTATATCATCTTTGTGTGTGTCACTGTCTAACTTTTCAGCTTTAATCCAAGAGGCTTTAACCCAGCACATATCATTTTGGAATCTGGTCTACTCTGTGAGCAAACATTCTGGGTCAAATCTGGACCTGCAATCCTGAAATTTTGGATTCCAAGTTCTCATTACTGTGATTGTTTTCGGATTTTGCCATCTTGGCTTCTTCTGATAAAAATGATTAAAGGAACATAACTAACTTTCAATAGCTCATCTTCAACAGAAAAAAAATACCATTTTCAAATTAGTGTTTCAAAATAAAATTGTCCATGTTTTCAACTTTACCCCTAGAGGCTGTAGCCCAACATAATATACCATCTTGGAATCCGGTTGACTCTGAGCAAATTATAAACATTCCAGGCCAGATCTGGACTTGCATTCCTGAAATTTTGGATTCCCAAGTTTTCATTACTGTGATTGTTTTCAAAGATTTTTTATTTTTACAATAACGATTTTTATGACTTGGAAATAAATTTGGGAATAATCTAAATTAGTTGGTGAATTTCATCTATGAAATAAAAATAATTGTATATACAGAAAGTAAGGATCTACGTACATCTAATTGTTCTTAAATTGTCTTGTTAGAAGAATTATCATTGCCCCTTTTTAAAAGGTAAGCTTAAATATTAATGCAGTGATCAATTTTGAGTTTTTCTTTAGTTTGTTGCCTATCGCATTTACTCCCTATCTATTGTGATGAAGGCCCAATCGAGCCCTATGCAGGAGCTAGCTTAACCGATGACATGTGTGTAACATGATTGTGTTTAAGCCTGAAACACTGTCGCCACTGGTTGTTGGCTTCAGTGTCCACATATGCTCTTTTCCTGATATTGCACACTTTAACCCATAAATATAGCATACCTTAAAACTATAGTTTTGACATGTATATCGTGATTAGAATGTTTGCATTCCAACTTTGAAAAGCTACAACCTCATGGTTGATTTGTCAGGGAAGTAACATCTTTATATATGCTCGGGGTTGTGATCTCATGCAGCACTGTTGGAAAGTGCCTGATTTAACATCTGTTACCGCAGGGAAGTGACTGAAAACCAAAACACTGGTCAACCCAATCATTGTGAGTGAAATTGGGCAGGTATAACTGTTCAGAAGCCATTGATAGCATAAAGTCAGTCATCAGGACCAAGGGTTTGAGCTTACTGGCCTTGTTCAAATTGTTGATTACACCAGATTATGCATTCTCTCTCTCCACAGGTATGCTTGGAAATTAGTGGCCAGCTGTGTATGTGTGTAAAGTCCAAGATACATAATCAGTATAGGAAAATGCATTCAGCAAACAGTAGTTCAAATTTTAAAAAGTTTTTCAAACACTCCTTAATTTTTCTGTAGGTAGTAGTAGTAGTACTACTACTCATACTCATTGTCAACATTGATGGGGCCAGTCAATCTGTTTGAAAAGGGTATAAGTATTAAAGTAGAATAAATTGATATACATTACAACTGACATTTTTAGCTTGATGTATATGGTTTTGTTGACATATTGGAAAATTTTTACATTTCTCAAAACAAGTTAATTTTTGCAAATTTTAGTGGAGCCATCTTTTTTTTTTTTTTTTTTTTTTTTTTTAAGAATTTTAATCACACTCATTTTTGGTCTTTTGGGCAAGAATAGAGGTTTGTTCCTCATTTCCTGTTTAGGATTGAGTTTCCAGTTCTTTCTAAATAGTCTTGTCATTCTCTTTCAGTCCCAGTAGCCTACTGCATCTTAGTGTCATTATCACCTTGCTTGGGGTGAATTGATTGAAAATAAATAAGTATACTCTGACCCAACCCATACCTTTCTCCTTTAGCTTTTACAAATTCAATTTGTCCATTTCTGTTTGTTTTTAAAAATGCAATCAGTTTTAAATTAGTTATAAGTTATTTGTGTATTGTCTGCCATTTTACAGTGCTGTGAATGTTTTTAAATAAAAATAAAATCACTTATTAAAACAATTGTATGTGCCATGTATATTTAGAACTTCAGGATTCAATATTGGTCCTTATTGTTATAAAAAGTATTGTTTTTCTGTCCTAGTTAAGTTATCCACAGTAAGGTAACAATTCATGGAATTAAATACTTATTGATCCACCTTCCCCCACCATTTTGGCTTCATTTCTAAGCCAAATAAATTAAATATGAATCACAATTCAAAATATCAATTTTTTTAAATTCTTTTGTAAATGTGAAAGATGTTAACTAATGCCATGTGAGTATGTAAATGTTTATAGGTGGGGTAGGGGTGAAATCTTTTTGATTTAATTGACTTAAACATGTCACATAGAAACAAGTTGAACAGATGCATTATGGGCTTTTTTTTTTCTTTTTGTTAGTCTCCTTTTTAATGTTTTGTACAAAAATTTGCATAGTTACATCAATGAGAAAAGATATTTTTGTACCCTTAATATTTATCCATTAATCACACAAGTCAAAGAAAATTTTAGATCAAAATTCAGCTTAAAAACTATCAAACTAAACAGATTAATCCACCTCCCTCTGTGTGTGAGAAGTGACATAAGTTCTTGGCAAACATGAAGCTTTTACATTGATTTTGCATTATTACCTTTGAAAGAGGCATAAATCCACTTTTCTATACTTGTCAGTAGCTAGCTTCATATAGTTTCATCACTGTCGTGTCACAATAATTTGAAAACCACTCTCCTATAACTACTTGCCCAGGTAAGATTCAAAGCTCTTATCCATGGTTAATCTTGGCACAGATTTTTTTTTTCTCTTTTCAATTCATGACTTGCATATCAGGTTAATAACTGTATTTGCACTTGAATTGTTAATCTTATGTCAAGCATTTGTGCTTAGAGGTGCTGGGTATAAATGAAATAATTGTCATAAATGTTCCCACCCCTCATTTAAAAAAAAAAAAAAAAAAAAAAAAATTTGTTTATTCCCCTATTTCGACCTTAATCAATATATTAAGATTTCATCTTATTTTCATTACAGCCAGTCTAAGGTTCTATTTAGGCCCCTGTTCTACCACTATCCATGCAGGCTTTTATCTATTCCCCCCCCCCTTATAATTCTAATCAAGTAAAAGTGAAAGAAAAAAAACTAAGGAATTTGGTAGGGAAAGATAGTTACATCAAGGCAGGTGAGGCAGTTGGTGTTAATAACAGTTGTGAGCATCTCTGGGGAAAAAACCTGTTGCAAATGTTTCCTTGCTTTAATCAAGGAAGTAATTGTCTTCTATAATTAAATCTGCATTTTGTTCTCTGTTCCACCTGACACAAATAAGGATCAGTTATCTTTTTTTTCTGTTCTGCCTTCAACAAAAAAGAAAAACATACACTGAGCAGCAGCATTCTTAGCTTCATCTTGACATGTTTAAACTGAGCAAACCTCTGAAAATGTAAGCACCAGGCCATTAGCTAATGCTGCATGAACATCCTTATACAGTGCTGTTCGATAAAAAGTGACTCACCTGATTTTTTTTTTTTTAATAAATGTTCTTTGATGAAATGAAAGTTGAGCTAAATTCAAAGGATCTTAAAACCTATTGAAAAGACCCTCAGGAGCGAGCAGTACAAGATAATTTTAGAGTCTTGTCTGCTCCCTTCTGCTGAAAGGGTGCAAATCGACCCCACCAAGCTCATTTTTATGCAGGATAATGCTCCCTGTCACAAATCAAAATTGATGAAGGAATACTTTAATGAAAAGCAGGTGAGTGTTATGACATGGCTGCCCCAATTTCCTAACCTCAACCCCATAGAAAACTTATAGAGCATTATAAAGTACAGGCTCTTGAGAAAGCAGTTGAGCAACAAAAAGGATTTGATTGTGAATTCCATATCTGAATGAAATTCAATGCTTGGAGATGAGATTTGCCAGAACCTAATCAAGTCAATGCCAAAAAGGGTTGAAAAGGTTTTTCAAAATAAAGGCGGACCCATAGATTATTAAATATTTTGAACAATATTACCTATTATAAATAAATTATACCTCTATTATTCTTTATTTAAAGCTGTTCGGTTATGTTTCTATTTATTACTAGTTGCAGGAAATAAGGGAGTCACTTTTTTTTTTTTTTTTTTTTTTCCACAGTTTTTCCCTAAATCTCATTTATATCCAAAATTATAATTATCAATAGAATACCTTAGGGTGAGTAAACTTTTTTACTAGGTGGTTGGGAAGGGGTCTTTATATTAGTAAGATTAAAAATTAGTATGACACCAAAAACAATAGGCGAAAAAAAATTTAAGTAAAAAAAAAAAACAAAAAAAAAAACGGGTGAGTCACTTTTATCGAACATCATTGTAGATGCTGGAATTTAACATTTATGAACTGTTGAATATATGTTTGGTATTTTAGATTAAGTTATACATTCATCTATTTTATTAACATATTCCTAAGAGGTGACAAAACTACTACATTGGTTGCTTTTCAAATCAGGACACAATAGTTTTAATTTAACTCTCCCCATATGCACAATAATGACTTGCAATTATATCTACATGCACACACTTTAGAATAACTGAAAATTGAAATTGTCTTATTAAATGGTCCTATCTTAGTTTCAGGTCACCATTAGTATAATTTGATTATAATTCAAAACTGTGTCTATGCACTTACCTGTATGTTATAACAAATATATTATTATATAAACTTGAACAATTTTTGTTAGTCAACTTATATTAGTTACTAAATTTAGCCTTTTTAAAACAAACAAAAAAAAACTACATGTGAGAATATTGTGTTGGACTTGGATTATTGAGGAACATTTAACAGAATGACAAACATGAAAGATTTTAAAAAAATATTTTGAATCCTTACCAATTTCTTATGTATAAAAAACAACCAACCAGCAATGAGCTTATCTAAAATTTGGCTTGTGTAGTTTGATCCCTTTTCTCAAAGAAAATATTATTTTACATGCCCAAATTATAAAAAAAGGGTTTTTGTGCGTGTCTATGTATGTATATATATACACACACACACACACACACACACACACACACACACACACACACAAAATTAAAGCTTTCAAATACAACCCTACCAACACTAAGCCAGCCAAATGAAAGAATAACTTGCAAAAGAAGGTAAATGGAAAAAAGGGCAGCCATCTACCTAGGCCTAAAGTACTCAATGCCTCTAGCAAATAGATTCAGACACAGTAGTAACATTAACTAAAGAAACTAGGGCATGGTCACTTTGTGCAGTTTCATTAGTTACTCTCTCTCTCTCTCACGCACACGCGTGTGTGTGTGTGGATTTTATTGAATAATCTCTAATTTCTGAAATTTCATTATCTATCTTTGGTTGCCTAAGGCCAGTGCTTTGTTTTACCTCTTGATCTCTCCCATTATCCCTGGCTATTGGATTTGTCATTTTCAATTCTTCTTTTTGAGCTGTTTGAATGTCTTATCTCTTTCTTTCCCCCTAAGAGAAATAGCTGATACTGCTACTTTGTAAATTTTTTTTTTTTTTTTTATTGAAGCAAGATTGCCAAAAGAGAAAAGGATTCACTTATGATGTGCTGTTTTTCTGTTCGGGCATTAAATTTCATTGTTATTACTACAAATCTTTTATCTATATACAACTGTATACAATGGGTGGGGAGTCTGAAATGGTTGTCCTCTCAGATGTCTTCTCTTTCATCTGAAGGGGGATTTTTCCTTTCTCTAAAGCATGGTCCTGCAAACTGAGAAAGCAAGATATGGCTTGTTTTATAATATGGAAGCCAACATGGTGCTACAATGCAAGTCTGTTTGCAGGCTGTTTGACCTACATTTGTTTCTTGTATTGATGATTTTCATAATTTTGTTCAAAAACCATCATTGCAGTTGAATTTGTAAGTTCATTATATATTTCTATTTTTCTTTTGTAATTTCCTAAGTTCAGGCATAACCAGGTATGGAAGCAGATAAAGGGGAAAAGACTTTACTTGCTTTGAAAATCATTCAATGTTCTATTTTCATTTGAACATGTGTGACTACTATCAGTGGGAAAATTTCAACTGCCTTTGCAAAAAGGCATTTCTGTTCTCTGTAAAAACAAAAACAAAATTTACAAATATCTAATTTTAGCTAATGTTGCTGATGTTGTGCTTTAAGCCTTCATAAAAGCTTGAATCCACTTCTCCCTGCACTCTGTATTATTGCTTGATATCTTGATGTCTCATCAGTAGCATGTTTGTTACATGGTTTAGCAAGAGTAGGTGAATAAAAACTCAAACTTTTGTTTGAATCCTGCCTGGTTAGTAGTAGTAGTAAATGATTTGCTCTAATAAACAACCTTGACTGGGGCCAGCAATTAGACTGCCAACCCTATAATAGGCAAATGTAGGCACTAAGGTCAGGTAGAATAGAACAACAGACATGACTGGGTGGGAAAAGTAAACCACTGAAAACTGCAAATGTACAGATCTGAATCTTAGACTGAAATATGTAAAATTCCTGCAATTTTGTAAATAAAACAGGTTACTTAATCCCCCCTCCACCCCCAAAAAGCTATTTATTTATATTTTTTTTCTTTTTTTAAAAAATTAAATCAGAATGAAAGTGAAGAGAAGTATGTCTACATTGATTTGTAGTAATAACAATGGATTTAATGCCTGAACAGAAAAACAGCACTTCATTGCAAGTGACTCCTTTTTCTCCTTTGGCAATCTTGCCTTAATAAAAATATACAAAGCTGAGAAAATTGTAGAATGTGAACAGTTATTGAAGTGTTAGGAATGGGGCCCCAAAGTACTACTGCAAAAGGCTGGGAAGTCAAATTCGTCCAGATGCCAACACTGTTGAAAGCATCTAGAATCCTGAAAAGTGCTGAAGCAGTGAAATTTTCTATTGCTCAGATCTCTGCAGTAAGCTTCTAGTATCGAGCACACTCTGAGATAATGATGTTTGTTATTGTGCCTCAATCCGAAATTACTTTGAACTTTGATACAACTGGCTGTGCAGCTCTGTTTTGCACTTCTTTTCATATGTACAAGATCTGTCAAGTATTCAGCCATGGATTTGATCTGACTTGGCAACCAATTAGAGGGGACCTCACTCTGCCGATGTGAACACTCCTTTGTGGGGTAACTCACCAATGAGATTCTAGTGAGTGAATACTTATACTGTGACGGTTGCATTAACAAGAAGTGAAAAGACACTGGCCAGTAGACAGATGAAATTTTGTTTTGTTTTAACAAATGTCTACAAAACATATGTATTAAATAAATATAATGTATATACTAGTAAATAAATAAAATATAAATAAATTTAAAAAAGTAACTTCTTTATATGTTTTTTCTGACCAAATGTGGCTCTGCCCAGGTCTGTCAGCTGATTTTAGACCATGAACAAGGTTAATAACCCATCAAAGCAGTTGGTCATCCTAGAAAAAGTGACTTTGTTGATGATTTTGAAGTTGAAAGAATGTGGTATAAGTATGGGATGTCTCAAAGGTAGTACACATTGAGGGTGACTAAGGCACCATTGCTTTTGGCAGGCTCTTGTGTCAATATTAAATAACAAGATCATTTATGGATGAACTTGTGTCATTCATTACGATACGGAAAGACTCAAAACTCAAAGCTATTACACAAAATAAACAGTTTACATTAAATAAAATATCATTCACCATACGAAAAAAATGTTTTCAAATGCATATGATATAATTAATGTGCTGATATTTTATCAGTATTATAATTATTTAAAATAAAAGTTTAAATAATAAATAAATCCCATTTCTGTACAGCCTCATTCCCAATAGTTATTACACATCTGACATTTGACCATTTCCAATGTCCAGCTTCCAAAAGAATACCAGGATGCCAACAAAGGAATTCTAACTACAACACAGATACCACATCAGGTTTTTGATAATGACTGCAAAAGTACTTTAACAAAATATGAACTTTGAACAGTTTATTCACGCAAGCACAATACTCAACACCTTATCTGAAAACTGGAAAAATACAATAAAAAAACAGATCTTTTTAATCAAACTTGTTTGCGTTTATGGGCAGATGAAGTAAATTAGGTGGATATATCTTTAACTATTCTTTAACCAAACCTACTTTCTGTATTTTATTGGTTCTCCTCGATTTCATTTTGAATATTTTTTTTTTTCTTCTCTTAAGCCTCTATAAGACTCTCTATAATATCCACTACCATTCTGCTTCTGTCAAGTGTTGTGCTTCCAAAATGTGTTGGAGCTAGTCTCTATTACCCTCAGGGGATTTAGGTTCCTCCTTCATGGTAAGGTTGGATGAACAGTAAAGGGTGTCAGCTCTTCTACTGTCCTGTGCAATCAGCACACATTTTATTAATGGAGCCACTTTGTCCAGCTCAATGAGGGTTTGAGGCTGGGTCTGGGTCTCCTGTCTCTAATCAGCCATCCATCTATCCTGTCACAGGGTATAAGGGTGTTTTGAGATCAGAAAGAGTGAGGAGGCTAAAAGCTGTTACTCTCCCCCCTCCCTGCCACTCTTTATATAGATTCTCCTTCTTCCCAAATCACTATTCTCTTCATCTGGCATTATCATCACCTTTTACTGATACCTTTATTTCCTTAACTGTCTGTTTCTGTTTCCTTCTATCAGTTTCCCTCCCCATCTTCCCTTCCTCATCATTGTTGTTCTCTTTGTAATTAATGTCTCTAAATCCTGTTCATTTTTGCTGTGTGAAGATGTTATTGCTTGTATGGAAATTTTCTTATTCCTAACATTTAAACAATTATTCTTATACAAGAGTAACTTTTTTTTTTTTCTTTTCATATTGCAGATTTTTTTAAAATGACCTGCATAAATCGCTAGCTAGACATGTATTCTTTTAGTATATTAAATATATATTTAGTATATAAATATGTATGAATGCTTCAGGCTTCTAAAAAAAAAATTAACTTTCTCAATTTGAATATTCTGTTGAATTTGAGAGGTTGACATTATTGGAGCATTATTTTTTTTATCCACCCTAAGCAAGGTGATAAAGCCATTATGATGCAAGGAGCTACTAGAAATGAGGGATGGAAAAGACTTTCGAAGGAACCGGAAACCCAATCCTAAAAAGGAAATAAGGGATAAACCTCTAATCCTGTTCAAAAGACCAAGAGTGTGAACTTATTGCTAGTGAATTGGATCCTCACTGGGTGCTTAATACAAAGAATTTGATAAGGATTAACGTTTCATAAAACCAACCAACCAAAACAATTTTTGTCATTGTTGGACAGAATATTTTCACCTGCATTTATTTTCTTAACTGTCTGTTTGTTTCCTTCTATCAGTTTCCCTCCCCATCTTCCCTTCCTCATCAGTGTTGTTCTCTTTGTAATTAATGTCTCTAAATCCTGTTTCTTCATTTTTGCTGTGTTCACTTTGCAAATCTAACTCTTCTATGAATTAGATGGTTTGTTGTCTTTAATATTTCAACACTTTAAATTGATCTGCCTCTAAAGGAAAAAAAATAACTGTTTTTCAATTCTGACAAATGTTGTGGGTGAAGTAAGATTTAAGTAATGCTAATCTTAAAAAATTATTTACATTCGAACTATTGTCCTCATTTTTGTTATGTTTTGGCTATTGTAAAAGCCATCATCAGGTGTATATTGCTCTGGGTAATCTATGAAATTCCAAACTGAACCCTTCAGTTTAAATATAGTAGGTAGACCGTTCTTGTTCCACTGTCTCCTTCTAGGGATATCTTGTCTCGTTTTTACTTTTAGTACTTCTCAGTTATTGCTCACCCCATTTCCCGTGTGTTCAAATACACTGCCTGGCCCAGGGATTAAACTCACAATTACTATGTCACCAAATTCACAAACCAGTATTTTAATCACTAGTCTATTGTCCCATAAGAACTAGACGATATCCCTAAACATGGCCAGTGAAACAAGGACACTAACCCTGTAGATCAAATAAAAGGTTCAGTTCAGAATTTCCTTACCCAAATCGATATACACCTGATGAAGGCCGAAGTGAACTCTGGTTAAAAACTGATAACAAAATAGATGAGGGCAGTAGTCTGAATATAATTAGTATAAATTGAATCTTTAATGTTTATATTTACCTTCATTGTTGTATGTGTCTTTAGCAGCACAAATATAGCAATTTGATAGATGCTTACAAATGCAATGTTCAGGAGAAAAGCATCTTGGTTTAATGCTGGTCCTATTCTTGATGAGACAAGCCATTTTGTCAGAGCTGGTTTAAACCATCTATAAAAAGTTATTGTGGAATTGGGCATAAAGGATTTACCACTATTAAATTTTTATTTAATGAAGCCTCCTTGCATCATAATGACTTGCACTTTCTACAGCCCTTAAACTATGGAATGGAAATAACGAATACTTTGCTTTGGAAAGTCTCTTACCATGACAGCTGCTCTTACCCATTGAGCTACATGAGCTTTTACTGCTTTAAAATCAAAACCAACCATGCAAATAAAAATAGCAATATTAATAACAGCTATTTTATATATATATATATATATATATATATATATAACTAATTATAGATTAAATAGCAGGGCCGACTGGGCTCTCTAGCTGTAGTTGGCAACCAGTCTAGAAGGACTCCTCTGAATTCAAAACTCTGCTGCCTGAAGCTGTACAATGATGGTTAGATATAGGGTGCTGATACTATATCTGTATAGATTTCAACAGCTATGGATAATCCTACAGTAGAGCAGATATCTAGAATGCTGTTGACACCAACATGCACCGGGCATAAGGAAGGTGCAATAATTAATTAGCTTTTTTATTCTAATCTTTTTTTTTAAATATGAAAATGCATTCAGGACATGGCTTTGGGGATTTTGTTTTTTAAGTTTAGCTTAGAGTAACATGATCTCAAATTGTGAGGAAATCTTGATAGGATCTTCCAAATGGTAAAGTCTAATTTATGACCTGATGATATAAGCCTTCTAAGTTACTACAGCCATATTCAAAATAAAACCCACTGCTATACTAGCTATAATACAATGAACCTTTTTTCACACAACAAAAAGAAACCTTTCTGTAGGTTTATCATTAGTCAGTCTTATTTTAGTTTATATTTCCTGTTTGTGATCACCTTACACTCTGCATGATATACAGCTGCTAAAAATAAGTACATGAATGCTTTGCCAAAATGGTTCCTGAAATTAAAAATATGCTTTACCCCAATAAACTTAAAAACATTGACCTCTTTTCTCATTTGAAACTGAACATCTTAGATTTGGTTTAATACAGGTATTTATAATAGTAAATTTCAACTGATGGTATAGGTTTTGAGAAATATTGCATTAAAAGCTAGTATAAATCTACCAATGCACAACCATTAAAAATTCAACCCCTGACCTATTGTCTGAACATGAAAAATATTTTTTTCACAGCCAGTAGTGAATGGGTGGGACACTCCTCCTTTTGGCAGTCAATAACAAGACTTTAAATAACTTCAAAAATTAGACCAATATTATACATTTTGATTGTATCAGTAGATGGTAAATTGTATTTGTGTTCAATTATCTCTTACATTGGCTTGAAGGTTTTTCCAATTCACTTTCTATAATATTCCTGTATTCTCCACGTTACTGGTGCTGCTTTGATATCTTTTACCTCCTGTTTGCCTAGTTTAGCCTAATGGCTTCTGAGTATTAATAAAGATAAATAAAATAAAATCAGCATTCAAAATCCTTACATTTTAACACTGTCTGGAAATGACAAGAAATATGCAATTTTATCCACCCTGAAGCTGGCCTTTCTACATTGTCAATGTCAAAAATAAAAGTTGATATTTGAGGTACTAAATATTTTGCCTATTTGTGATTAAAATATCCAGTCTTAATTTTCAAATTTTTATTTTCAGACTGAAATTGCAAAACGGCTAAATGCAATATGTGCGCAAGTTATTCCATTTTTATCTCAAGAGGTAAGATTATTTTAAACAATTTTCACAAATGAAATATATGCTCTCTTAATTTGAACAAAATCTTGGGTGGGGGGGGTCCCCCCACCCACCACCACCATTTGACAGTCTGTATTTATATTGATTATAAAATTTGCATGTTTGTGTTTGGGGTCGGGAATAGCTTTGGAATATCGCGAGATATTAATTTGTCTATCAATTTTACCCATTTATATTTCCAATTGCATTAATGCCTGAACCATGGCCACAACTTCTGCTTTTATGTAATGAAAACTTTCCTATTAACAAAAAAATAAAATTTCTTGTTTCATTATTATAACCAATATTTAAATAATATATTCAAAAAAAATTTAAACTTCCTACTCCTTGTTATAATTGAAAAATAAAGTTAACATACCAAGCACACATAGAAAAATACCAAATTTTGAATGCTTATGAAAGTACTGACATTGGACACTTTATATTTAAACTTCCACCAGAAACTGGGAAAAATGATCCAAAATATAGCAAAATAAACAAATACTTAAAGAACTTTAGTTAGACTTTAACCAAACTTGGTGTCTGTGTATGCACATGGGGTGTGGCAGAAATACTTCCCACATAATGGTAAGACATTAGTGGCAATGATGTCTTCATCTAGCCAATATCTTGCCATTTATGTCACACCACACATGCACAATATAACTTATTGGTAATATTTTTTTTCTTTTATCCACTCTATGCTGTGGAGCAGTTCCTATTGCTAAATTTGTTCTTAGTTCATCAACTATGAACACAGCCACAATATGCTGACCATGTTTTGTTTTTGTTTTGTTTTTTAAAAAAACATTCCTATAACTCTAGATACATACATAAAAAAATATTTTTTAAATCAAAATAAAATTTTAAAAATACATACATTCAGTTAAAAGTAAAAATAAAATCATCCTTGATAATAGCTAAAAGTATAGCCAAAAGCATTCTGACATACAGAACATTCAGAGAGATATATATATATATATATATATATATATATATATATATATATACACACACACACAGCTGTTTGAAGATGAGTCAATTTTTTAAAAATCTCTAATTGTGAGATTTGTGTATATGTAAACTTAGAGCTATAGAGCATGTTTGGCATTTGGGAATTTTTCTCTTTAATTCTGCTGGCAGTGCTGCATTTGTAGGTTCAAGAAATAAGTATATTTTATTTTTATTTCTCTTGTATACACACCACGGTCAATTTTACACACATCCACAAATTCATTTATTTTCTTTGTATTAATTTTCTGAATGTTTAAGTTTGTACCTCAAAAGCAACCTGCCAGATCAGCAAATAGTCACTTTCTCTCCACAAACTCTAATTGCAATGAGTTTGAATGATAGTGTATATGTTGTATGTACTCAAGTGAGCTCAATGGAAGAAAAATTACAGTTCATTAAAATTCTTGTTTAAAGACTCCTTGTAGCTGAGGCCCACCTTGAATAGTGTCCTGAAGATTACAAAGCTTGTGCTTAACACTTTAAACACAGTCAGTACTAAAAATATTCTAATAACAAATAAACATAGTAATTAAAATCAGTACTAAACTGTAATCAACTACTTTGGGTTTTTTTAAATAGAAATTAACTTTTTTTTTTTCTTTCTTTTTTCCTCTTCTGCCAGATGTTACAAAATGATGAGCAAGAAGGCATGTCAGACACTAAATTATCTTTTTAAGGAAAATGGCCTGCAATTTTTCCATTGTTCTTTTAAAAAAAAAAATGCAGTATTGCTGATGAGAATACTTTTTGTAATGTTAAAAGAACTGACATGGTTAAAAAGGGAAACAGTGATGATTTTTTTTCTTTTTTTATTATGCAAAAGCAAGACGGCTCACGATAGTGGTAACAACAGAGCTAACAAAATAAATCATAGAAGATTGGGGGGGGGGGTATGGATATGTATAATGATTAATACAAATAAAATTTGTCACTTAACTGATTGCTTTATGACTAACAAGGCACAGCAGTTTAACTTATTAAATTTTTAAGTGATTTATTTTCTGAACAGTAAAAGCCCTATAAATGTTCTGTAGATCTGAGGACTTTTGACTAAGCTATTAGCATTATCAAGGATATTGGGTTTTTTTTTGTGAATTAATAAAAAATATATATGCAGTTAAACCCAAAAACATCCTTGATAATGGCAATTAGATTAATCAAGCACTTGGATCTACATATCATTTGTATGAATGCAAAAAGAAACTTAATGAAAAGCTTAATTACAGTGCCTTGTCAGTTGCCATCAATGACACTTGTATGAAAGATGGGTTGCTACCCAAATATATATATATATATATATATATATATATATATATATATATATAACACACGCATATAAAATATTGTTTTAAGATATCCTATAGGCTAGTATTGTGTGTGTGTGTGTGTGTGTGTGTGTGTAAATATAAGTATGGGCACTGATGTGAACAGTGACAAGTCTTTTATGTTAAAATGCAATATTCAGGCCCTGTGAGTGGGGTTATAGCTTGACTATTTACCATATTTGATGGCATATAAGGTGCATTTTTTTTCTTTTTTTTATAAAAATATCTTTAAATTCCCCTGTCTTATATGCCATATCTAGGTTTACTAATTACTGATTTATTTTTTGTTTTGCCCTACTGAAATTGGGGTGCATCTTATACACTGTCAAATATAGTACATGCTTTCATCCAACTCATGTGCCCTGAAGATTGTGATCAAGCATTAAACATTATCACCACTGTCAACATTATCTAATATATGAGAAAGAGCTTAAACATTCCTGCAATTCACCGTACTTCCATGTGAAAGATTATGAATTTAAATCCTAGAGAATCGGCAGCCATATACTTGATTAGATCCCAACATGTAATTTGGCTAATGTCCAATAGAATGTGTTACAAGTTCTTGCAGTTGTGCTTATCAAAGAAATAATTTTTTAAAAATTGCTTTGTAAAATTTAACCACATACAAACTGTAAGGTAATAGCTAATTTTCCTAAATGGATAATTCTACTCTTATCATAACCAATTTGTGTTGTAGTGACAGCAGTGGTTTGGTACCCATCTCTCTTCAGGCTGATTCCTTCTCTTAAACTTGTTGCTACCTCAAAGCAGGAGAGGCCAGTGTGCCCTGCTATTAACCCAATGGATTCTTGGTCCCTTTTCCTAGGGCATTAGTGCAAAGTGAACAAAACAAATCAATTCAAGTTTGAACTTTGCTCACCATCTTCACTTGCCACACTGTTATACAGGGTGTGGCAGAAATATCCCCCCCTCCCCCCAGAAATGCCTCCCGTATAATGGAAAAACATTAGTGGCAAAGATGTCTTCATTTATGTGGGAAGTATTTCAGCTGCACTCTGTTTTATTCATGTCTTCTATTCTTATACATCCATCATAACTTAATTTACCATTCTTGTTTCCGGGTTATGACATCATCTCTGACAATACAGAACCGTTTAGTTCTAAAGGTGCACAATGCCTTTTTTCTTTTTATATATTATAAAGTCAATTATCCTGACATATTTCAATTAAAGCTTACACATTTTCTAACTAAAGAGAATAATTGCTTATTTGGTTTACTTGTAAATGTATTATAACCACCATAATTTATAAATAAAATAAAAAAATAAAAAAGTCTTGGGTGGGGGATGGGTCAGGTTATTATCAAGTAAGATAATGCCACTATCATAATTCTCAGTTTTTATATCTACACTGTACTCTCCTGAAATCCTAGGATAGGACATTTTTATCTCTGATAATTTTCATACTAAGGCTGGTACACTTTTTAGAAAGAAAACTAGATTTAATATTTTAATTTCTATTCATGGCAACCACAGAATATGAGTGAGGGAAGAGTTTCTGCTCCTACCCACCTTTTTATCATCTCACCCTGTAGTTGATTTTATGTTTCTACTTATTTCTTTTGTACTCAAAATAAATTTCTTTGCTATGTCTCGTTACCAGATATCTTGTACGTCTCATTACTTTTCTGCCACAATTGTTGTGCCACAATTGTTGTGCCACAAGAGTGGGTGGGTAATCATTTAAGAATAAACTCTCATAACTCTAACCTACTTCCTCAGGTTGTAGTTATGTATTTTTAAAAAGAAAAATCTTATTCTCATTGTTAACCATAACAGGTTCAATTGTAATTCTTTTTTTAAATCACTTTTCTTTTTTTAAATCACTTTTCTTTTTTTTTCTTTTTTTTAAGTGTGGTGTATTAAGTAGAATGTTGGATATATTTGTCATTTTCAAATATAAATGACAAATGAGTCACAAAAATATGAAATGTATTTGTGTAGTGAACTCTACACCCTCCCACATATATATATATATATATATATATATATATATATATATATATATATATATATTTGAATAAAAAAAAATTGTAACAAAATTTGCTTGACTTTGAACAAACTAAAACATTTGTAATTTTATGGTAATCCTGGCAGTTAAGAGTTCAGCTTTTGTGTGAATTTATAATCATGTCTTTCTAAAAGAAATTACTCTTACAGAGATGCTGAAAATTTTAGCTGTTTATTATTGGTGTCAGTTTTTCAACATAATTTGTTTGCTGGTGTTTTCATCCTTTTAACCAAATAAAAGCATCACTTTTGTTTTGCTCATTTAATTTCGCTAAGTTAAACAAAAAAAATGACTTGACCTTCATGAAAACTATTCTTCTCCATTTAGAAAATTTTCCTTTTTTTTTTCTTTTTTTTTAATTAAAAGAATTAAAATAATTTCAAAATCAATTTAAAAAAAAATTAGTATAAAAATGATAAAAATATTACAAACAAAAATTATAAAACATCACTACCCTTCCCAACCACCACTCACATAGAAAAGAGCAAAACTCACTTCATGCAAAAGCAAAGTTTTTCACTTATGTAATTACATTTTTTTTTTTTTTTTAAATTGTCCATTTGTTTTATTGTCTTGTGCATTTCTTGAATTATTAAAGTGTTTGCATGTTATGCTTTTTGTAACTTTAATTTTCCCATTCCCATTACTTACTAAACCATCCAGAGTGTGAATGTTGTAAACTATATTTTTAAATAGCAAATCTGTTTACAAAAAATTTGTTCAACCATAGAGGGCCTAGTTCAATAATCTTTTAATGAAATTTTATAAAAAGTTAATATTAGCTACAGTTTAAGATGATTTTTTTCCTCAATATTTTATATCAAAGAACATAAATTTGTACTAAAATTAAATTTGTTAGCAAAAGGTTTAAATACAGCAACCATAAAGGAATATATCTTTTGCATTAGTTAATTTGCAAAATAGGCTTCTATGAACAAATAGTCTGTTCTATAAGTTTTGAACATGAGTTTTGCTAACAAGTTTCTTTTACGCTTTTGATAATTTTTTTTTTTTTTTTTTTTTTTCCACTTTTTTTAAAAGAAATTTTATATCAATATCAGTTTCCCAATTTCTGTAGTTGTCTATATACTAAAATTGGATATAAATTCTACTTTGATCTTTTTTAAACAGTTTTTGGCCACTAGTGCTTGAAACCATTATTTCAGAGGCCCCATGCATAGGTCTTTCATATTCTCTGAATGAATGATTCTGTAGAGATGGTGTAAGAATATTGTTAGACAGTGGCAAATAGGTTCAAAATTACACTTTTTTGAGCCATGTGACCATTGTTTTGTGAATGTCTGCTATTTCACATTTGTCTTGCAGCACCAACAACAGGTGGCAGCTGCTGTAGAACGGGCCAAACAGGTGACCATGGCTGAGCTGAATGCGATTATAGGGGTAAGTTTTGATCACCCTACTCATTAGCCTATCAAACTTTAGACTGACAACATATGACAAGTTTTGCATTCTTTGTAAGTCCACAATCTAATCAAGCAAATCTTTTTAACTTTCTGAAATGTTCTTCTTAGAACTGTAAGTTTTAGTTTATTCAAAATTGGTTATGAAAGATTTTCTTTTCTTTTTTTTATGTTCCCCTCCACTTTCCCTCCCTTAAAAATGTTCCCGTTTTATTCATTCACATTAATTTTTTTATTCTCTTAATGATTCTTAGTCCTTTTTTTTTTTCTCCATAATTAATTTTAGTTTTCTTATTGCTTTCATTTTTTTACTATCCTCTTTAAACCTTTCAATTTTCCCATTTTGCTTTCTGTTTAATTTCTTAAAATATGCTGTGGTTGCTAGAAACAATTTTAAATGTGTGTATGTGCTTCCCTATTCTTAAACCTTTCTGTTAACTTAGATGGGTAGGAGGTTATCTCCCTACCACCACCACTTCTCTATTGCAATTTGTCTTGTTTGCAAATTATTGTCAATGTCTTCACTTTGTCTGATTTTATTTTTTGTTTTCTCCATTTTCTTTGTCCTCTACTTTATCACAGTTTCTTTTCACATTGACATCAGATTGTTTTTAAAAAACAAACAAATACAGCCAATTGTGATTCCCATTGACAATCTTAAGATTTTTGACATACATTCAGTGGTCCAGTATAAAAAAAATCTATTAAAAAGATTTACAACAATTGACAGATTTTTTTTTTTCATTTTCATTCAATAAGTCTGCATAAGAGGAAAATTATAAGGCAGAGTGGATGCACATATTGCAAATTCTGTAATCTAATATTCAGTTATATAAAATAGAAATTAAGTTTATGCAATTTTTAGTACAAATTTACTCTTAATTAGGAATTTAAATGAAGCTACAATTTTCTTGAATAAAATGAATCTCAAAATAATATTCCATGAAATAAAAATGATTGCAACAATGAAGCTTTTTCATATCATTTCCTTGCTGCACTGTATTCAGTTTTCTTTGAATTTTTGAAGACGATTTTTTTTTTTTTTTTTTTTTTTTTTTTAATTTCAGCAATTTTCTTGTTTGTTTTTTGTTTTTGTTTTTTATATGTAGATTTTTTTTGTTTAATACATACAACTAAGTAGAAATTGCAACCTCCTGCTTATTAGCTAAATGACTTTCCCTTACCAAAGTTCAGAAAATTTAATGCTGTAACCTCGTTAAAAAAAAAAAAAAAAAATAAAAAATGCCCCCTGCTCCTCCCAATTCTGCAGTTGGGAGAAACAAATTTTCTATTTTTCATAGCATTTTTTTTCTATTGGCTTTTACATTTACTTTTTCATAATTTGTGCACCAAAGGGAAACTTTTTGATTTCAAAGCAAGAGAAATAAATCTCTTTAGCTAAGGCTAGCTTCCATTTCTACAGTTACCACTCATTGTGTACAAGAGAATAATCAATCAAAACTTCCAATATTTCTCCAGTTACCATTATTTAGGTATTTCAGGCTAAATTAAAAGTTCATTTTTTTCTGTTTTCAAAAAGTTTGATTTAAATGAATTTTTTTTTCATGTTCTAAAAATGTTTTATTTAACTAAATAGATTGTTGAAAAATATGTAAAATAAACGTTTTTTATTTTCCTACTCTTCCAAGAGCCACTCAAGGTACAGGGTTTCTGAATTAAGTTATTGCAAGGGCATACGCAATGCAATTTTTATCTCCCACTTGTGCTTGCTAAGTATTTATAATCAGACAATAACAATTGTTTACAAATAATGCAGAGAATTTATTTAATATTACTCTGAAATATGCTCAGTTTTTCCACAATAAGAAATCCTTTTCCCCCTGTAATATAAAATTCAGTTTTATATAATAAACTAAATTGTTTAAATATTTCAGTAATTTTCTTGTTTATTATTAATTTCTACATTGTCTTTTTCATACAACTATATAATAATGTCTCTGCTTAACCATTCTCAGATTAATATGGCAGGAGGCTGATACTACTTGACATAAAAATCAGTTTTACTAAGAGTGCAATACTTTCTTTTTTCTTTTTTTTTTTTTTTTCCTGTATATCTTATGTTCTTACAAATCTGCAAATTCAAATGGTATTGATGAGGAGTGTTTTGTTTTTGTTCTAGCAACAAGTTCAGGCTCAACACTTGCCACATGCAAATCCCCCAGCCATTCCAATGCCACCACATCCAGCAAGCTTACAACCTCCAGGAATTCCAGTCTCTTGTGGGTCAGGACTTCTGGCTCTCTCAAGTACATTTCCTGGCAATCCACACTTAAGTGGTTCACTTAAAGAAGAAAAAGGTGAGTGTTGATCTCTTAAATTGTGGATTCTTTGTTACTTATGCCGATTCAAAATGATGAAACCCATTTTTCTCCTTCTTTCATCATAATTATTACTAATTATTCTATGTAAGATGATTATTTTTCATATTTGATACTCAAAATAGTCATAATTTTTTCCTTCCCTAATTCTTGATTAAAAATTTGCAGCACTTACATAAATGTGAAACATTAACAGCAGAAAAATGTATAAGCTATAATATCTATAAGTATTAGGCTTAAAGTTCTGTTTTAACACGTGTCTAAAAAAAAAAGGAAAAGCTTTTCGACTTTAAGCTTTAAGACTTCCATTTTGAAGTAAAAATGATCCCAAATGATAGCCTACCCCCACCACTACCATTTTCAGTTTGTAAAATATTTACCTGTTGGAAGAAGCTACTATTTTAATATTGACTTTAAAAAAAAAAGTGACTAACTTATGCATAATTAGCTTCACTACTCTGCACTCATTTTTTTTAATTAGTCCTAAAATCCAAAATATGAATGCTCTGTAAGCTAGTCTGTAGTTTAACCGAGTTATAATTAAATGCTCTTAGCGTCTTTTTTAAAATTTTATGCATTGATAAATATCACAAGAACTGTAATAATAATAATTTTAAGATTACTTAAAGCTAATTTCAAGAAGTCCTTAAATTATAAATAGAAAAAATCTTCCTTTTCTTGAGTAAATTTATTAACCAACATTAACCTTATACCATTTAATTTTTAATATTTTTCAATCCTTAATAAATTTTTTGTAATTGTATTTTTCTTCACTCTCATATAAAGATCTTTTGGAAGATATACATATAATACTGAAGAAGAAAAAAATATAGCTTTGTGCAAACCATGAACATTCAAATTTAATGAGAATAACCTTCCAGAACTTTTACCATTTTCATTTTACCAACATTGGATATAAATTTCATAAATTAGATTTGCTTGCCTTTTGAATGCAAAGAAAAGCTAAGAAGAAAATGCTTTAATTTATAAAAATATGAAAGTTAATTAAGTGTAGTAGTAGGAATAGTAGTATTTAATGATTGAACTGAAATATTAATTACTTTTACTAATTAGGTTAGTGCAGTTTGACCTACATTTGATGCTATTTTGCAGTATGAAAACTGGTAGGCTTTCTTTCGTATTTACCTCCCTTGTCTATTTTGCTAAATCATTTGTAAATGTTTAAGATTTCATGTGTAATATTTTTTTTATTTTTTTTTATTTTTCCCCTTGATTACTGCAGCTTGCAAAATGAATGCATCGAAAAACAAAAACTTAATGGGAAATCATTTAAGCCATATGATTATACTTACATACCATTTGAAATACTTGAAAAATTTTATGAATAAAGACTGGATAGATTTCCTGCTAATTAAGAATAATATCCAGAAGTGAGCTAAATATTATAATTAGCTCAATGGCAGGGTATCAAATGTCTAATTTTTATCCGTTAATGATATTGTATTTTAGCACTTATAACTTAATGGACTAAGGAAGTAGTTGCAAAACTAAGATTAACAATTACTTCAATGAAACTAGAAACTAATTTAAGTTAATTTTAGTCTCTATTTTTACATGTTAAACAAATTAAGTACAGAATGAGAACTTTGCAATATATGGGAATAAAATATGTGCACTTTAGCCAATTTTCTAAACTATTTTCCTCCATAAATTTCCCATTTATTCTATGGGTTTATATTTTCTTTGCTGTTGAAACTAATAATTCATTTTTTTGCAACTTTTCTTCTTTTTCATGTAAATTTTTCTGGATAACAGAAGAAAAACATGTAAGTAACACTTTAAATTCTTAAAACCCAAAACCCAACAAAACAGAAGACATCACCTGTGAATGTTGTTTTTTTGTTGTTTTTATTTTTTTTGTGGGGGGGGTAAAAATTTTTTTTTTTTTTTTTTTTTTTTTTTTAGGTCCAATTTTATTATCTTCAGTTTAAATTGTAGATCTGTTAAAAATGTTGATCTGTGTTTTCTGTCGGTAACAGATGTTTACTTGACTTCAATTAATAGAAGTCTCCAGCACTGAATACACCAATATACTCAAGAATTTTCCATTGTTTTTAAAAAGTAAAATTATCTAAATTAAATGATTGTAAGTGATTAGTCTGACAACAGCTCTTTGATAAACTCTGATCTTTTTAATTAAATTGTGTTCAGATATTTCTTCATTTAGTAAAATCTATTTGCTTTCCTCTGCTATCGTTTCTCATTTCCCAACTAGCGATGTGAATTGCAACCCGTTTGAATCGTGATGTAAGGGAATTTGCTTAAGAATTGACGTATTTTTATGATGCAAATCATTTGGATGTGTATTCTCATCTTTGTTGCTTTCATCACATCTCAACTAGTATGTTCAAATGAATGCTACATTTGAATATCAGATTTGTACCTTTTTTAAATAGGACCAGCACAGATGAGTGTTAAAATCTCTTATTTGCTCACCCAAACACATGCTCATTGGCCTATTTTTTTTTTAAATAACTGGCCAGAGTTCTTCCAATTTAACTGGAGATTTTGCTACTCAGTTCTGACCTATAGGATTCCTGCTTGTATGAAGCAATACTAAGGAAGTAGCAAACATAACAGATACCTTAGAACTTAAATATTATGATAAACTAGTATCGTCATCATTATTTTTTATCATTATGTGATGGATCTAGGGAATTGGTACAAATTGACAGCACTAATTTATTTGAATTATTCTCTCTCTCTACATACATACCCCCCCACACACACACACACACATTTTTTTTTCTGATGTGAGTTGTGTACCTGGTTCAGTATATTAATCTCTTCTGGTTACAATCTATTTGTTAAATGCTATTCCCCCCCCCCCTCATAGTTTGCAAAATCTTAGCTGTTTTAAATTTTATGCTCACTAAATATGTATTTATCTTATTCCACATATCTACATATAAATCATCTTATCCCTCTTTTTCAAATCAAAAACTGTTTTAATCATCACTTGCTTCATTTTCTATTTGGGAATGTAACCAGAACTTTTTTTTTTTTAAAACCATCCTCCTTACTAGAATACCCAATTTGACTGTCATCCCGCTCACCTTGCTGTATTTTATTAGCAAAGTTAGGTATTTTGCTCTTACAAGAATTTTTTTCCATTTCACTCCAAGCAAGGCAATAAAACCACTATGATGAAATTATAAAAAAAAAAAAAAATCTTTTTAAATGCTTCATCACTGAATTTGTTTTAATATTTCCCATCTGTGCCTGTTTGTGCATAGATATTTCCCATCTTTTTGCATGTTGGATCCAGTTCAGTGTTTTGTTACACTTAGTTCCAAACTTGAAAATTCTGCATTGTAACCAGTGAATAGCTGACAGTGGGTTCCCCACAAGCAGAAAAACTGTCTTAGGACATGTAGTTGGCCATGGGTTATTACTGCTCTCCATCCCTTGTATTGTTAAGACAGTCATTCTCTTCAACCCACTAAATTATTCTTGGGAAGATGTTAGATTTCTTTGCCCCCACCCTCTACAGTGAAAATGATGCTTTATATATAATTTGCCAAAAACATCAGAATGCTATAAATTTTTTTTTATTCCCTATGGGCTGCTGCCTGGAGTTTAACACATTTAAAATTAATTTAATGCACAATTAAAATTAATTTGTTTTATGAATACAATACTTGATTGTTATGTAATTGAAAAATGCCTGAAGCTAAACTTGCTTCAAATTTTTACCGTAACTTTTTGTCCATGTGTTTCAACAAAATTATAATCAAAATCAGTAATTTTGCAATGTGTAAAAGCTGCTAATTTTTATTTTATATACGTGGGTCGGGTTTCATTTACTTAGGTTAATGCTATGAGGAGGTAAAAGGTGTCATGGTTCTTAGCACAGCACATTTACAAGCTGAGTTCCAATTCTCACTTAGTACGAGCCTTTTTGCAAAGGCATGAACCTCACTGTCTCTTCATCACAAGACACTATAAATGTCTAATTTCTAATCTTCCATGGTTGATGGAGTATTCAGTCAAGAATTCTTCTTGCATCTGGTATCACATGATTGAGTACAATCTAGCCTTTGTGGAGTGGCAAGTAAATACTACCACATAAATATTTCTCTGAAATGGGCACTGCCAAGTAATTCCTCCCTGCCTGAGAGATGCCCTGAAGAATTTAGCATGTGGCATCTT
Source organism: Acanthosepion esculentum (assembly GCA_964036315.1). Taxonomy (NCBI): domain Eukaryota; kingdom Metazoa; phylum Mollusca; class Cephalopoda; order Sepiida; family Sepiidae; genus Acanthosepion; species Acanthosepion esculentum. The sequence continues at coordinate 62,061,233 of OZ038480.1, read as the reverse complement.
GATGATCTTTTGAGATCGCAAATGCCATGAACTTAGTAGCTTCTTTCCTATATTTTGATGTTTGGTGTCAGGTTTTCTGTTTTTACTCAGATTCCTACCAACTCTTCGAATAAAACCTTGACGTTTATTTTCAGACATGAAGTGGTATGATAATGAACTAGCCAGGGAACAAAACCAGGGTCTGGTCACTGTGTGTGTGTGTCTACCTGCCCACCCTGGATATATTTAATACAGTAGTCATTAAAATAATAAAAAATGACCAAAAGTAGCTGCCGCCACATCATCTGCTGCTCTTACGACCCCGAAAGACAAAGGAAATCAGGCAAAAAAAAAAAAAAAAAAAAAAAAAAACAAGCAAACAAAAAACTTTTTTTTTTATTGAAAATTTTGTAACTTTTATGACTTTATTAGGAAATCTTTTTTATAACTTATTTGTATTATTGTAAAAAAAAAAAAAAAATAAAATAAAATAATTTTCCTTTTTAATATTTTTGATATTTGCACATTAAACATATTTGCATATAGTGTATAAAGACATCATCTCAAATCATATCAATTCTGCAAAATCTTTATTTTCCTCAAATAAAATGACATTAATTTTTAGTTTACATTTTATTAAGCTTTTTAGGGCCACAAATTTGTTGCCTTTTTCTTTTTCTTTTTTTTTTTCTTTCCCCGGAAAATATGGTTGCCTTAGGACTTAACGGGCCCAAAAACAGTGAATAAGATTCTCTTTGCAAAACCTGCAATATTGAAATGTCATTCTCAGCAATATTCCTGTTGTAAAATCCATTGTACCCAAAGAATAAAGATTATTTAACTTTTTAATGTACTGTCATTTTTTTTTTTTCATTTTTTTTGTCTTCCCTCTTGATAATCATAGTTATATATTTACTTTTTTTTCTTTTCTTTTCTCTCCCCGCTACAATTGTATCATCCCAAACTTACTGAATTGGGTATTTTCTGTGTTTTCATATTGACTATGGGCATAACAGCTTCTTATTGCTACTGCCTGAGCAGGTAAGGTAGTGATGGGAGAGTGGTATGGCCAAGTGCTCACTCACCCATTTTCATCAACTACTGTCAAGGTGTTGAGTAATGACAGTACAGGGAATAGTGATGTGCCTTTTTGCCATGACATCAGTAAAAAGTGATCAATAGTCTCTGCCTGGATTTGATCCCATTTAATTCTACTCCCCCCCCCCCACTTCCCATCGAATCACATACAACACTGCCTATTATACAAATCCAGATTCATGCATTATTCCGAGTAACATCCTCATCACCATTATTTTTTCTTTTTCCTTTTTTTTTCTTTGTAGTCTTTCCTCCCCCATTATTCACACCCACCTAATACACCATTTTGTGTGTGTGTGTGTGTGTGTGTGCTGCACTCCCTCTTTTATACAGGCTTCATTGAATGCAAGAAAAACAAAAGCTTGATCACAGTGCCTTGTCAGTTGTCTTCAATGAAATATATATATGCACACACACACCTAGATGTAATATCATCACTCAAGCCAAAACTCCCATAGACAAAAACGATAGAAACAGGTGTGTTTTAAAGTGCTCAATAAAAGTGGATATTGAAGTCAACACCCAGAAGCAAGTGTTTCATGCTAAATGCAATCATCAGGTCATCCCTACTTGGCTTTCATTTTATACACACACTATATATATATATATATATATATATATATATATATAAAATAATCATACCATATGTGTGTATCATATAATGCATGTGCATACTTAGCTTTTTCACGTAAATTGTGTGCAAAACATTTTCGGGGGTGGTCTTCAATAGGATGCTCATCACGCATATTTGCGGTGCAGAAGGGAAGCAGCAAGTAACTTAACAAAACTTGTTTAAATGGATAACAGGAGAGGGACTAAGATGAATAGTAAGAGAACAAAAATTGCTTAGAGCTACAAAGGATGAGAAGTTATGGAGGACCATAATTGCCCACATCCTGAAGGGAGCATTTGACAAAAAATATTCATTCTCTAATTTTTAAAAAAGCAGGTGGGAGGAACTGAACTTTGTGGGTGCGTAAGTGCACTCTGGCCTCTCACTCATTTTCTCACAAACACACATACACTCTATTTATTAAACAAATATGTCAAGTTTTATTCACATTAATGATTGATTCTATTAAGGACAAATAGTTTTATGAGGAGGTATTGAAAAGCCCTGTTCAACACACTACTCAAAATATGACTAAACATCAGACATTTTATATACCATTTTGGTTGGATTGAGAACTTTGACATTCTCTCATATCTTAACGACTGGATATTTTTAAATCTGGGATACGTAGATCAGATTTCAGCTTTTCAGCTATCCACTGATTTTAAAAATTCTCCCTACTCAGCTTTCATCATTTTGTATTAACAAATTAAGTATTTCTAAGTAACCAGGAGAAAATTTGATTCATCACTTCTAAGCCTAAAACTTGTTTAAGCAAATTTTGAATTCAGTCTGGATGTATGATTTTTAAATTGTGAGGGGAATTGTTAGCAGCCAGGAATTAAGGTGAGTGATAGAGCTTTGTGTGTGTATATGCAAGTTGTGCTGTTTCATATAGTCCGCAATTATCTATACATACAGCCATGCATAGGTTTTAGTGTTAAAGGAAAATGTAGTCCTTTCTTAAGAATTTTTTTTTTTCCCCACAATAACAATTACTGTTGGAAGAAAAATTAACCTCAATACATATGAATAATAATTTTTTTAATTGACAATGAATATTGTAAAATAAACATTTCTTAGTTATACATTCCATTTGGTTCACTTTGGTATAAAATACATTTCTTTATGCATCAGTACAAAGAAATCATTTGACTGTCATAACTAGTCTTGGAATCTTACTGTCTTAGATGAGTACTTTGGTTATATATAAAATCTTTCTCTCTCCCGTCCTTTGTGTCTCTCACTTTTTCATATAGGATAAGCATCATTCACTCTTCTTTCTCCTCTACATGAAGGCAACAAACTACCATTCCAATTAAAATTCTGTTATAAATCCAAGCAAACAAAACAATTGACGTTTCTCTTACTAAGATAATGAAGATGACAATGGTTAAATAAGCTAACATTATCCAGTAGAATTGGATGAAGAACTCTTCCCACCCCTTTATATTACCAATCCCTGTCTTTTTTTGTTTTTATTATTTTTTTGCTGTCTCACTCATTGGTTCGTTTTTCAAACAATAATCATGTCACCATCATGCTGTCTGATTGCTTTGGTGTATTTTTTTTTTTTTTCTCTCTGTTAATACGCACATCTTGCTTTTAACTACACCATTGTGTAATATTTTGCATATTTGCCAAGGGATTTTGGCAATGTTTATCCAGAATTGAACAGGCTGTGAGTTTGGGCTCTTGTTTACACTGCTATATGAGCTGTGTTTGTTCACTACTGTCCCTGTCTAATGAAAGGCTATCTTTACTCTTCTTTAGAATCACTCTTTCCATTGCCTAATACACACAAACTGCCTTTTCTTTCTTTCTTTGTGTATGTCCACAAACAGACTTTTAACTGTGCTTGCTGGCAAATATGTGCTCCTTGCCATTTCAGTTGACAATATTTGTAGGGCTGTCTCATTAAGCAGTGCAAAGTCACACATGTGAGTTCTACAAAAAAAAACAAGGTAAAAAAAATACCCAAGAAAGATGCTTATCTTGGGCATGCCCATTTATTGATGAATCTCCTTCCTATATACTTGTGTGTGTGTGGTTGTTTATTAACCTTGGGACACTCGGGTCATTATTTTGTTAAACCAGTTTGACTATTATTTTAGATTGTCTAAAACATTGAACTGATACAGAACCAACAACAACTTTAAGACACCTAATAGGAATAAAACTTTATTTTTTACACCATATGGAATAGGGAAAAGTGTACGTACACACACACACACACTGTGTATAAATTCGAATATAAATAAAAATACATCTGTAAAGATAATATAAAGAAAAGACAAGGCGAACTTAAGCCAACATGTTTTACTTGTGGAAATTTTATTTGGAAACTCACATATGCTGAAGTATTGTGTAGAGGAAAAAATAGTTTTCCTTGTGTGTGTATTATATATATATAATATATATATATATATATATATATATATATATATATATATATATAATGGGAAAGTAGTTAGAACAATTTAGTATATTAAATAAATTGAAACTACTTAGCCCTGTATGTGCACCTTAGATAAAACAAAACTACCATTATGCACTTCTCCATCTCCCCCTGCCATGCACATTTACTTGCTCCCTTTTCACCTGTTGACATTTTTCTGCTATACATATACTTTACTTTTTTCTTTTCTTTTTTTTTTCTTTTTTTTTTTTTTTTTTAATTTCTCTCTCTATCTTTCAATGAAACCCTCTTTCCCTAGGAAGAGAGGATTGTCAGGGTAGTGACAAGGGACCTGTTGAATTTCACTGCAATTGAGCTGACATGTTTGCATCTTCAAAGGAAACAGTATACTTTGATGTTCTCCCTGCTTAGCAGTCAACTTATGCCATTTTAATGATGTACACAGTTTGCCTTTTAATTGCTCAACCAATGCAGCTTCATTCTCAATATCCACTTAATGTATTTTGTTCATTCTATCTTAACTGTGTTTTTTTAGGACTGGTTCTAAAAGAAGCTTAATTCACTAAATCATTTCTTTTTTCTGATAAAGAAGCCAGTAAATAATATCCAGTTTTGTGGCAGTAATGGAAATTCAAATATTTAATACTAAAGAAGTTTATTACCAGTTATTGGTGGATTTAAAACTTTATCCTTCTTGATTTTAGATTAAATTTTAACATTATACGAAAATAGGAATCATGTCAATCTTCCATATCCGAAGGGCTTACTTCCTTGAAAATCATCTTTCTCACTCTTTCTATTGTCTTAAATTTAAAAAATGGCAAGCACAAGTATGTATAAAAAAGCTCAAGAAATTAAGCAATTAGTTTAATTCTAGCATGTATTTTTATTAAACAAATAGGTTTTTTTTTTTCTTAAAAACAAATGATAGAAATGTTTTGAAAGATGGTTTATATAATGCACACATGCATCGATGTATCTAATCTTATTAAATGTTTCTAAGATGTTTGCTTAACTAAATAGATGCTTTAAATTTGAAATCATGTGTAAGTTTCTTTTAACCTTATTTAAATAGAATGCATTAATCACACTTGTATATTTTGGTTAGTTTAAATCAGTGCTTCTTAGAAACAATTTCCAGATTTTGGAGAGCAAACTAGATTTTTAGTAATAAGTGAAAAACATTCTGTGCCTGAGTTGTGCTATGGTTTAACTGATTAATTCTAAACAATAAAATAATCAACTTCAGAGGTGTTTTATACATGTCTATCTCCTCCACTAGGCATAACTCAAGTCACCTGTACATCACTAGAGCATGCTACTTGAGTGGCAACTCTAGCCTGTGCCTCATTGAGGATTGATGCTGTGAAACATTTTTTGCTCTGTCTGAAGAAAATAGGCATTGAGCATTATTTACTACCGAGGTGTTTGCCTTTTGGTCTTTCCTTTCTTAGTTTGAGATTTTTTTTTTTTTTTGTCTTTTGGCAGGTAGTCAATTTTTATTAGAGACAGGGACTGAGTTTCTTAAAAACTGGTTTCCAATTGTTAAAATTATTCGGTAATGGTCAGTTATAAAACTGTTTTAAATTCCTCTCTTTGTTTTGTTTTTGTTTTTGTTTTTTTGTTTTTTAAACACTTATGTTGAAGACACTTGCTTTTATTTAAACTCTTACATAATGCTGTGTATGTTTTTGTTAGTTACCATGAGAAATTATAAAACTACTTAAGCTCTAGTCTTGGTAAATAAAATTATATTTAATAAACTGAATGATGGGTGCTGTTTAGTACAAGCTGCATCTTCATTTTTTTAATCCCCCCCCCCTCTTCAAAAAAGTCTCTATAAGTCAATGTTTAAAGAAGTGAAAATTTTTTAGAATTGCTTAGTTTTCAAATTACAAGATAAAAACTGAATCAAATGCATTGTTATAGCTGTTTATGTTGCTTTAAATAAAGCTGTAGAACAGAATATATGTGCAGAGCCTATATAGACTCTGCCACAAGAAGCGCATATGCATTTTGTGATAGTCACTATGTTAAGGAACAGTTCCAAATTATTTAATACCATTTCAAATAGGGATTCTTTCCTGTCAAGCCATAAAATCTATTATGGATTGTTTGTTTTTTTTTTGTTTTTTTTTTTGTTTCATTACTTCCATAGTAGATCCCAATTTCTGTCCTGGTAACCAAAAAAATTGACTTGGCTGAACATTTGAGGAATTAAGATCTTTTAGTATTTTCTTGTTTCTAAGTTGATTGTTGTGAAAACTTTTCTTTTTCTCCAAATAAGTCCTCTCTGAACTTTTAAGTAGAGGTGATGATGAGTTGGTATAGAATATTTACCAAGTTGTAAGATTGTTTCTTGTATGTGTGGACAATGTATTTGTGATATGACACTAGGAAATTAATGAGGCTGGACCTCAGTTCACCACTCATGACTATTGATGTGTAAGCATTTTCATCTGATAAACAGCTTCACTGTTAAGATGACTCCCCTTCACCATCTATACACCATTTTTTATTATTTCTGCTTCTCTACTAAAGAGATAGTAAATATTTTCATGGCTTGAGTACTTCACTTTTTATCTGCCTCTCATATATATATATATATATATATATATATATAATTTATTTTACATGTTTGTTTTTTTTTTGTTTTGTTATTCTCATCATCTTGGGGGCATTACACTTTTTTTTTTTTCCCCCCATTACTTGAATGTTGACTAGTTTTGAGTCATTTTGATGTCCTTTCCTTTCAGAAAATCAATGCTTATAAAATCCACTTCATAATTCGGTTTTATCTGGCTTAGGAAATTTGTGAGAAATATTTTCAAGTTTTTCTTTTTAAAAGAAAGAAATATCAAATTACTTAGTATTGACTTCTGAAGCCACTTCACTGCAAACATGAATAATTTATGTAGACAAAAGCAGTATGGAAATAGATGTTTACTTAGCTTGGCTAAATCTTATAGACACTCATAAACAGAAGGGTGCCTACTGAAAATCAAATTGCTTACTTGAGTAAGCATTGTCAAAGTGAGTTTACTGTCCATTGTATAAGGCAGGCATTCTGGAAAGTGGGTTTTTGGTTTAGTATGTAGCAAAAATGTGTGCAATTACGAGTGGATACTGAGATCAATGCAGAGTGGCAACAGTCTGTTTCATGCTTGAATGCTATTTTCAGGTCAGATATTTCCAGTTTATAGTGTTATCCTAACGGTTATTGTATAGGCTGGAACAGTTACATTTTAAATTATTCTAAAGACTATTGCACAGAAATAATTATGGGCCAGAATGCAGTTATTTTATAGCCATTGTATAGGGTTGTTAACTTAATTCGTTATTGATTACTTCGGGTGTTTTGTAGTTATTCATTAATTATTCACTGTTGACTAACTTGTGTTTATTCATGCATTCGTACAGTTTGATTATTTAATTTTCCTTTTAGGAGGTTGGTTATATTTATTCACACACACACACACAAGTTGAGGGATGTATACAGAAAGGATTTAAAAAAAAAAAAATTACAAAGATTTATTGAACTTGAGCTATAATGACTCAGCATCATGGTGCACTATAATAAAACAATAGGTCAAAACTTATGATAGTATCAGGTTTTCTACTGTCAATGAATATTTGGTAAGCAGTGAAGCAACATGTCTGTAGAAGCTGATGAGATGTCATTAGTTTTATTTTTTATTATATTAAGTTAAACAGTATGTATTCCATTATTGTGTTACACCATCTTAGAACATGTTTCAGGAAATTGTGGACAACTAAACAACCCTTTTACAATTACTACTAATGTGACAGTGCACACATTGAATATCTGTAAGATACCATAACAACATTCAAGATTTTCTCTACAAGACTATGCATTGTGGGCATCAATATCTTAGTTTTGGTTTAGTCTTAAATTTTCTTTGACTTTCTTTTGTAGCCACTTTGTAGATGACATTTTTGCTTTTGCTTCAACAGTTGTTTGACGAAATTTAACATTCATACCTGCAAAAATTAATGGGTCAAAAGGATAGTTCTCTTGACACTGCTATTACTGCATACTCTCTGTATTTAAAAAAAAAAAAAAAAAAAAAAAAAATTTTAACCTACTTCTAGAATTTTAATAAAACCCAAATATATGAAACTGAATTTATACTTTTTTTTTTTTTTTTTTCTTAAAACAAAAGTAATAAACACTATTCTCATAATTAAAATCTAATAAATATATAGTTTTTAATATTTTTATAGACTTGTAAAGTTATTCATGTAAATAAAACATTTAATAAAATAATGTTTCATTCTTTTGTCAATTGTCGAGACAAAAGAATGCATAAATCCAGTTTTATGTGTTTTGGTTTTAATAAAATTTTAAAAATAGCTTCTTTGAAACCATCAAAATTGCCACGGTGGTAGTAGTGATAGGTGTATTAAGAGAAAAAAAAACATCCTTCTGACACTTTTTGTTTTTACTCAATGAATGTATAACTTGTAATAGTGGGGGTGAAAGTATTCATTTTTAAGAACTTCCTCGGAAACAGTCATTTTGACTAGAAAATATTCCTGCTTTGCCAAACTTGTTTGAATCTTTGTTATGAAGCCAACATTCTCTGACTTTTGCATCTATATTTATTTTTTATTAATCCAATTATGTTTGTTTTTATCTTTTTATTTTCTCACATGGAACAAAAAAATGGGGTATAAACTCGGTGATTGTTTCATTCTTAACTTTATTTGCATGTGTATATCAGGTAGATATCTAATTTTTTTTTTTTTTTTCCTCGTCCAATTGAATATCAACTACACATAGTAATCTACTGTTATGTAAATGTGCTTTGAATATCACTATTTTTGAGCCTTGAAGTAAACAAAAGCTTATTCTGGATCTGGGCATCAGTTCCCTATATAGCTTGTCTCCATTTGAAAAATAGGTAGGGAAAATATTTTCGTGTCGGTCATTTTACTGAAATGTAATTTAAATTTTTTTTTAACTTCTCACAATTACATAGTTCTTGCAATTATTTTTCTATTAAACTTTAACATTTATTAATGTTTTAGGTCTTCATTAGCAAAATTTCATTTGTGCATGTTTTATATAGTTCATTAAATGCATACTTGTACATTTGTGAAACTGTGCATTTTTGCACATCACTGCATATGACTTGTATCATCTATTCATTGTATTTGATTGTGTTTCTATTGACAGAATGTCCACAAATTGTATACATGCTGTTAATAGTAGCAATGGTTGTTACTTAAAAGTTAAATGCTTATATAATCAAGAATAGGTGTTTTAAGGTTTTTGTTTTTTGTTTTAAGTGCATTAAATTATTCCATATATTGGTTTATTTTCAACTTTTCACTTGAAACCTTTTAGCTTTCTTCAGGTGCATGTTGGATTCTATGGTCTTCATTCTATTTTCATAGCAGTCAAACTATATCATGACTGGTATAAAAAGGAATGTCTGACAAAGCTAAAACAGGTATTGTCTGAAGTATACAAAGACAAACAAAAACAGCAGCCAGAATTATATATGAAATAATGAAAACTTATCAATTCTTAAGTTCAGCAATCCGAAAAAAGCATTAGCAATCTTCTATGATGCTTTAAATGTGTTGAAAATGGCTGAAGAAAATAGCATCACAAATCTTTGAGGCATATACACTCCACCTCAAACATAAGAGAATTATCACTCAATTGCAAGAGAAATTAGTTGATAGTCATTAGACAATTTATTTTTTATAAGTCACTCTTTGCCTGAGGTTGTTTGTGTTCACTTAGTACTGCTTTTGTGGAAAGAAAGAATCTACTCACTTCCACTTTATTCCGTTACCAGATATTTTAGCTAAATAAATGCTTTATCATTGACATGCCTCAGTTGTTGACTAAGAAGAGTTCTTTGGACAACCACTTTACCATAATTGTCTTACTGTCTAGACAATAGTAACACTTCTCATTGACAAACTTGATAGGGGCTAATTAATTAGATTCCAGGAAATAACTTGTTCTTTTTTTTTTTTTCTTTTCTTTTTTTTTACTGTGTGTGTCACTCTTATGTTCGTCTTCACTCATCTTAGTGTGACATAAGGAATCCAGTGATGATCAGATTTACTACACACCTGTAATGATTTACAAAACAATCTTACTAATCATTGTCTATAACAAGGTTCCCCAGCCCCCCTTATAACACTCACCACAAACTTTTGATGCCTCTCCAAGTCCTTGAAACAATCAGCCCATCACATTAAAAATTTAGGCAATCTGTTAAAAAAAAACTAAGGGGAATAATCATGAATAATAAACTCATGGCTGCTTTAGATGTTAAATCTTTTTATACCAATATTCCTGTTAACAAATGCTTAAATCTTTTTTTTTCTTTTTAAGCACCGAACACAATCAAAAATAAATCTCCCTGTAACTAGCTAAAATCATAAATTTCTGACTGATTAGAAATCAGTATTATTGCCTCTTTGTGGAGTTTTAACTTGCCTGTTATTAAAGTATTTGGAATCGGGTCCCTTGCAAAGTATTTTACCAAAGCAATCAACACGCATGTATATGAATTGGGATCAAATACAGGTCGGAATCTGACAATGATATGATAATGAACGAAGAGGGAACAGAAATCTAACATCTTTTGCTTTTATTAAAACTTCATCAAAAAATGAGATACAGAAAAAAATTTCTGATATTTTTATTTTTGCATTTGATTCTTCAAGCAGCATTGGTGTATATAATTTGTGTGTAAGTGTATCATAATTCTAGTTTGTCTATGTAGGATTTGAATGATTGTGTGTGTGTGTGTGTGTGTGTATATATATAAAAAATGTATGTATGTTTACGTGCACACCTGTCTGCTCAGGTGGCTAGCTAATCTCTATTGTAGGCTCCTGCTCAAACACATTTGTGTTCATTTGGCACTCCAGAGGAACTGCTGAATGGACATACAGTTTCTGTGAGAGTGCATAATCTAGTGTGATTGATAGTTTGAATAGTATGCTCAAACATTAGGTCATGATGACTTGTGACTTTGTACTAGCACATCTGTCAATGGCCTCGCAACAGTTCTACTTGCCCAATTTTAATCACAAGGCTAGGGCCAAATCATGTTATGGTTTTTCAATCACTTTCATGCTGGTATCCTCTCCCTTGGTCAATAACATCAAGAAGTCACCTTCTGACAAATCAATATATATATATATATATACACACACACAGTTCTTGATAAATGAGCAGAAATGTCTAGCATTATGAAAAACTAAGTTTCTTCTGTCAGTCAATTGCCTCTAAATCAAGACTTTGTTCAGAAATACAAAATGAAATGCATTTTTTTTTTTTTTTTCTAGTCTTAATATTTTTGGTCTTCACCTCCATTCCCTGGCAATTGCCTATAATTTTCTGGCTTTCATTCCTGAGACACAAATCATCTGACATGCTTTAATTTTTGCTATTAATTTGTCATGTTTGGTCCTTCTTTTTTTTTTTTCCTTTTTTTTCCTCCTGTATTTTTGCTTTAATTTCTTGTCACCTCCTTCCCCAACATTCACCTCTTGGTTCTTATTTTGCTTTGTTGAATCCTCCCACTCCTACCAACGACACTGATTATATGCTCTCTTCTCCAGCTTCATCCTCCATTTTTTTGTCTTGTTTTTCCACTTTGAACAATTTGTTTAACTTGCAAACAGCAACTTAGCCAAACAAACTTAACACATTTTCAGTCTATTTGTCTTCTATTAGTGTTTCATATATATATATAACGAGAGAGAATAAAATGCATCAAATAAGTTCAGTAATCTTTTTGTTTCTCTTAAAAGTTAAGGGGGGGATATAGTTTTTTTTTTTTTTTTTTTTTTTTCATCTTTTAGCACATGATCTTGTATGTTCTTCTGTTTTTTGTTTATACAAGTACTCTCAAATTTTACGCTTGCAAATATTTTTTTCTTGCCATCCTGATAAAATTTGTGGAAAATGTGATTTGTTTTATAGAACTCTTAAATTGTGAAGCTAATGAACATTAAATGCTTTTCACTTAATTCTTTTTGTCAGACTTTGATTATCAAGAATGATGCTCAGAATCACTATTATTCTATTTTGCCAATGGCAGACAATGAATATGCCCGCCCCTCTTTCTGCTAATAGTTTAGTCAGTGTTACTCTTAAATGCAAAAGCATTTATTTGTGATTCTGTGAGAATGCTTTGCTTGAAATTTTAGTATTGGAAACAAAAGATGAAATATCAGCACACAACACTCAGCAGTTTAAATTCTAACCAGGGCTGCTGCTTCACTTTTCACTAATGCCTTTAAGAAAGACACGAATCTGCTTCTCCCTCTGCTTTGTCTTATTGCCAATTATTCTGGGCAGGAGTTCATCATTGACTTGTCAATAGTTGATGTGAACAGAAGTGTAGATGAGTTGGAACTTAAACAAACCACTCCCCCATAACTAACTTTTCTACCCAGGCAATAAGTTTCTGCAAATAGTCAACATTGATAGGGACAGTTGGAACACTTAGGTTTTAGCAAAAAAAATTAGGTTAATTTATGACCCTAATAGTTGAAGCAGCATGACCAGGGATCCATCCTTGCAAAAGTACCTTCTCATCATACACAGAGGGTCAGGATTACTCACGATGTCTGTAGCAATGACTGCAAGAACCTATGAATTTATAGATTCCCTATCATAAAATGTGACCCTATATCAGAGGATATCAGCATGTTTGAGAGAAAAGAAAATGACTTATATTCTATGATCATGAGATGACCAATAAATCCCTGTAGGTCTCACATTTATTAAACATTGATGATCAGAAAATAATTGCTTTCTTCTCCCTCCCTTTTGTTTAAGGGAGTTGGATCATTCTATATAATTTCTTTGTCTCTAGACTTTTTTTTTTTTCTTAACTTTGTCCCTCCTCGTATTCCTCTCATAACAAAAGTGATATTTTGTTACAATATCTATTCACTTTAACTTTGTATGTCAAAGATACCAACCTCATTCCTTCAACAATCATTAGGTTGCTGAGGGCAACTGAACTGTTTCCATCACCACCACTGCCTATCAATCTCCACAGCTTATATACCACAAGAGGAAAGAGATTGAAGTATTCATTCAATGACTTCCCAAGTCCAGTCAAGGACCACCATCACCAACAACTGTTATATTCTGTTATCACACACTCCTTTGTGTGCAAAGCATTGTGGGTGAACGGAAAAGCAAAAGTGGGATTTCATTTTATCCCGCTCCCATCCTTTTTTTTTTTTTCCTTTTTTTTTTTTTTTTTTTTTTATCCACATTCTTACTCTTCTCCAATTTTTCCCCTTCATTTATTGCTACTATTTTTTCTTAACCCACCACCACCCCTATTTGTTTGCAGTGAGTCCACAGGCAGTGTCAATATAAGCAGGCTACCAACTGGGAGCTGCTTCTCTCTTTGTGTGTGTTCACCACCAACTGAATTAAGCTAAGTAGCAGGAATTTGGTGTGAAACTCAAACACTGGGCTCACACAAGTGTTATTACAAGATATTAGATGTTTGCCCCTGAAGTGAAAAGCTAATATTTGCCATGGAGGGTACCTTTTCCATACATGCCTTTTTCTCCTCTTACCTTTTTATTTTCTCCCTTCTCTTATCTCAAGCACAAATCAACTTTCGTGTGTATGCACACACGCACATACAGGATTGTTTGTGGGAATAGATCTGTGCAAACAGTCATTGCTGGCATTCACAATTCCTTTGTTTGTTGATGGCCACTGGCATTGGATTAGACGTGCTACACCACATAGCATGCACCTACCCTGATCTCACAAGTTATTTTGGTGTGTGTGTGTGTGTACACACACACGCACAGTTGTGTGCACTGATGCACACACTTGCATAACTGTTTACAATCTCCTTTGTCATAATGTCATCTCCTCCTGCCTCTAAGCTCGGATTTTGTCTAGAGTGGGTGTTTTGTTTGTTTTTTGGGGGGTTTTTTCACAAACTCTCATATTCACCTTAGACAAACATTATCAGTCAATGATGTTGTCCTACTCAAATGAAGATCAGATGGACTTCATTGCCTTGGCACTGGAACCTTCAACCAAGGCTCTCTCTCTCTCTCTTCCCATTATACAAAAAAGTATTCCCTGATGTCTTCAGCAACTACTCATATACCATGTCCTGCTACTCTAAGATCAATATCCCTTTTTATTCTTATTCACTACTCTAAACCGTCTTTGTAGAATCTGTCAAACTAAATCTTTTTGCTTCCTGTTTTTACTGTCCATTTTCTATATTTAATTAATATTTAATCTTATTGATGCTGCATATTGAGATTGTTTTGTTTTTTTTACCAATGTAGTTATCAAATCTAAATAATTTGAACAACTATCCATTAATTTTCTTTGACTTTTTATGCTAATTCTCAAAGTTAAATACATTTTAATAAGGTTGATTTTGTTAAAATAAAGTTTCAGAGGATAAAAGAAAATATTAGACATTATCTGGTCTTAAGAAAACAGCACTCATAACAGATATTAAACACATTTTCTATATTTTCTTTTAAATAACAATCCAATCATCTTTCTCCCCCCCCCCTCCGTCTACATTTTCTTTTTCTTTTCTTTTTTAATTACTTCCACTGCCTTATGCCTATACCTACTCATGGAAAAGGCTTCAGAAGTCAGTCACAAGGGTGGGGGATATAGATTTAGAGTCCCTAAGACAGTTCATGGCAATATTCAACAGTATCCTGACAACTCTTGCAATGTCACTAGAACCATTTGTCTTGGCACTCACCTTTCCATTAAACTATTTCAGCTATATGGTGAGATGGGTACCTACTGTATAGGCAACAGTCTGTCCTCTATATCTAACTATCCAGTCTTTATAAGCTAGATTTCAGGAAGTAGCAGTCTAGATGCTGTCTCGAGACATCACTTAAAGTACAACTCTTTCATCTCCCAAGACTGACAGATGCCTTATCTAATTGTCTATCTGCAAATTAAAAATATTTATTCTAAGTTTGAAAAGCAGATCAAGTAATGTATATTGTGAGGCCAATCATTTAACATGGTAACAATTAAGAGCATTTGATTACAAAATTCTGGTTTTTGTTTAGTGGCTGTATAAGCACAAACATTCTATTAGTGACTAATGTTCTGCTCCATATTTTCTCATATGCAAATTATATTTTACTCTCTGTTACACTTGTGGGGTTTTCAGCCCCACCCAATTCAAATTATTATATATTTAATTTTTTGGTTATATATTGTCTTGAGTATTCCTGCTGGTTTTTATCAGATAAATAAAAACAGTTTTATTTTGAAAAGTTTAATTAAAAGGTCAATATTAGCAAATTAATTTGTAAGTTTAAAAAATTAAAATGTGCAAAACTGTTTCATTTTATTTTCAGTAAACAAAACTTTATAATTCACAGAGATATTGTGACTGAAACCAGAAATCCCTTGTAGTTACTTGAGAGGTATTCAGAAAGCTACTTGACTAATGGAAATTTAATTTGCCACTTGCTAAGTATTAAGGAAAAATATTTTGTGGGGGTGTTCAAAAATCTCACAGTTCTAACATGGTTAATAGAAATTTCATTATCAAAATCCATATAATTGCTTTTATTTTATGAACTAATTATGTAAGGTTTCTTAAAAGAAATTAAAAGGATGTCTATTTAACAATTAAAAATGTTTTATTGTTAGGATATTTTCCCTTCCTTGTAATTTGGTTCAATAAGAGGAATTTTATTTCTCACTCTTTATATTTTTTATTCTTCAGGAAGACAGTTTTTTTGTTTGTTTGTTTTTTTTATGTTCTCTGTGATGTTGGGTAAAAAAAAATAATTTTTTTTTTTTTTTTTTTTTTGAAGAAATTATATTTTAAATTGATTTGCCCATAATCAATAATTTGATTTCAGTCTTCCCTCCATTTAACGTTATACTAACTCTTGAGGCAACAAATTATCAGAGCATTATAATGAACCCAAATATTTTTCTGTTTTCAACAAGATGAAAAATAACCAGAGGAAGTTGGGCTCATTTCTGTAAATTCCATTGAATAAACGCACATGATCAATTAAGCTGATATTTGTGGGGGGTGGGATACATTAGTGGCCTGATAAGGTAAATGATGTATTTTCTCATGGGCTGTGTCTTTTTTCACTCTTGTCAAATTCATGTAGAATAAAGCTACCCAATATCACTTTGGGAATAGTGATGAAAACTTCTAATTAATGGTATAATTCTTGTAGATTTTCAAAAGTACATCTTTCATACATTGACATCTGAATAGGTCTTGAGATGCCTAACATTATTTCTTCAATATTTAATGAACACGATTTTTTTTTTTTTTTCTCTTTTCCAGTTAACTCTTCCAGTCCCATCAATAATACATCTTTTATGCTTCAAAGAATTAGATGAAAACCTTAATCATATACTGAGCATAGCTTAGTTTTTGCACAAGACTATCAGTATGTGATTAGGATTTAATTCATTACTCATGGTGTCTGCACAACAAGGTTGCTAACCATGACCATATTACTAAGAATAACATTTTTACATGAGGCTACAAATATGTGACCATTTTGGATACTGAATAATAAACTTGCTAATCATTAAGCCATGACAAAGTGCCCAAAGGATTGTTCAGATTAGGTTTACATTGTTTACATTATTGACATTTTAATAGTTTACCTTTTTAACATAAGCAAAACGCTGAAATTTGGTCAGATGTTGTTTTTTTTTTTGTTTTGGTTTTTTTTTTCGTCAATCTGTCAAAAAGGACAGAAGCGATTTCTTTATAAATCAGCAAAATTTTTTTGATTCTTACTAAAAGAAACTTTTTATTTGGACTTTAAATGCATCTGAATGAGTTCCATATTTATCGCCATAGGGAATTTGTAAATTTTTTTTTTTTTTTTAATATTTAAATTCTGATAGCACAATTCTGCCACTGTGGGAGCACCAATGAAGATCTAACTAGCAATACCTTTTTGAGATTATGTTGTGAACTCTAGCTTTGCAGCAGGTGCCTTGGATAATCAAAATACACGTTTCATTACATTTGATTCAAGCGGTTTTCTTTTGTAAACATATAAAGTTTATAAAGTTGGTATAGCAGAGATTGGCAAGAGATTTTTAGAATTTATTTTTGCAGAACTGCAACCGCTTTTAAACTATCATAGATTTGATCTCTCCTCCCCTGTCATTTCAGGATGTAGGTGATTATAGCTCTCCACGGCTTCTTTTGTCCTTTATGAGTTTACTCTCTTTTTGTAGTACTTGTTCTATCCATTTGTATAACCTGTTAATTACTCCATTTTTCTGTTTCTTTTGCTTTTAATATTCATTGCGTTAAATTTGGCAAGCCTTTTTTTCTTTTTCATTGTCCACCCAAAAATAAAAATTTTGGCTGTCTCTTATTAGCAACAGATTATTTGTAGCTAAACTTTCTCATTTATTGCATCCTCTATCATAGTCTCAACATTTGTTGGTATAACTACATCTCCATTGCTTTAAATGTTATGTTTTTGCTTTGTGATAAAAATGTCCAGCATTCACTTTCATATTGTAAGGTAAACATTAGTGCAGAACTCTTTACTTCAATTTTGTTTTTATACACTTCTAGAATTGCCATACTTTTCCATTGCTAAGATAATTGAATTTGTGCACTTTAATTTTGATGTCCCCAATTTTTTTTTTTTTTTTTTACATATATATATTTTTAACTACCTTTTCTAATAGTTCTTTTGGTTTACCCTCTAAATCTCCCATGAACAATGTGTCATCTGCATAGCGTATGTTCTTAAGGTTTCATCTGCTATGTTCTGGTAAGTCCTGTAATTCTCTTAGAATCATCTTGCTTATACAGTTTAAATAAATTCAGTGAGGTAATGCATCCTTGTCACACTTCTTTCTATTGAGGTGTACTCTATTTTCCTAACAAATGTTTTTTCTCCCACAATACAAGTTGCAGATTATTTGCATATTACTACTACTACGTGCCATGTCTCTTCAGGATGTTGGCAATCATGGCTCTCCACAATTTCTTGTCCTTTGTAGCTATTAGTAAATTTTGTCTTTTTGCTATCACTCCTAATTCCTGTTCTGCCAACAATTTACACAAACTGTATAAAGCTTCATATGTTATGTGACTCTTTATAAGAAGTTTCTAAGGCATAAAGAATGTTTACAAGTTCTTGGCAAAAATAAAAAGTCTTTAATAAATCCTAATATTGACTAGGAAGCTTGTTATGGCCCGGTGGGTAGGATTTGATAACGGTACTAACATTTTTTATTTTTTTTGCTTCTTCATAATACATTTAAGTTTAGTAATAAGTAAAACCAATCTAGTCCCTTATGTCATCTGCATGATATTGTTAACTGATGTTAAACTAGTTTTGAAATTAATTCAACAGTCAATGCATATAAATGCAGATGTCTTTGTAGGTCATTTTCTTTTAATATCTACCTCCTTATGTTCGTGTCGCCATGTTCCTTGCATTTATCTTTTACTTGGGATTTCATATAATGCTCTATCAGTTTTTACATATACCTAAACGTTACTTTGAAACATGGAATGAGAACCTTACAAAATGTTCAGATCAAATACACTCATTTTGGTTACAACTTTGTGAGGAATTTATAGGCAAAAATACACCAACAAAATTGGGAAAATAAGTGTGCGACATTCTTTGTTTGTGTTAGATACAATGTTACATATAAAGTTCCAAAAATTGATACCAATTTCTCTTTTTGGAGCAATCCACTTCATTCACTCCTCCTACCCCCACTTCTCATCTCCCCCCCCCATGCCCCATTAGTACCCCGCTTCTCGTATACAATTTCACAATCCTTTTATCTCTTCCTACTCTCTCAGCTTTCTTCAGCTTGTCCTTTCTAAATCTCCAGAGACTTAAACTCTCTCTTTCTCTCTCTTCCAGTGGGGTCACATCGTGGGCTTCAGCAGCTCTTCGTCGTTGCCTCTCTGCAAAGTTAAGGTACACATGCTTTTGCTAGGAAGTTCACTTAATAAATATATATATATATATATATATATATATATATTAATACCCTTTCCCATTGCTCAAAATCAACAAAAAAAAATCGCTCTACTTACAAACCTCCACCCTAAACTGCTTGTGTGTGCATTCTCATGTCTAGTTTGCATTGACCCTACAAATGTTGCTGTGCGTGTGTTCCTTTTGCTTGCTTTTCAAGCTTGTATAAACAAATATTCTTTTTCCTCTTTTTCTAACAATCTACTGTTTAGAAAGAAAAACTTTCTTTTGCTTTTTATACTAAATTTTTAATTTTACAAATGTTACGTATCATTATGCAGCAAAGAATCATTATAGATAAACTTTTTTTTTTTAATAAAAAAAAAAAATATGGGGAAGGTTCTAATAACTGGTATATTGCAGGTAATGGCTATCAGCATAAAATGAAATTGTTTTGGGACAGTCATGAATCTATTCCTCCCTGCACAATCACCAGATATATTGACGAAAAGTCTTTATGTAAAAGTAAGCAAGCAAGCACTTGGTTAGATCACTCTTTATAGGAAGCAGCTAAAAATTATAGTCAGCATTTTCTTGGTTCAGTTACGACTGTCATTGTATCTTATGACTTGAAAAAATATACTCAAATCTAAGATTTTTTTTTTTTTTTTTTTTTTTTTCTTAGAAAAATGCAGTCAAAAATACATGAGGCTGAGTTAAATGTTTTTAGAATTGATGCAGAAAATAAAATCATTGCTTTTTATTATTTCATAAATTTTTAGTTTTGATACTGTCAATATTCACTACTGGATTGTTTTCAAAGAAATAGAACAAGAAAATCACTACATTTTCAACAAGGTAACACTTGTGCACAAATTTTTGAATAACATTTTAGAACACTGGAGTGCTATTAAAATAGAAAAATCCTTAAATTTGATTTTGAATTTTTGTATATGTGCAGGTAAGATCATTGTATAAAAAATATATAAACTGAAAAAAAAAAAAAGGTTATTGAAAATTTATGATACTAAGTTCAAAATGGTGGGTATTTTGAACATTGGCAATGAATTTTTTATTTTTATTATTTTTTAAATCTCATGTTACTGGTTTTTATTTTAGTATTTCTCTAAATATTTTGAAATAGATTATTTTTTTTAACACTGTATAGTCTGAGCCTTTGTTTTATCCAAGACCCTAGTGGTAAAGTAACTATGAGGATCAGTTTACTATATTAACAAATTAGTCTAGCTTGGTAACCAATAAGCCCTAGTATTCTGCACTCTATATAAAAATTTAAATTTATTTAATGATTTAAACTATTATCATTATTTGTGATAGGATATTCAGTGACCCCCACCTCCTTTTTAAATTTATATGTAGCTTTCATATTTAATGAAAAACAACTTTTAAACTTTTGTTGTGATTATTAACCTTGTCATTTGCATTTTGGAGTATGACTAATGATCATTTGAATTTTGTAGATTTTCATAGAATTTTATAATTAATGGCTGAATCTCTGGGAATCTTTTAGCAAAGTACATGTTTTATTTGTTGGTATTACTAAATGAATTGTGCTTAAAGATATTTGCTTTTTAATGTTTTTAGTTTCTGATTGTTTGCATGACTTGCTGTCTCTTTTTCTTTACACTTTTTTTAAATGTTGAAATTATTTCACGGGTGTTATCAGTTATCTTGATAAAATAGTCTTCATTGAAATGGTACTTTTAATGTTTAGAAGTTGTGTGATTACTAACCTTGCCTGGAAATTAAGTTCTACCACAAATTTTTGATAGTAGATTCTTTAACTGATATCTTCTCTCAAAGTTTGATCAAAAGTAGTTAGACTTTTCCTTATCTATCAACGGTTACATGCAATTTCTATTCAGAAAACTGCCTTTGAGATAAAGAGATTTGATTTAATTAAAAAAAAGATTTTTAAAAAATAGAAAAAGTTAAAACTAATTTTAGATGTCATTTTTCATTTTGTAAGTTACAGTTCGAATAATTGAATTTGCTTTTAGATCACATAAACAAACATTTGGCTAGCATCAAAAGCATTACAATGAGTCCTGTCACTCAAACAATTCAGAGAATAATTTTTAGCATTTTTTGTTTAAATTTCTGCACACAAGCAGGATCAAATTACTCCCCCCCCCCCCCCCAAGTACTTAGAGGGGATTTAAAATAAAATTAGTGTCTGTAATATCAATAGAATTGTTTAATGGAAAATAAATTTTCAACAATATTTGATCATAATATTTAATATGTATGTCATGTCTGACAAGGAAACACTGGGTAATTTAGCGACTTAAACAAATTGATAGATCCTCTGAACTTTTGGGTATTAATTGATATATAAAACATGTAAAAAATGTTTTCTTTAAAAAAGAAAAAATATTATTGTAGACAATTTAAAAATAATGTACAGATTTGAAAGTTTCTTTGCAGTTTTTTTTTTTTTTTTTTTTTTTTTTTTCTAAATTTGATAATTTGAAACTACTTGGACAAATTCTTAATTCTCAACAAATTTTTAGTTCCTTTATTGAAGAAATAGTACTAGACAAGAATTTTTATTTTTTTAAATTCTTCATGGGTATTATTCCTTGGATGGTATTAAATTTTTTTTAATTTTTTTATCCTTGCATTCACCTATTTTTCGTATGCTAATGCTCAGAGTAAATCTGTTTTAGAAATCTTAGCATAAAGGAAAATGGCCATATTTTACTTTTTTTTTCTTTCTTTCTTTGCCTTTCTCTAGAGAGCCTCTGCATCTCCAGCTGACCGTGAAAAGTACAGACATCGAAGCCGGTCACCAGAAGTTAATGAAAACTCCAAGAAACGGCGAGCAGAAGAGAAACCAAATGTAAGTTTGAATAATTTTGATAAGTTATTGCTCCAGAAGATATTTTGATACTCAAATCAGCATCCAAATATAGTGATTGGTAGGAAATTTTAATGCGAGTTCAAATCTCACTGAGAATTTATGGGATTATTTCTAATCTGTGCAGTTGACTAATGTCCATAGACTGACAGAATGAATAGTTTCTATGGAAAACTGAAATTAAATAATTTTCAAAAATTAATAATGCTTGACAATACTTCAGACAATTAAAAATAGAATATTATTTTCTCTCTCCTATAAACAAAGAGGCCCTGTCTACAACCACTGAACTTTTTAGGCAAAATGTCAGTTGCATTTGTTTATAACCTCGCTTACAACCTCTCAAGACTTTTATGGTGTATTCCTGCCTTCTTTCAGGACAGCGACGGTGAGAAAAGTGACCAAGACCTTGTTGTTGATGTTGCAGAAGTAAGTAGAAGTAAATTTTGAATAAAATGTCAGCTTTATTTTGCTTAAAACTACATTTTTGTGTATCTCTTTTCTATCATTTTGTTATTTAGCTATGAAACTCTTTGGAATCTATTTTTAAAAAAGATTTCTTTTGAAATCTCTAAAGGCCTACAGTATAAGCATATACAGAAAAAAAGGCTCACTGAATATAAATATAATCTTAAAGGAAATGTTTTTCCAGGTTTTGTTGAAAAGTAGATGCAGAAATTTAGATACAAAAAGTTTGAGTAGTAGACAGTAAAAAAAAAAAAAGCTGTTTATGTAACATGTATCATAGGTAGGATTTTACTAAGCAAATGTCAAAATTTCTATTCATTCACACACATATTTACATATATGTATATTTGAACAGGAATTGCTCTTTTAAACATCTATTATTAAAAACAACATTTTGTATCTATTATATTTAAAGATCTTTTCATGTACAAATATCCTTTCATAAATGTGGTGTTCCAAACTTTCAACTCACTTGAGTCCTCATCGGGTGTTAGGGTCAGTGAATAAAACTATTTTGTGTTTTAGGAAGTAGATTTTATTTTATGAAAACTAAAACAAATGCAGCTGAATTTAGGACAGTTTATGCACGTATGCAACAACCATTATTTGTGAAAGTATATTCATACATTAGAATGATCATTAAAATGACACAAAATGTTTGTTTTTAACAATAGCTGCTTAAAAGAACAATTCCTGCCAAAATATACATATAATCTTACTATAATTGTGCTTGTCCTTCCCTTTGTTACTTTGTCCTGTCAATACCTCATAAATAATGGACTATTCCATTTTGATCGCATATAAAGAGGAGGAAAGACACTACTTCATTTCAGTGAGGAAATGAAAGAAAGAAGAGAAGATAGAAGTAGGAGAGAGAGAATTAAACTAAGCTGATAATTAGATACTTCACTTTGGTGTTGGCCAAAAAACCAAGAATGACGGTAACTGCGAAATGTTCCATTTTTAATATGCACAGTATCAAACAACGGGAACCAAGTAACGTAATTGTCAAAAATCCAGTTACCATAAATAAAATAACATTTGCTGAATTATTTTTAAATAATTATTAAGAAGAGTAATGTTCATAAAACAGGGATTTGACTACTGTGAATGAATGGAAATTTTGACATTTGCCTAACAAATCCTACCTGTGATAAATGTTACATAAACAGCTACTTTCAATAAATGGTCTACTACTCAAACTTTATGTATCTAGAATTCTGCATTTACTTTTCAACATAAACCTGAAAAAAATAATTTTTATGACTAACATTAGTAAAGCTTATTCCTAAATGAACCTTTTAAGGAGAATAGAATCTGATAAAATGTCTTTTTTTTTTTTCCTTTTGTAATTTTTAGGACAGTTCGCCAGTGAATGGTGACTTATCACCCAGAGAAAAAGTTCTTAAAGATTCTCATAAAAAAGACGACAGAAGCAGTCCTCGAAGTGATTCATCATCACATGCCAGCACAACATCTTCATCTAAACATAAAGAGGTTAGAAATTGTAGAATCTTGTTGAAATTATACTTTTCTTTGTAAAATCTTAGTTAATGCCACAAACATGGTGTATTTCCTGCCATGTAAAGCTTACTTTTCCTCATAAATTCTTCTTCACACTCTGCTTACTATACATCCAGGATTTGATAATTTGAG
The DNA here is from genome assembly GCA_964036315.1 of Acanthosepion esculentum. Lineage (NCBI taxonomy): Eukaryota > Metazoa > Mollusca > Cephalopoda > Sepiida > Sepiidae > Acanthosepion > Acanthosepion esculentum. Next base: position 62,037,131 of record OZ038480.1, on the reverse strand, counting down.
ATAGAGATATATATATATATATATATATATATACACGCACACACACAAATGTTAGTGTGTCATACTTTTTGAACTTTACTCCTAGAAACCATAGCCCAACATACCATACCATTTTGAAATCAGGCCAACTCCATAAGCAAATTAAAAACATTCTGGACCCACAATCCTGAAATTTTGGATTCCCAAGTTTTCATTACTGCAATTGTTTTCTTCAATATTTTCTCTTTATATTTTTTTTTTTTTTATGTTAACAATTTTTATAGCTTGGAAATAAATTTGGGAATAACTGAAATTAATTTCTAAATACATCAAAATTTGCCCATGAAAGAAGAATAATTTTGTGCAGAAAGTAAGGACCTATGTACACCAAATTGTCTTTAAATCAAGTATTGTTAAATAAAAGGTAAATGTAAATATTAATGCAGTACTTAAATACACTGATCAATTTTGAGTTCTTCTGTAGTTTATTGTTGCTTATCACATACGGTAGTAGTATGCCTTTGCAAAAAGAAATCTCTGCCAACAGAGGACCAGATTGCAATCAAGGGCCAGGGCTGCAATGAGGAAAAAGTCCCATGCAAATGGCAGCCAGGAGAGCTTCCAATGCTGAGAATATGCAAAGACTTAGGGACTCTCAAACTCCTGAACAAGTAGAAGGCCCGATCAAGAGCCCTCCACAGGAGCTAGCTTAATTGCTGCCAGATGGAGCAGCTTTTTAAGCTTTTTTATATAATATATGCACACACACACACACACACACACACACACACACGCACTTGAGATATTTGGCCCTTGCTGACACTAAAATTAAATTTGGATCATAAGTGATTAAATTTTGAATACAAGTCAAAATGTTAAAAAGTAAAAAAAAAAAAATTATATTTAAGTATGGACGAGTCATCAGTTGGATATTAAATTTTCTTTTTCCTCTCCTCCAAATATTCCTTGGCATATTAAAGGTGCATATTATATAGTAACCACTTGATTGTCAAGGTATTTCATCAATGGCATCATACATTGAAAGGTTTCTGCAACTGTAACTCCGGTGCTTAATAGGAGTGGCCAATGAGTAGCGAGGGTGGTTTTAATGTGCAATAATAAACCAGGAGAGTCTTAAAGTTGCCTATGTGTTGTGTGTAACATCTACCAAAAATTGTCAAAGCTCAGATCTTGTTTCTAGCTCTCTTTTTTAATCAAATTTATTGTTTGTCTAATGATGGATACCTCTAAAGACAAGGGTGCATTATTTATTTTTTTTAACCTTGTGTGATGTGGTAGTTTATTTATCCAAAACCTATGATTTTTTGACTTGCAAACATCTTTGATGCAATTACAAATAACTATGCTATAAATTCAGAGTTGATATTAACTTCCAACCAAGGTAACTTGTGGGCGGTAGTTTTTATTGTAACACTGGCTACAAGTTAACTTGTACCAACCGGTTTATTTGCAGTGATACTTTTACTGTGAAAACAATGTTAATTGAAATTATAAATAAACTCTGAAAAAAAAATTTTATTGCTTAAGTCAGTTATTATAAAGTTAGCTTTTGAAGTCATGTTTCGTAATTGACCTCTGGTGTGTTAAGGATCACTTTTATCAAGTTGTTATAGCATTCCAGACACTACTTCAGGAATCTGTAATTTTTATAAAAATACTATATTGTATTCTAATTCTACTTGTTTGTCTGATAGTACATGTTACGCTCTGCCATTGCCTCACATAAATAATGGGCCATTCTGTTTTAATCGACATGTTCATTTGTTGTGAAGACCTGCTTCTAATCAATATCTCTCCTGCCCAAACTTACTTCACTATATATATTTTCTGCATTAATGAATTAGTTGTTTTATCCCTGTTTTTTTTTTTTTTTTTTTTTTTTTCCTTTTGATTTCCAGAATGACAAATCAGGGACTCCTGTATCAAAATCTCTCACCCCAACCAGTTCAGGAAGTGTTACACCAGGTCCCTCAAGTGGCATGAAACCCATAGCTAAAGCGCCTCCATTAAGTAAGTCAGATCTCTTCAGTTTCGTTCTGATTGGTGTTGTCTTGTGTACAAACCACTGTCGAATATACAGTCAACTTCACAATATCCTTAATTTAGAATTCTCGTATGTTTCAGGTGCATACCCATTCATGTCCCACACTGGTCATGCAGTTTCAGCAGAGCTTAGTCCAAGCGCTGTGTATAGCAATAACATGTTACACAACAGTATTTCACCAAGCGGTTATTCCAGGGGCCCAATGGTAAGTAGTCAGTGATGTATAGTTTGTGTTTAGATGCCATATACACTGGTGTTTTAACTCTTGACTTTTGAGAAGTTTATCCATGAATTATCCAGACTATTCTTATTAGGTTAGATAAATTTGTTCATATTTTTTTTTATCTTAATATTTATTATTTATTAATAGTTCTGATGAACCATTCAACAATGTATTCCTCTTCATTCTTCATGACCTTCTGTCAACAATTCACTGTTTAGTGACTTGACAATAGAAATCACTAGGTTTTCACTTGAAAAATTCATCAAGCCATGTTTTAAGCTCCACATTATTGAATGAAACACCCCTCAAATTGTTAGAAAGCAAATGAAAAATGTAGTAGTTTGAAAGGGCTAAATAAGCATAAGGTGGGTGTGGCAGAACTTCCCAACCAAGTTCTTTAATTGCATGTTTGGTCATGTTAACAGTGTCGTGGCAAGCATTGTCATGTTCAATAATGACACTGTATTGCTAGTTAGGTGTTTTTTTTTTGTTTTTTCAGCAGAATTGTCTCTTTGAGCCTGTTCATTTGTTCAACATACAGATTAGCAGTGTCCAATCATTCTGTCAGTAATTAAGTCATCTCCATACACAGCACAAATATCTCGAGCAGCTTTGTAACCTTGATTAAAAGCAGAGATGTCAAACATACTCATTCTGTCTACTTGTCATTCCATTTCAAAGGGATATCTAATCTGAAATAAAACTTCAATAACATTAGACAAGTTTCACAGGATGACCAGTGTTATAAAGAAACGAAATGTTATGAAAAATTATTCTTTGAGATCATTTTAAGAACATCAGAAAAAGAAAATGAACAAATATATGTAACAACCTAATATTTTTGCTATTACAACAGTTTTATCCAAATTTTAAGCTTTATATTATGAAATATAAAAAAAAAATCCTTTACACTGACTTAAGGCTAACTATTGACAAATCCCCCTGAAAAATAAGTGGAAAGAGTTAGGAACCTTTTGTCCGAATAGGTTACACTTAATCCAACTTACTCTTGAGAAACAACTGGATATGCAAGAAAAGAGGCTCCACATAGGCCATATAACACACTCACATATATTGCATATTGCAGAGCCACTGATGTGTACATTTTATCAAGTTATGCCATACACTGTATGGCATAACTTGATAAAATGTGATGATCTGAACCTAACCCAACTTGGATATATTAAGTAAATAGCTTAAAAGAATTTTCAAATAAAATTCAACTAAATGCAGTATTTGAATTCTTACAAAAAGTTAACCTATGTAACAAAATATGACTCAAAATGCTGATATATGTCTACATACATATGTAAGTATATAAAATCATTTTTCAAAATTTTATAAACCTTCATAACACTATATCACAGCCTTGGTGTTAGTGTTTTTAAATAAAAATACCCCCCCCCCCCAAAAAAAAACTAATTTTAAAGTTTTCTTTGGGAGAAAAAGAACCTCACCATGGAGCTACAGTAAAACTGTCACATTTAAAAGTACTGACTGAACAAATCCAAAGAGTTTGTGGACATTACAGCATTGTTTTCTTTTAACAGCGTAGTTGTTCTTTGTAACTTTCTTTCTAAAATTGGTCCTTCACCAGAGAAGTGGATGGCAAAAGATTGCATATTTAGCACTTCAAGCAAATATAGAAGAAAAAAATAACAAGAAACTAGCTGATTAAGACACACTCACAAGACATCAGAAAGTTGTATTGGAAAGTGAAGGAGAAAAATCTGGTCTAGTAGAAAGTACCTGGAGGGAGAAAGAAACACATTGCAAGTAATAAGAGTATTGCTACTGCAAGGGGAGTAGGCGACTGAAGGAGGCTGTGTACATTAGCCAAGCGGATAAATTAATAAATCAGGTCCATAGGGATTTCTTTGCTTAGAAAGGGTTGTCGAGCAAACTTGCATCTAAAATATGAAATCGCTATTGCTTTAAGATCTGGCATTATGAATTTATACAATCACTGAATTTATCTCTATTCATTTCTATTGGCTATAATGTGTCTGGTTTGCAATATGAGAGAGAAAAAAAGCAAAACTCCTCCTCCTCTTTGAATACAGACTGTACCTCTGTAGAATGGAATGGTTAGAACCTAGTAGCAACAAAAGTATTAAAAAAAAAAAAATGAGATCAGTAGTTCAGACTACTGTTAGAATTGCTATAACTCATGACTTTAATGTCTAACACTGCTTCTTAGCTTTTAGATTTTAAAAAATGCAGTGTACATGCTTTTTGCGATACAATCGGAAAGAGATTACATCTATTTTGTATTTATACTAAATTTCACCAACTTTGGTTTGTTACAAATTTTAAAAAACATCAAAATGATATAGACACCCTCTCTCCATCTATACAAAATTTCTGATTTTTCTTTTACCATTATTCAGGCTGGGTTTGAACATCATGGGCACATGAGGATGCCATCTTTCACTGGCTTTCAAAGTGGCAAACCGTAAGTATGCATTGTTTTTCATATTGAAATAAAAACTTTTGAACTGCTTACCTGACAAATGTCCTCTGTATTGATCTTTGTCTTGTAATTCCTCTGTTACATTTATTAGTGATCGGTCTGTTTGTTTGTGTTCGCCTGGTTTTCAAGACCATTTAAGGGACTACAATTCAAAAAGGCCCATGAATAACCATTATGAGCTTTGGTAGATAGCATTCATAGCTATAGAATGCTAGCACATAGTCTAATACCTGTATTTCTTCAATGGTTTTCTTTTTCTTTTTTTTTTTTTCTTTTTTTTTCTTTTTTTTTTCAAATATAATTGGAATAATTATTTTATGTAATCTACTTCTTTAATCTTATTAAAAAGAATAGGCATTTTGTCTGTTGAATTTTTATTAGGTGTAAGCTTTCAACTCACCCTAGTTATTTTCATGGGTTTCAGAAAATAAAAAGAGAATTAAATGTATTTCAAACAGTATCTTGTTTTAAAAATTCTTATATTGTTTGAAAGTTAAATCCTATGCAATAGAACACAATAAATCATGTCAACAACATGTAATGACAAAATTCATAAAATGCTGAGAATGCTTATAAAATGCTTAAGAATACATTTAATTTACTTGTGAGAGTTGAAAGCTTAGACCAAATACAAATTTTGGTGCTTTTTTTTTGTTGTAGTGTCTAGAACAGCCACATATTAGAAATAGAAGTCTTATAGATTTAATAGGCATAAAATCTGTCCTTTCATAAGGCAAAAAGTACTGCTGGCAAAATATATGGAAATCGTGAATCTTATAAAGCAAAAAATATTGGATTTAATTTTTTTTTTCTTAATCTTCCAGAGCCTATTCCTATCATGTAAATGCTGATGGCCAAATGCAGCCAGTTCCATTCCCACCAGACGCACTCATTGGACCAGGCATTCCACGACATGCAAGGCAAATTAATACTTTAAACCATGGAGAAGTGGTATGTGCGGTGACCATCAGTAACCCTACCAGACATGTATATACTGGTGGAAAGGTAAATACCAATGTTTTATTAAAATGTATTTACTAATATTCTCTCTAACAATGAGGGGTTGCTTATGTCCATATCATGTTGAAACACTATTTCTTGTCCAATCACCAAAGTTAAGCAACCTTGAACCTAGTCCATACCTAGATGGGTAACCACTTGGGAATAACAGGTTCTGTAAGCTTGGATATGCAGTTGGTGGAACTAACTTCATCTGACACTTGATCTCAGGAGTTCAATGTACAATAAGAATGGTGCAACACTACTCTACCAAATTTGTTTCTAAGACAAGCTTGTTAACCATTACATTACAGTAAGCACATTTTTCTCAGTCATAGATTGAATATTTCACTGATAGTTATTGTCTGTCAGGGTTAAGTATTTTCTGACTTTAGAAGAGCAAAGATTGGTCCAAAAGTAATGCCTGTCCTGTGACCAGGCAACCACATAGAAGAGAATTGTATGTGATTTTTAATGAAGTCTCAAGTGTTTTGCATTTTATGATCAGCAAGATGGGTTGGTAGGTTGGTTATTAGATCTTCAAAGCAGCCATCCACTTGACTAATAAGAATAAAATGATGGATAAATAAATGAAAACTTTTGGGAGCATGTGACAACAAACTGGACAGTGAGGATTTCCAGTGGCAGGCTTATATTTATGGTCACAGTTGGGATTAGAGATTGGCCAGTAATTGGGGACAGACTGTCATCGGGGAACTTCTGATACCATCTGTTAGATTTTCCGGCTGCACCTTGTGATGTGGAAGAGAAAGAGTTGAGCGGGGAAGCTGATGTTAGTTGGAAATGTCAGAAGTTGTCTCCAAGTGTCACCTACCTAGATTGTGCAAGTGAATCCTTGAAATAAACATCTGGATATATTGGAAACGGTTTTAATCTTCATGCTCACCTTTCTTTTGCTTGAGTGCAGTCAGCTTTTAAAACATAAACAAAGATAAAAATGCAATCTGGAGTTTTCATGTGCTCAGTCAATGAAAATGCTGGAAAAAAGCCCAGTTCTATATTTACATCTTTAATTACAACAGATTTAATAACAGAAGCCCTCAAAGCATATCAACACAAAAGCCTCAGGATTCCAAATCTATTTCTCAACATAGTCTTTTCTTCTCATCCTTCATATTCCACTTTTTAAAGGAGAACGTGCCTCCTTGTCTTGTAAAAGCTTCTTAGGTTTTTTTTAAAACTGTGTGAGAATTGCTCGTTTCACGTCATCATGGGAAAACTGCTGTCCTCTGAATGTCTCCTTCATGGACCTGAACATATGCATCCTTTGTTCTTCTGTGAGAATTATGAACCTACTTTAATCAGACCCCTGAGCAGCCAAGTGACTGTCCTAAACTGAAGGTACTTCAATAGGTCAACTGAAGACTACAATTTCACAATAGTGATTCTTTCACAGTTGAACTGCAATGAGAGCATCAGCCTGTTTAGACTTATCGTTATTCAAAGCAGCAGCTGCCGTACTAATGCAGGGTATGTCAATTTCTCATTTCTCTCTAGGAGTTCCATTAACTCTACTAACTTATCTCCTTACCGTGCTTACATCAAATACAGCTTTTCGATAGGCATTCACTAACATTCTGTAAATGTTTGTATCACTTACTCCTTCAAAAAGCAAATTAAATGATAGCTCTTTGCTGTCTACGTCTCCAGAAGAGTTTCCATTTTGAAAGAAGATTATGGGTAGGAAAGAATATAACTCACAAATTTTTTCCCTGTGCTTCTTTATGACACTTTATGGTTTATAGCCTCAAAATGAAAACACTAGAAATTTTGAATTTTACTTTTAAATTTAATTTAGGATAGGCTTTTTCTTTTTTCCCCTATTCTCATAGAAGTAATTAATTTTTTTTAATTCTGTAGTTTTCTTGATTTTTGCCCCATTTGAAAATATTTCAGATTATAAAAAGAATTATTCAGTCTCATGCCTTCTGAAATTAATTTTTTTTAACCTTTCTTCATTCTGTTGATTGCATAGATATGAATTTGAAATACATATTTAACGTGTGAATATTTTTTCCTCTTCTATAAAATAGATTTTTGCAAGAGTTGACCTTTTTTCCCAGCATTACCATATAAAACTGAGTCAATTTTTTTTTCTCGGAGATATTGAAAAAAGAATTTGTTCTTGTGACCTATATTTTCTCTTTGTCAATTTCTTATTTTTATATTGAATATACTAATTTACTTTATAATATTTGGATATATTACTTTACTGCTCTCATAATTTTTGAGTATTGTTCAGTTCATTAAAAGGGCTCAAGTACATAGGAATGTTTTGGATAAATGGTCAATTGAGAGAAATTTATTCAATAAACATTTTCTATAGTTGCTACTCAACTTCAGTAGATATACCAATATAAAACAATAGTTTAAACTGATTTCTTTGAGGCCTTTTCTTTTTTTTTTCACCTCCCTCCATCCCACCTCCTCATTTTTGCCACTTTTTATCACAACACTCCAGATACATTTTGCTTATTTTTGTGGTGAAAGAATGTCCTATATGATAAAAAGTGATAAAAAAGAAGAAAATCCTACTAATTCAAAATGGATGAATTTGTCAATGTGGCAACAATTTCAAACTATTTGTCATTCTGTCTAATATCTGAATAGGCTAAGTATAGAAATGGTCCCTATTATTCATCTTGTTTCTTGATAGCAAAGATTCTTGTCTGCCATATGCTCTCTATTGGCTTTTCCTCTACTCATTTATGCTTTCCTCCCCTTGATGCACCTCCCCTGCCCACACTTTCCAAAAACAATTGAGAGAAAAGCACCACGCCACTGCCAACCTTTTCAGTCATATCACCAACAATGGCTGACTCTCAGAGCCTTGGCCCTATCACACAGTTAATCATTGCTTCATCTCTACTGGCTACAAGTGGAAATGATGATCAATAATGTTACGCTTGTCTACTGCTATGCTGCACATCTATTCATCCATTCCAGTAATTGGTAACAAACTGCCTTTGTTACTACACTGGCTTTTGTTCTGGTTAGAGAAATGGCCATGAATTTTCTCTTTTGTTCTATTTTGTTTTTAATCTCTATTTTATCAAATAGTGTTTGCCTTTTTCTCTGACAAAACTTACTCTTATCCTTTGTTTTTTTCTACAGTTTCTATTAACATCAATATTATTTTTTACTTTGAAAATCGGTGATGTTTTAACTTCTTTAAAACAATCTTAGCTTTATTTGAAGATTCTTTTTAGTTTTAGTTTTGCTTTCTCCTGTTTGCAGATTTTGTAAATTATTAGAAGAAATGTTTTTACAAAACAATTTCCTTTTACTATTATATTTTAAGGAATTATTTTAATATAACAAAAGAAATATATTCTCATTCATTCTGCTTCTGAAGTTATTGGCAAGATCATAGTGATGAAACCATTATACTTGTGTATCTTAATATGGAATTTATCCTAAAATTCTCTTGCTCCATGTTTTAAATTTAAAAATAAAGCTTTTAGAAGCTTTTTAAAAGCAGGCATATTAAGAAGCAATTCAGAACAAAAAGAGGGGGGTAACAAAAATATTATGAATTGCGTTTTAATATCTGCTTCTATTGATCTGAAATATTAATAAAATATTTTTTCCAATTAAAACATACCATATTTGTTGGTACCTAGAATAAGTGAGTGAATATGCTTTTTTATTTATGTAAATATTGCCTTTAGATAGTAGGCCCATCAACAGCCAAACATTTTGTTTGGAAAAATTTGTGTGGTATGTAATATTTATGTAGAGCACTTAACCATAAAATAATGTTTAGCAAACCTGTCTACTCTGTAGTCATTCCGATCATCACAGATGCTTACTATTTATATCCTTGTGCCAGACTAATGTCTATATTTAATATCTGTAACATTATATATGATGTTGATAACTTGACAAGAAATGCATGTAAATGGTTAACTAGGAAGAGTGCTTTAAGAAAAGGTCTTTCCTGAAAATGTGTAAAATCTATATTTGAGATATCTAATGCCTCTTTCCTGCTGCTGAATGCTTCATTCTATGTCTTTGTCTTTCAGGGCTGTGTAAAAGTGTGGGATATTAGCCAGTCAGGAAATAAAAATCCAATCTCACAACTGGACTGCCTGGTAAGACTTCTTTTTACTTTAAAATATGTAGAATCAACCCACAATAATATTTCAATATATGCAGAAAAGCCTGATCTTCCCAAATATTTCAATAGTCAAACATAAGTGGGTCAGGCTGACTACTTTTCAGTACTTCCTCATGTATCCAGAGTAATTAATATTCCTGTTTTATGACAAATGGACTATATTAAACTCTTTGCTGTACAATTCATGATGCAGCAGTTTGTTTCTTTGTTTTACTTTTGTTAATTCAAATTTAGTTTAATGAACATGTAAATTATTACTCAACTTACCAGGTTACTAAGTATGACTGTATTTGTGCTTAAAGATAGGTCCAACTTTTTTGTTATTTTTGCCTTGGAGCACTCATTTAGACCAGTGTCTGGGAATCAGAAGGCTTTTATTGCTGATATATAATTACTTTATTCTCTTGTAAAACCTTTATGGCTGTTTGTTTTAACAATTGGTCACTCTTAAAATAGTTTAATAGGGAAATTTAAAGCATATACAATGGCTTTTTTATAGACTTTACTGAAATCTGCTAAACATTTATTGCCTGATAGTTTTTTTTTTTGTTTTTTTTTTTTTGTAACTTGCCGTTACAACATTATTGACATGAACTTCCTGAAGGAACAGGCTCAAATGAAAATACCTAACACTGGTAAGAAGTACATCTTTTCCCATGAAGTAGTACCTGTGTGCCCCATTTTCCCTAAAGCATCTTAGTTTCTGGAATACTCCCCCTTCTGAATTGGCCAGTTTCAATGTTGTTCCAGTTAGCTATGAATATATTATTGAAATAGGTTAATCGAGTTTTAGCATGGTTCCCACAGAAAATGAAGGCTATGTCCTCTGCCTTGGATCTATGCACACTGCCTTCATTTACTAGACAGTCTGTTTGGGAGCCAGTGTATAGTAGCTTTACACTGAGAAAGTGTTATACTCACAAAAAAAAAAAAATCACATCTCATGGAGATATTTCTGCATAATATATTGAAAATAAAATTCTTCCTTTGCTATTTGTTGTTTGTTCATGTTTTTAAAGATTTTACAAGTACCTTTTTTTTTTTTTTTTTTTTTTTCTTTTTCTGATGACTAATTTTTTTATTTTTTTTCTTCAAAGCAACGAGACAATTATATTAGATCAATAAAACTCCTCCAAGATGGTCGGACACTTATAGTTGGTGGTGAAGCTAGTACATTATCAATATGGGATCTGGCAGCAGTGAGTTTTTTGTTTTTTTCCCAGTGTTGTTTATTTTAGTTTTTTTAAACCCATTTCTATATTTAGTTTTAAACTTTATTTCTATAAGTTTACTTTCCAACCTAAAAAAAAAACATTTTTTAAATTATGAAAAGATTGCATTTAAGTACATGAAACTGTCAGTCACAGCCAACTAACAAACACCATTTTATGGAATTAGACTATCACTCTGTTTTCATGGTATAGAGCACCTGTGAGTGAATTTAATTATAAATGTATAATTGTCCCTGTATGGAAATCTTTTTTATTTAGTACAATTAAGCACTTCCTGATGCACATGTATATTGGTGTTTTTGTTTCCTC
>OZ038480.1:62010710-62018210 GCA_964036315.1 Acanthosepion esculentum | reverse complement strand
CAAGGTGAAACATAAGTCTACAGAGGAAATTTGACAAAATGGATTTGTTTTTGCAATTCTCAAAAGCTTTGCTGCATGCCTCAATCTCTTCATCATGATCAATATTGGGATAAAGAGATAAGATATTAGTATTATTGTTAGTAGTAGTAGTAGTAGTGAATGTTTTGTGTAATAGATATTGGCTTGGAATATAAATTGAAGAGCTAATTCCAGTTGGGTACATTACATTCACTTATGTGTAAATATTCTTGGGCATGGTCTGAATCAACCACTTCTCCCTCCAGTTATGGGTTGAATAGCAGAACAGACTGGGTCCTATAGCCTTGGTTGACAGCAACCTACTGCAGGAAAAGCTTCTGCCTCTTTCGTCATGAAACAAAAGAGACATGATCGCTCGAACGTCTATCATGTATGGCACTTAACTGACTGAGTACTTCTCAGGGAACCAACAACTTTGCCATGGAGTATTCACTTGGTGCTCCAGTCTTGTGACCTTGTACCATGATAAGTTATTCTTTGTAAACCTACATAGAAATATATACAGAACATTGCTATGTAAGCTTGATTTGCAAACAATTTTTAGTAAGTCTACCACTTTCCTGATCGCTATAATCTTAACCTGTTCAAGTCTAGGGTTAACTGTTATCTTCCTTGCATATTTGCATAAACTTTGCCTCCTACACTGTAACCCTGTACTTTGAGTGGCTCTTGGGCCTTGTACAGGGCGAACATCATTGTTTTTTTTTTTTTAAAATACATTTTTGGGTCTGTGCTAAATTAAGCTGAATTTACTAAGTACATAATCTTTTGTCTGGAAATCCAAAGAATTTTCTGTTCATGGAGGTCACATGCACACCAAAGTCAACTTTTGGTGTCAAAAGTTGTCACAACTTACCTAGGCTGTTGGGTAGTTGTCTCAACACTGTTGCTTCAGTTGTTTGCTGTTACTTTTAATTTTTATGGTTTTTGTTATTTTCAAGACTATCAGAACTGTTATGAATTTATTTTATGGTCTGTCTTCATTTAGTACTTTATTACAATCATATAATTCTGTTTGTTTCTCCATTGGTAAGTTAACATGTGCATTACATTCTGCCATTAACTCAGATAAATAATGGACCATTCCACTTTGACTGCGAGAAAAGACTGAAAAAAAAAATATACATGAAATACTGTTTGGTTTAATAATAAAAAAAACATATTCAAATATTGTGTATTTTTTGTTTGTTTGTTTATTTTTTCACTCTAACATTTTCAAATATTAACTTTTTTTCTTTTTCAGTCAAAGGAATCCTCATCAGTTCTCAGTTGTGATATCTCTACAGATGATAAATACATCGTCACAGGTTCCGGGGACAAAAAAGCTACACTGTATGAAGTGATGTTCTAAAAAGGACGTTTTTAAGTTTCTTTTTGTTCTACTGAAACTGTCAGACATTTCTTGGAAATGGGGTGATTTTATTATTTCCCTGTTTTTTCTCTCTGGGAATTTGAACATTTTGAATCCTCGAAAAGAAAAGAATCCAACCAGAAAGATATTTGTTTGACTTGACTCACTTCTAAACTTTTCAACTAGTCCCCCTGGCTCCTAAATTTAGAGAGCCTTCTCGGATAGGTGACTGACTGATAAAAGATTCTTTTTTCTTTTCCTTTTTCTTTTTTTTGGGGGTGGGTGGGTAGGGAGGAGGAAAGACTCATTGCTCATGTAGGCATTATCGGAGTCTCAATCATGAGAAAATTGAAAAGGAATGAAAAAAGGGATTTTTTATGGTTACATGTGTAAGTGATGAAGAGAATGCTATTGGAATTTGGAACATTTATGTCTGAAAGTTTATCAGGTTAGATAACTGAGTATTGAGGAAATGACCTTTGTGGTTGTAATGAATTGAAAACTTGAGGATTAGGGTAAACTCTCAAATTGAAAAAATTATTTTTCTTAAACATAGTAATTTTTTTTTTTTTTTTTTTAAATAAAAAAGGTATAAAGTAATGATTTTAAAAAGTGCATATATACACACACACACGCACACACACACACACAATCTGTTTCAAGGTTAAAAACTTCTTGAAATTAGATCTAATAAGAGGGGGATAAACCTTGGGGTTGGAATTTCTTAGATTAACTGTTATAATTGTATCTGGTCTGAAGAACAACAGTATAAATAAAAAAGAACATCAACAAGGGAAAAAAAAAAAAGAATAACCACTACTCTCTTAGTTTTGCCTGTTGAAATAGGTTTCACTGACTGAAAGCAAGATGTATGCTAATTCTTCCTGACTAACATTGTTTTTAAAACAAAGATGAATTTGGCAGTGAAATGTAAAGTAACAGACTTCATTTAAAAAAAAAAAAAAAAGTTACTGTAATTTTATTTTTAATCCCTTACCCCACTCCCCACCATTCTTCATTTTTGTCACATTGTCATTTTCTTCATTTTTGTTACATTGTCACATGAAAGATAAACGAAGAGAAATATCTATGTAAAAAAAAAATACATGAAGAAAATCTCTGCTCCCAAGACTTTTCAGGCAGCATAATAGAATTGGGAGAACCAATGGTAAAACATTGGTGCCACACACACAAATATATATATATTGACACTCACCAAAACACAATCAAATATGTATATAGTTCTTCAAACACATTATTCATTACATATAAGTATATAAAAAGAAAATACATTTTTCATTTCCAAGCATTTTTTTTTTCTTTTAAATTAAGCTGCTTGCTTGCTATCATCATTTTAATTTCTCCTCTCCTCTTCTCTCTCTCTCTCTCGCTCTCTCTCTCATCTATCCACAAATATACATAGCACAACCTTTAAGCTGAGGAGTCAATTTCTCATTGTATTCCATGTTTCTGCTACACAAAACAAACAAAAAATAATGGAGGTAAAGGTATGCTGGACTCATCTACTTACAAAAAGGGTTGCAAAGGTATGTTTATTGCAGGGGGGAGGGGTCTTTTGCCACCATCCTGATTTTTTTTTTTATATATATTGCAGAACAGTCATTCCCCCCACACACACACACCTCTCTTCACTCTCTTCCACCTGTAGAATTTATATGGATGCGAGAATTGTTCTAGACAGTCTTGATATTTTTTTTTCCACCATATCTCCAAACTGTAATTGTCTGTGTTATTTACATAGGTATTGCAAGTAATTTCTCAAAGAGAGAAGAATTTTATTTGCAGAGACTGGTTTCAGCAAATTATATTTTTTATCATTATTATAATATAAAGTTCTTGCCCTTCCACAGATACACATGAAAAGAAAAAAAAACAAACTAGGAAGTAGAGGTGGAAAATGATCCTGTCAAGAGCAAGACGATGCAAAGCCTTTAGCACCCACTGCCCCGCCCTCTACACCTTTTCATTGTTTGACCAGTTGGCTCTAGCATTCAAATCCTGTTAAAAATTGGATGTCATTGGTGGTCTGCTTATTGGCTGAGAGAGAGTTGCATATTTCCCACCAGCTCTAGTGGTCTGTGTTCAAGCCCAGATAAAAGCCATGACTTTTGAATGCTGATTTTTCAAGGCAGGCTGGCTTTCTTCATCTGGGAGATTTGTATAATTCAATTTATCGATGCCTATTTGACCTTGAGTTGTAAACTAAATTAAACCTAGTAAACACTGGGGAAAAAGAAAAAAATGCCAAGGGTCATTTTCTTTGACTTTTGTTGACCAACCACAAACTAAGTAAAGTTCTTTGCTATTTAAAATTTTTAATTTAAAATATTTTGATGCAGGAGAAATTTTATTTATTTTATTAATCACTGACACATTTAGTTACAACACTAAAAGGGCAGGTGTAATGATAGTTACATGGTTTGTCTTTATTAATACAGACTTGTGCTGTTGAGATTGTAAGACTTGTCTCCTTGTAAAATCTAATGTAACTAGTTTGTTTGTAGTTCATAAACTTTTACAAAATATACAGAAGTGTTTTTCTACCTCCTTCCAACTATATGCTTTCACACACGTACACACTATACCTTTGAGAAAAAAAAAATGTATAAAGAAAAGTTTTTTTTTTTGTTAGTAATTTCTCAGGGACAAGCAATGAAATAAAGATTACTTCTATCTTTAAAAATATATAGGCAATGGTTTAATTTTTTTCATTTAATTGAAAAATATAATTTCCTTGGATGTTGAAAGATGGGTGAAAAACCAGGAGTGAGTGTCTGGATACTTCATAAGCCCTGTGATCAGCATCTTAAACCTGTCAAAGTTCTTATCTGCCTTTTCTTATATTTAATAATCTACTTCCAGAAAACCAGGAATAACTGCAGAGATTTAGCAGCACTTATTCTTGCCCCACTTTTATTTTTTTATTTTTTTTTTTTTTTTATTAGTTTCCAACAATAGT
The DNA here is from genome assembly GCA_964036315.1 of Acanthosepion esculentum. Taxonomy (NCBI): domain Eukaryota; kingdom Metazoa; phylum Mollusca; class Cephalopoda; order Sepiida; family Sepiidae; genus Acanthosepion; species Acanthosepion esculentum. The sequence goes on along the minus strand of OZ038480.1, from coordinate 62,013,840 downwards.
AAGGAGAATAAGTTTTTCTAATGTTTATGGTAAAAAAAATGTTGGTTGCTGTAACTGTTATTTAGTAAATAACTTTAAAGCTTTATTTTTTATGATAAATTATTAGAGTAGCTATTAATGTATTTTTTAAAAAATGGTTGACAAACTAGAGAAAGGTGGGGAATCAGATACAAAAGCACTTTCTTCATAATTGGAAGAAAAATGTTAATACTTCTCTTAATATTGAGGAAACATTTTTTTGTTCCTCTTTCTTGGTCTGGTTGGGTAGGGTGGGGATATGTTAAAATATTAGATTTGGATTGTGGGGTGGGGGGGCTATTCTGTACTTTTCAGTCATCTACCTCTACTGAATGAAGTGGAAAAAAAGTTGGGTTTTTTAATAAATTTTTTTTTAAAGAGTGAAAGGAATAAACTTCTCTTCCTGAAGGACCAAAATTTTGTTCCCCCTGCCCCCAAATGTTTTGTAATGCATAATATTATTTTGTATGTGTGGGTGTCCTTTTTTTTTTTCTTTTCTTTTTTTTTTTTCTCCCCTCTCCACATTTTTCTTGTACTCGAACTTACTTTTTCAGGGGTCATTTCTTATCAACTTTGACTCTCCTGAAAACAAGCACATTTTTTGGGGATGTGCCATATTTGTATATTGAGAAACAATGACAAAGATATCTACATTTTTTTTTCTCTCCAATTACACACATTATTAAAAGGGAAAAATATAACAAAGAAAAGAAAAAAAGAAAAACACCAACAAAAGAACTCTGGCAGCCAAAGAAAAGAAAATTTTAAAAAATTATATATAACAAAGACTGAAGAAAAAGAAAAAAAAATGAACACCATTTCTGGTTTGTACATAAGGGGTATTCACATATATAAAAATGTTGCATTCACAAATCACCTATTTCTGCTGACTTGTTTGTTTTTCTTTTATATTCTTTCTTACTGGAAAGAAAAACTGGTTTTAAAATACAATCAAAGAAAATTGTTACATAAAAAAAGTATGATAGTATAAATATTTGGTAGGGAAATTCATTGTGGTTTTTTTTTTCTGTTTTTTTTTTTTTTTTTTTAATGTTTGAATATTACCGTCTCTTATTTTTTCTTCTCTCTCTCCCCCACATTTGTAGAAAACAAAACACTACATTGGAAAAAAATTTTTTTATTTAACAGCTAAAACTTAAACCTATCTCTGAACTTTAAAAAAAAAGTCAGCACTTGAACAATACACCTAATGGAAGTAACAATCTCTTGAAGTGACAAGTGAATGGGAAGCACTTATTAAGTCTTTGTAACTTTCTTATTTGAGGTTAATTTTGGGCTGTTAATTGGAAATTCTGTTCCATGTGGTATCACCATTTTCCTTTGAATTAAGGTTATCTAAATTCTTAAGTTTCTTTTCACATACTGGTAATATTTGAAGATTAATTTTGTTTCTGCCTTTCCCTTCCTCTCCTCTTCCATTTCGTGTTTGTATTACATCTCATCGTTTTTCTTTTCACTCAATTCAGAAAAAAGATAAGTAGTAGATAAACTTTTGATTATATCATCTACAGAAAATAATGTGGGTAATTTTTTCAAAAGTTAACATATGTAAATATTTATATATATATATAAAATGTTAAAAAACTTATGTTGCTTTCCCTTTTTTTTTTCTTTATTAATTTTTCATTTATCATTTTGTTTTTTTGTTGTTGTTTTTTTTTTTTTTTTCTTTCAGTTCTCTTTGATTTTTGTTTATAGCAACCCACCATCTCATTTGCTATTTTGCCTTGCATTCATAGAAAACATCAAACGATTTTGGATAAATCCTTTCTGAAGAAAAAAATATTTTGCCGGAAAGAAAATTCCTTTCATTTATATAAATACATTTATAAAAAAGACAAAATGCATCAAACAGAGTTTGAAACTACAATCCAAACTACAGCCATAACATCTTTTCTATAAGAAATTTAGTTTCTTTTGATCTGATATTGCTTGTGTCCAAATCACATAGAAACAATGGTTTTCATGCAATCAACAAAGTCAAGCAACATCAAGCCTGGTCAGTACCTAGGTGACTGCTCGGAAATATCAAGTGCGGCAAGCTTGGATGTGTGGGTGGTGTAATGGATATTGGCTCAGTTGTTAATCTGAGAACCTAGTTCCTATTCCACTTGGGTTCGTTATCTTCAGTTACATGCAAATACACTTCGGAAATGTATGAATCTGTCTTCACCCCACTTCACCCAAGACGTGTATCCCTAAATCATTATCTCAAAAAATTCTTATCCTAAAAACATTGTTGGGCTTTAAATAACCTACAAAGAATTAAACCATAAAAAAACTAATCAATCTTTCAATTTACATACATTTATAAAAATACATCAAGCAGGGCTTGACCCTACAATCCAGTTAACACCTTTTCTGTATGAGAAATTTGAGTTTCCTTTGATGGGATCTTATCTCTAAACTTGCCTTTGCCAAACTTTTTTATCCTTAAAATATTCTTTGCATCACAAAGTAGATATATCTATAATTTTATATTAGTCTTAGATAATTTTTTTTTAATTGCTGTTACATAATCCTAAATGAACTCTATAGAAAATTTGATGTAAATTGATGGGTGAATATTTCTATTTACTCAAATATAAACAATGAAAACATTGTATGTACATTGAAAGAATTGAGTTGTGGTAAAATAATTTTTTTCTCTTTTGTAAATGCTATCAGTTCAGGCCTGGAAACTGAAAAAAAAAAAAAATCTAATTTTCTTGGCAAGTGTTTGGGCTCTCAAACTGTTTTTTTTTTATGCAACATTTTATCAGATCCATTCAACATCCTCCCTCAGGTGTACAAGCTGTTAAAACAAAATAACAATAAATGGAAAGTGGGTGTCTTTTACCAGAAAAATTAACAAAATACCAACTGATCAAATCAGCCCATTTGTAGATGTAACCCGATTCAGTTTTATTTTCTACACACAAAGCAGTTTTCCAATTGCTTTCCTGCTAAAAGATCCAATGCTGTTTTGACTAGTGCAGTTTTCTTCAGTTCTTTCATTTTCCAATTATGGTATCAATCTATTATTTGGAGATCATTAAGTGATAGGATGTTCAATAATCTCCAAACAGTGGAGGAAAAGCTACTCAAGTAC
>OZ038480.1:61800710-61998210 GCA_964036315.1 Acanthosepion esculentum | reverse complement strand
GTTTTTTTCGAGTCAAGAACCCCCCATGTTTGGTCAGACTTTGGCAAGTGTGGGATGATCCGAGAAGCTTTCAGTACATTTTTGAGCGCATTGATGGCACCTACCCTGAACCCATCATAAAAATTCAGGATGTAATACTAAACACTTCAAATACCTGTGTATAACAAATCTAGTATAATAGTTCAATATTATTGTAGCATTGTAGTTACACCATTTGCGGTTTGGCGAACAACGATCGACGCTTCGCAGTGGTTCGCCACAGCTGTCTACAGGCCAATAGCCCAGAATAGCACCATCTTGACATTTTACTACTGAATGTCAAAAGCCATCTTTTTGTCAAAACTGATCTGAGAAAGCGGCTGAATACAATGATTAAAAACATTTTCGAGCAAATGTCCTTGTACGTTTTAGAGAGGACTATCCTTCTTCGAACTTCGTGGATTGATGCTTCGATATACATGGCTTTTTATGTGTGAGTAGCATAACGGCTATCTATGACGAATGTGGAATTGGCGGGAATTTGAAACGTCTCGCCTATTCTAAAAAAGGTTGTTTTTGGAAAAGTTAAAAAGTTTAGATTTTTTTTTTAAATTAAAATACACATATCAATGATATAGAGTTTCAAACTGACATTTGTAAATAATAACTAAGTCCAATAAGTCAGTCATAGATCGATTTTACACTGTATCGATATTATGAACAGGACTCAATAAAATAAAAAAAAAATCAATATTTTTTCGATTTTGACAAATATCGTAACTTGAAAGTTTAAAGAATAACGTACAAAATTCCTTCACCGAAAGAAAAAAAAATCCCTGTGTTTTACGAGTGGACCAGTCAATGTGTTTTGTTTTTTTTTTGTTTGTTTTTTCTCAAAGTCGAGAGACACGATGAAATTATTTATCGCGACAAGTATCCATTTTGTCTGACAAAATTACTGTTTCCTGAGCTATTTTCAACCATATTAGAAAATCTAGAGGATGAAGTACCTCAGAATTAGCGCAGGAAAGCGTTGCAATTTTAGAAGATTTTCAGTTTAAATTTTTATTAGTTGTTTTTGAAAAACATTGAGTGGCTCAGAGATTCTGTTTTCGATTCTTCTAAAAATGTTCGCTTGTTATTTCGAGGTGTATTTATGAGGTTGAAAACTTAACAACCAATTGTTTTTTGGGGGGTGGGGTTATCAAGAACAACTTGAGTTTGAGGAACTTTACTGTCGGGTTTTAGATGGTGTCGCTGAATCATCAAGAACCACAAACTGTTTTGAGAACTTTGTTTAACAACATTTTGGATAACGTTATTGTTCACGTTGAGCCAAGATTTAAAACAATGGGAAAGTTCAGATTTGTTGTATTGTTGAACCCAAAGCCTTTCCACGATTACCGCTTTCGGTTCTATGAGTTTCAAAAGTTACATTGACATGGAAAGATGCATGACTGTGTGTTGTAATATGTCTCGTATCTAACTGGAGTTCGAGAATCATTTCCGTTTTATGCAAAAAAAAAGGAGCACGGATTGCTATCTTTTTAAAATTCAATCTGATTGGTTGTTTATGATCACGTGATCAGGCATAGTAATTTTTGCACCAAAAATTATAAAATTTTGTTGTAAAAAAAATGGGAGTGTCATAGTTCACTTAACATTTTGTTGTCATTGGCCACCAATGACAACAAAATGTTAAGTAGTTCAAGTGTCAAGGATTCTAATTTATTGGACCTTAGTGGCAATCTCCCAAAAGTTCAATGCACAAGTAACCAGAGGCGCAAAATTTTTTATTTGCGTGTGTTTTCGGGGCGTGAATAGCGGTTTATCGCTGTAATAATAATGATAATATTAATAGATTCTATTGGTAAAATTAACAAGGATGTGTATGTGTGTGCGTGGATAGTGCTTGGCAAATATTTGTTTGTTCAGATGTGCTTTGTATATTTGAATAAACATGTTTAATTTATTTATTCTTGTTTGGTCTGTGGGTTTGTCTAGGCACAGATAAAGTGGGGAGACTTGGAATTTGAGGACTTAATTGTTGCACTAAATCTAAATGCTCACTGAGCGTCGTATTTGTTGGCTATGAATTGTCATTCTGTTTCTGACGGTGAGTTCGGTTGGCCCGATGTAATATTCGTTACATCCTTTACATTTAATAGTATATATTAAATGTTTTGATGAAAAGGTGAAATGATTTTTTTACCAAAAAAGTTTGTCCTGACTTAAATTTATACATTATGTCTTCAATGAGGTCAATGCAAGTCCCGTAATTAGGGCGACCACACTTTTTGACAGTTGTTAGATTTGTGGAGTATAATTTGGCAATGGTGAGTAGTTTTTTTGAGGGATTTTAGTTGTCTTTTGCTCTTGATTATTTTTATGTGTTTCGAGTGCTTTTTCATTCTTGTTTTTTTCTTTCTCAATAGTAGGATGTTATTGTGGATAATGTTCTATGATTCTGAATTTTTTATATATATATGTATAACCACGACATTCTACACGTACACACACACACACACACACACACACACACACACAATGAAAGAAGAAAAAACTCACCCTTGCACGAATAAAGACCATAAATAATTTTTCAACTCAATATAAAAGATAGACGAGAAAATAAAAAGTCAATTGCTGATAACCCCTGACAAGTGAACAGAGCAATTTCTGGAGGGTCCGTCTACGTAACTCTAGAGTCGGGATGCTCAAGGTAACACCGATCAGTTAAGTGACAAATTTTATATTTGTATTAATACTATATATAATATATATGTCAATAGGGTGGCATTTAAGCTAGCTCCTGCGGGGGGGGGGCTCTTAATTAGGCCTTCATCACAATAGGTAAAGAGAAGTAAATGCGATACTGAACAATAAACTACAGAAGAACTAAAAATTGATCGCTTCATTTAAGTATTACATTAATATTTAAACTGACCTTTTAAAAGTTCAACGATAATTCTTCTGTCGCCACTTAACTTAATGACAGATTGATGTACGTAGGTCTTTAATTTCCGTACAAACAATTATTTTTATTTCATGGGTGACTTTCGCTGGATTTCGCAATTAATTTTGTTTATTTCCAAGTTATAAAAATTGTTATCGTACAAAAAATTCGTCGCAAAAAATCACTTAAAAATCTCAGAAAACAATCACAGTAATGAAAACTTTGGGATCCAAAATTTCAGGATTGCGGATCCAGATCCGGCCCGGAATGATTTTAATTTGCTCATGGAGTCGGCCTGATTCCAAAATGGTATATGTTGAGATACAGTCTCTAGGAGTAAAGTTGAAAAAACGGACAATTTTTAAACATTGTAATTTGAGAACAGAATTTTTTTCATTTGAACACGAGTTAGAGAGTTGTGTCCCTTTAATTGTTTTTATCAATAGAAGCCAATATGGCAGAATCCGAAAACAATCGCAGTAATGAAAACTTGGGAATCCAAAATTGGAGTCGGTTTGATTCCCATATATAGAATGTGTGTGCATACATTATAACACCGAACGCACAGGCCATCTAGACAAAGACAGTCTACAGTCCAATTTGTAACCTACCCATACATACGTACATACATACTCTCAGAGTTCGTATGATTCACTTTCTTTAGCGACCGACTGTTATTTCTTGTTCAATAAGAAATATCCATTTTATTTGACACCGTCTTCAAAGACAAAGATTGTGTATCATTTGTTAAAATAATTAATTCACCTGTTGCTGAAACCACAACTTTTGTATTCTCGTTCTTTTGTTCATGCATTATTCGAATTTAATTTCACCCTTTTTTTTTCTTTTTTCCACTCACTCACTTATCACAAGAAAATTCATTTGGGGTCAGATTGATTGCACACTCCGCCACTTAGCGGTCAGCTTCAAAAGAAACACCGAGCGGTCTGCGTATGTTTTTTTGGCAATCTCAATTATGAAAAGCTCTACTGAGAAGTAGACGTCACTTTCATCTGAGGCGTACATTGAATATTCATAACGTGATTCAGCTTTGAAACTGAACGCTGAACCTGAAGTAGTAGTTGTTTGACTGCGGCGGTAGAAAACAAGTTTTGAGGTGATCTATCGCGAGTTTCGCAGCGACGTGGTGAACGAAGGCGACATCTCGTACAACGACTGAAGCGTTTTCTTTCTTTTCTTTTTCCAACAAAATTATAAAAATATATCGTAATAAAAAGTTATATGACGGATAGAAGACCCGTTTTTGTAGATCTTAGCAACTTCAGCAAACGATTTTCCTTTTTTCTTATTTGCAAACGAATGTAAAGAGAGAAACATTTCTATACAGTCAGATATTGTATGTAACAGGCAACAGTCCCGAGAAGAAGGGGAAAGATAAATGAAGTAGGTAGAGATAGCCAACAGAGTTTAATACTGAAAGTTGAAAGCATAAGAACTATCAGGAGACCCAAGAGACAATTCCCTTGTCACTGGAAGATTTTCTCGAACATGGTTGATTATTTCTACGAAGGACCCAGTTTCTAGCACGACCATCCAATCCAGCCAATATAACTCTACAAAATATTAATCATTAAAAATTATGGTTGAGACATCAGTTCTCATGGAATTTATTCAACTTAAACATTTCTTTTTGTGATGTTTACTTAAAGTTAGTAGTTTGGTAGTAATTTAATGTTTTTTAGCAAATGTTCTTAACATTATACGTCTTTTATCTTTCTCCATTAGGTACCTCCATTGAGTTGCTAAAAATGAGAATACCATGATGAAAAAAAGCCGCAAACTTAATAAGAAAACAATGTTTTATTGTCAAAATCTTTGTTATAATTGTCGCGGCCGCCATTAGCCGCTTCCTAGTAAAATGACCTTGACCTTCACAAACCCCTGATCTCACCGATTTAAGTCATGCAGCATGCAAAATACTGGACAACTGGCCAATATAGTTAAGTCCAAACCGTACCTAATAAGCATCGGATTAGGTGGTATCATGGCTACAACTAGCTTGGACCGGCTCCGGCCTGGACCAGCTATGACAAGCCAAGACTAGCTTGGACAAGCTATGACCAGCCAAGACCAGCGGCCCGGGTGAAAACACTCGGGTCCCCACGTTAAAAACCGACCTTGTGTCACAACCTGACTCAGTGGGGGGTCAAGTAAATATCTGGATCAAAGTGTAGTTCGCGACTTTTGTGGGCTTCAGGTGCTTTGTCGAGAGAATACTCTTCGGCACGATCCCGTCACCGCGGTTGATCTGCCCTGGAAGTTGTAACACCGTTCTGACTCGACCCAGCCTTCGTCTACTGTTACACTTCGGCGCGATCCCGTCACCGCGGTGATCTGCCCCTGAAGTCGTATCACAACTCTGACTCGGCCCTGTTTAGGGACTATCGCTTTCGTCAAGTGATACACATCGGCGCGACCCCGTCTTCGCGGTGTATCACCTTTCTGACTTCGCCCTGTTTAGGGATTTCGTCCTAACCGATTCACCGAATCTACGTGCGATTTCGACCAACCAGCTTTTGTCAACTATTTGATCCGGCAGTCGATTTGCTATCGCCGCCGACCAAACCCTACACTCGTCTCAACCGAACCAACTTCCCCTGAAGGAAACCGGTCACATTGGGACCCGACACTGAATCCAATACATTTCTCAAGAATACACTTTGAACCAAATAAATTCAACGTTATTGTTTATCATATCTCTGCCTTTGTCCTCTCACTGTCTTGGCTGTTTTCTCACCTTTTCTTCGCTTGCGGGGGCGACATCCTTATCGGCCCCGCAACATAATTAAGAGTAAAGACGAAAAGATTTTTTTATTATTCAATTATATATTTAATTCTTTTTAGAAAGTTCAAAATTTTGGTTTAAAATCTTGTTTTCTTGCGTCAGTGGAGGGTGTCTCCACTGACGCAAGAAAACAAGATTTTATGGTAGGGACAAAAATACTTATACCAAAGAAATTTTGGGGTTTTTTTTTTTTTTTTTTTTTTGCAGTGAAAAATACATTGATTTGGAAATTGTTGCAAAAATCAAATAATTGTCAGATTTTAATGAAACTTTCAGGATTTATTCAGAAATGAATTAAATTATTTTACAAATGTTTCCTTTTAAGAAAATCTTGGTAAAAACATATTTTTTTACTTCTGTTATCCCCACTGATTTAATTTCCATGTTTATATTACTTATATGCAGAACTCCTTGAAGAATTTAAATCAATTTTTTTTTCTTTGTAAAACAGGACCCCTACTTACCTAAAAAAAAGGGCTCTGAATCGTAAAAGAATGCAATAAAACTAAGTCATTATTTAATTAGGTTCTTTTTAATTACTTTATTAATATCATATATTGACTTAAGAAAATTTTTTTTTTTCGATGAATAATGAATTTTTACAAGAATTGTTTTCATTCTTTTTTTTTTTAAATTTTAATTCGAAAAATTTATAAAATTTTAAATCTTTTAAATTTCTGCATTAATTTGTACTAATTAGGTAATATTGTTATTAAGTAAAAACTATATTTGCTAATCATAAATGGAAAAGCTTACTATAAGTATTTTAAAAAAATTGAATTTTTCTTTTTGTACGTGTATAAACGTGCCGACTTTTGTAAATACGGATGTCTATACACGACATTATCAAAAATAAGAGCGATAATTATAGTAAATTTAATAAAACATTAAATTACAGAGAATATTTTCTTAGATTTTTAAGATTACAGGGTAGTTAAATATGATATAAAAAGGCGCTCACGTTATATTCCTCAAGTAACTTTGGCAGATATGTCTCCCGTAGAAAAAAAATTAGATTAACTTCCGGCTGTCAGTCAGTCAAACTGTCGATACCTTAAATAAACACCTATCTCAATGTTAAAATATGTATTTCTGTGATATTTTAAACTAAAAGTAAGTAATATTTGTTTCTAATAAACTTAAGCTTTAAACCAGCTAATATTCTTCAAATAAAGTTTGAGAAATGAATATTTTATTTTTAAAGGATTTTTAATAAAGAGACTTACATTGTGATAACAGATGGATAAAAATGGTTAAAATCAGCGAATTTTAACGATTAAAAAACTTCTTCCAGGCAACTTAAATTAGTTTTGAAATACAGCATACTATTTTGGTTATTGGAAATATTAAATTTAATATATTATTTTGAAATTAAAACTAAGATTTTTCATTTTAAAAATTCATTTTAAACCTTAGGTATCGCGTTTCTTTTGAGATATTTGTCTACATTCATAACACTAGCTTCTTTAAATATTTCCATACTGGTCAATCGGCATTCCTTACTATGCTTTTAATTTTTTCAAATATTTTTGTGACATTCTTAAAGCCAGTAGCTTTTCGTATTCATAATTTGTCACTGTTTTCAATGTCTTCTCATGATTTGTGTTCATTTTTTTTTTTTTTTTTTACATTTATGTTTTTAACATTAGAAAATCCTATTTCTGAGGTCATTCATTGTTTTGCTTTTGTTGTTTGCGAAAAAATATTTTGTTTATCCACTTCTCTGTAGAAAAGGGACGCCCACAAAAAGTTATAAATGAAACACAAACAACACGGTAGAAAAGTGACACCGCCCCTCCCCTCCCACAAAAAAACGGTAGAAAAAAGAACCTCACTGAACAGTAGAAAAGAGATCCCACAAAACTGTAGAAAAAGAGGCTTCCATGTTTTTTTTACATTGTATTTTGTTTATATTTGTGAACACAATCTTAACAACATAGGATACATAGATGACTCTATGTTGATGACAGACATTGAAATAAATCTACAAGAACTCCTATAAAAATATGGTAAAGGAAAGCGGAGAAAAAGGACAAATCATCAATTGTAAGAAGACAAAATGTATTGTCATTAGTAAAAGAGAAAGCTCAGGGTGAAAGTTACGAATTAGAGATGTCAAAATTGTAGAGGACCGGCGGGTGAATATGTGGATGAAATCTCTGGACTAAGACTTCCTGCTGGCCAGTCCCGCTACATAGTAATGTTGGACTATGATGGAGTCCAAAGAAAGCAAAATAAAACGAACAAGACAGATATATATGTATATTATTAACAAACAGGTTAAAACACGAATTACAAATACATCATTTAAAACATGAATAAAACGTTAGTGTCTGTATGGAAAGTTATTGTGTGTGTGTTGAATTGAAATGTCCGTACGGGTGAATTTTTGTTTTTAGCGTGTTCCCTGAACATGGGAAACGCTGGTTGTGTATTAGAGTTCACACATTGGAGATGTTAAGAGAAAGTTTTTGTACCTCGCCCCACGTGCGAAGTTGCCGGCCCCAGGAGAGGCAGTTTGGCCGCACGTGGGCGAAGCCGAGGAAAAGAGCCGTGGAAAGAGGAAGAGGCGAAAGGGAGAGAGAGACCCCTGGTGACGGGTTAAGGAAATGAAGAGGAGATAACCCGATAAAATAAAGCACAGGTAGTCACGTCTGACAATTAGTGGTTAGTCTATCTTTTTTTTTTACTACCTTAACTAGAAGTCCCTGTTGTTTTCTTTCTGTGTCTGCCACCAGTTGACTAACAATCAATTGTAAGAAGATAGAATGTACAATCCTCAGCAAGAGGGACACACCAAGATAGAAGCTACGAATTAGAGGTGCCAGAATCAAGCGAGTACAGATATTTGTTGACTAGTAATTTTGATTGTGACTGTGCACGAACTTTTTTTAATCAAGATAGTAAAGCCACTAAGAAACAAGAGGCTGCTGGGTGTGTGAGAATTAGAAAACAGAAACATTACTAAGGTGAGAGAATAATGAAGACGATAACGATTGACGTTGCATTTAAATTTTGTGAAGATCAAAGTTGGCTGGAAAACATGGTACCGGAAGAGTTCCACAAGCGAGAAGTGCGATCAAAGAAACTGTTAGCATAGAACTTACGGTTACATCTAACCATTTTGACTGTAAATTAATGAGACCATGTTGCCAATCTAGTACTGCACTTAACTTCATAAAGTCTAGGTACCATAACGAAGATCTAATCTGAACAATTACCATGAATGTATTTATAGACAAGGCACAGGCAAGTAACTTTACGGCGGTTGGGAAAGTGACTGAAGCTGAGACACCAGGTCAGGACCAATGATATTGGTGATTCTCCTTTTGGATTTTATCAAGAATTTCTAAATATATAGCAGGAGCATCGATCCTTATGTTAGCAGCAATATTCTAAGCATGGGCGGATGGTATATAGAGATATGTAAGATAGACAATTGTTCTCCCAAGAATCTATCACGATACAATGAACCAACTTTCTTAGCAGCTGACCTAGCAATGGATTCAGTATAATCTTTCCACTTCATGCCAGCCGAATATGTATGCCGAGAAGTCGCATCGAGTCACTCTCCTGGAGGTTAGCATCAGCCATTCTGATGGAAGGCAATAAGGGTTCCTCTCAGAAATGCAACAATAGCATTCAACTGGTATGAACAGATTTTGAGAAGAATCATCACCATTCCATACGTTGTTTAGTCTATCGTGTCCATAAAGAAATACATCAACAAAAAAATAATTCTACTGCCATTGTGTCGTGTCCATAAAAAAATATATATAAATTATAGTGTCAAAAATAATTATAATAAAATAATTATAACAATTATAATTATCATTAATTCATTCATTCTAAACCAATGTGAATCGACCCCACTTTTCTCCTCTACACACAAACACGTGTCATTCTCATTATTGGACAAGCAGTTCACAGGGACAGGTCATCAAAACGCGCGTTATCGAAAATTTCGTCTGCTTTTCCTTTTTCAGGCCATAATAGTAACATTTATCTTTTAGTATCCAACAAAAATTAGAGAGTAAGAAAACCCCAGATACTTCTTATATTTTCTAACTAAATTATCTGTACAGTCATTGCACACTTCTATAATTAAAAGAAAAAGACTGTATACACTTTATTTATCCTTTATCTTATCATTCTGTCGGATTCCGATCCGTGTTTGATGTGCAGTTGACCCCAAACTCATAATTTTACTCAGCACCACATAACAACCAGATAATAAATAATACTCGTTTTGTTGTTTCCACATCTTGTTTCTCATTTTTACGCGTATTTTTGTGTATATACATGTTAGGGGGTTTATAATTATTTACTCAGAGTTATAACTCCCTTACAAGTCTTTTGAATCCTTTTTTTATTACTCCAATGATCCAACCAATCCACTGTACATGTAATCTTTATAGACAAAGAGACGAGAGCTTCTCTTTCTTGGTAGTGCAAGCCAAGAAATCGTTGTGAACAGAAAGGAAATGATGGCAGAACGAAGAAAACATTAGTTTTGCACTACTGAGCATTAGGAATCTTCGCGTCTTTTGATATGGAATGTACCAGACCTCAATCGAACTCATACGATTCAACGCTAAAGGTGCAGAAAAAAATGGTTGGGTTCCTGTACCATTCCAGTAAGTACCTGACTCTTACTGCTATCCTCTCCTTTTTACAAGACCGAAAATGGAATACTGCTGACATATATCGACAGGAACTAAAAGTTTAAAAGCGTCTCCGCGTCCTTTTGGATGATTAACTACCCCCCTCCTTACAGCTCCTTTCTCACAGACGATACGTCGCAAGTCTCTCATTGCTCTGTCGCTATTTCCATGGAAAGTGTTCAAACGAAGTACATTCCTTAGTTCCGCCAGTTCTAACCTTTTCGGTTAAGACTCGTTATGCCATGCATATAGTAGTGAACGACCATCATTCCCTTCGTATTCCATTGAGGAAATGTAAATTCCACTCGACAGCTTTTTCCCATGGACGGCTGCTTTGTGGAACCGACTCCCGAATGATGATTTCCCAATCACTACACTCTTAACTTGTTCAAGTCTAGGGTTAACCGTTATCTTCCCCACATATCCCCATAAACTGTGTCTCTTACTCTGTAACCATCTATAGATGGACATTATTGTAAAGAGTGGACATTATTGTAAAAAATAAAGTCCAACAAAATGAATAAAATGGGTTTCCCAAAATGTGATGACAACAAAAGAAACAATAAAAATATATTTTCAAAAATCTAAAATACCGTTCGGTTAGCATTTATTCATAATTTTTTTGATTGACGCATTTAAATGAACAAAAAACTGTCTTTGAGTATTTTATTAAAGGAATTACAGCACCACTTTTCATTACATAATAATATAACCTCTGAATGGATTTTTTATTATTTTAATGAAATAGTTTTAATGAAAATTTCAGGACTTATTCACAAATGAATTAAATTATTTTTGACTTTTTTGTGTGATGCGAAATTGGAGCATGCGATGGGTTAGGTTGGTTGTGATGTGAAGTTATGCAAATTGCATCTTGTAACGCGATTGGTGGGCTTGAGGTATTGTAGGCGATGACAGTCATTGATTCCCGAAATTTCTTCTTCTTTGCCCTTCCTCGCTTTGTTTTGACTGCGTTAATCGTGATTTGTATAAAGTAAGTGACTAACTGGATTAGGATTCTTACAACCTCAAACCTTCCTGTTCAGATCGGATTTTGTCTAATAAATGTTTAGTAAAAGTTAGTTTAATTAAAAAAAGAAAAGAAAAAAGAAAGCTTAATGTTAAATTTTCGTCTAAGGTAAGGGGAATAACTCTTAAAAATGTCCACTATGTTTGTTTCGATTTGATTATATACGTACAAGTAAGTACAATAAACAAAATCTCTTTATATCCGTAATTCAATAAATATATCAATGTAAATTTAATAATTTTTCAAGTGTAATTCAATTGAAATTTCACTAATGGAACAAATTTTGTTTATCAGATTTAGGAAGCGATTTGTAAGGGAAATAATTTTGTTGCAATAATGAAGAGTAGGTTCCCTTGCAATACTGCATATATTTTTTAAAAACTTTATTACATTACAATTGTTTCTAACATTCGTTATTTTAAAAGATATAATTATTTTATACGGGGGAAAAAATCCCCGCAGCATTATATAATTTATTTCATTGTTTCGCTTAACTAACACTGGTTAGATGCAACCATAAACCACTGTTTTATGGGATCAAATCCCAAGACGATGTTTCCCTGATCACTACAATCTCAACTTGTTCAAGTCTAGGGTTAACAATTGTTATCTTCCCTAAATATCTCCATGAACTGTGCCACTTACTCTGAATATTATTGTAAAAAAAAAAAATTATTCCAAATTAACTGTTAGTGTGTTGTCTCTTTCAATTCATTTCCCTTAAAACAAAAAGAAAACGTTTACGCATTTTATTATTATTATTATTATTTTACAAGCATTGACATTAATCTTATTGTAGCTGTTATCCTAACATTCCAGATTATGAGACATTTTGAAATATAAAATCATATGCCAGGAATTTGAAATAAGTAGCTTCCTTGCAAAACCGGAATTTGAGTCTTTCATAAATGCACACCCATAAATGTTTCAGTCACTTCAATTAATTTGATAATTTGATTTGTACTGCACTTAACTGTTTAATTCTTTGAACAAATCTTATTAACACTATCAAAAGGTTTCAAACGTACTTAAAAATCAACACCAAATTTAATACATCAGCACTTAACATTTATCAAGTTTTTAACACATGTGTACATATTTAAATTGTATATAAACCACTATTGTTTTTGCATTCAACTTGCCTTTGTTTTTTAACTTTGTTTTTGCATGACCTGTTCAAAATGAATGAATATTGTTGAGGATTGAATCTTATCGAAAACGCCATCACTAATAATTTCCTTCTGATTTAACAAATAAATTCACTAATCCCCAACAGTCTCTAGAGCAAATGTTACTGGCAATTAAGATCTATCAAGGAAAAGCTGTAAGATGTCTCCTTTAAGTAAAAAAATTAAAGTTCCTGACTTAATATGAAAAGAAAAAATTGTATGGTATAAATCATTGGTTCTCAACCTTTTTTACACATGGATCACTTTTAGTCTTAATTTTTCTTTGGTGGAGCCCCATAACCATTCGATGAAAAAAAGCTTATTTTATTTTTTACTAATAGATAAGTTTAGGAATTGTATTATAGAAATAGTAAATGTATATGCTTTATTTTGAAGTAAAGATAATTTAATGAAAATAAGCATGTATTTAACAACTAAATTCTATGGAATATAGTAAAAATAGTAGTAACTGGTAAAATAACTCATAATAAACCATTTTGAAATATGTGAGTAATTAATAAATTAAAAAAAAATGAGGATTTATTCAATGACATCTCTGTGATTGATATTGCTCTGAGTTTTTTTTGTTTCTTTTTTGTTTTTCAGCTTCATCAATGTCAATGATAGTCAAAGATCACCCCTTTTCACAATGTCATGTCTATCACCATATTAATTAATTTATATTAATATATTAATATTTTATTTTATTAATATCTAAAATTAATATTATTAATTATTAATATATTAAATTAATTTATATAATAAATTAAAATCTTTATATAATTTTCCTTTATAAATATATAATCTTCCCTTTATATATCCTTCTCAATTTTTATTCAACTTTTACAGTCAAAACATGTGGTAGAGTAAAAGGGTCACTAACTTACATTGCTTGACCTTGTTTTCTGCTAGTTTTAGATTTGTTTTTTTATTTTTAGTATTTTAGTACAGTGTAGATTACTGTAGAAATTACAATTCACAGTTGTAACAACCATTCCAAAGTGAAAATGCTCTATGGACCACTAAATATTACTATGGACCCCCAGTTTGCTATTTTTTGTATGGACCCCCCAGTAATCTTACATGGGCCCCAGTTGATGACCATTGGTATAAATGAATCTGTATCTATTGTATAACTTTTTAGTTTTATTAGAGAATATTGGAAGCTACTGTAGTATGATATCTACCATCCATTTTCCAGTGGCATGTGACCAAATGATTAGAACATTTGCATTCTGACAATGAGACCTAGGTTCAAATCTCAACATAGTCAATTTGTCGGGAAGGAGACTTCCTGACGTGATGGGACTGGAGGGGTTGACCTTTGGAAAATGCTTAAAACCCAAACCACAGGTTGACCCAAGCCTTGCGAGTGAAATTGGTTAGACAGAACCCTTTGGTGTTGTTGATAGCTGTGCTAACATGAAGTCACAAGTCATCGTGGCCGAGGGCTTGAGTGTGATGACCTTGTTTAAATTGTTGATCATGCTAGATAACACGCCTTTTCACAGAAACTGTAACTAAGATCTGCTCAGTATAGTTGCAGCATAAACCACAGGTGGGCTCTGTGGGTGGAGAATAAACACAAATGTGCCTGAGCAAGTGTCTGCAATAGGGATTGGCTAGCCACCCTAGCAGACAGGTATCCTCGAATACAGGTGGCCAGCTATACATACACACATACATTTTCTAGTATGGTAAGATATTTACCAACTGTTGGAAGTATGAAATATGTTAGGGTTAGAGGCGGTGAACAGTGAACTGGTTATGTATAAAAAATCATTAACAATTTTTTAGACAAAAAAAATAAAGAAAATCCTCAAATAGTGTTAATGTTTGTAAACTGATTTGATGTCATTTAAAAAAATGGTAACCAGGTCATTGTTTTTCCTGAGCTTTTTCCAGCAATAATGAGTGCATCATTATTTACGGTAGGTCACAAATGTCTCGGTAGATATCATACTATAATGGCACCAAATATTTTTATAATTATTTATTTCTATTATTAGTTAGTACCTTAAAAATTATAACTTTATTGTAGGTATATATGTATAGAAAAATGAAATATAGACATGTAGGTTTTATTGCTGTATCTGCTGAGGTTCTTGGAATGAATGCCACATGGTTAAAGGCGTCTACTGTAATTTTTTTTCTTAAGGTAAAATCTGAAAAATCTCTACAAAAAGCTTACAAAAATCTATTTTCATTGTCAGGAAAAGTGTAAGTTATTTTTTTCCATGAAATAAAAAAAAGAAGATTTTTGGCATTAAATTTTCTTTAACAATGGGCCAATAGCTCAAGAATAGTGTTTCTGGCAATTTGGAAATGCAAAATAGCCATTAAGTGACTTCCCTTAAGTGAAAAATGGGACATTTTTTTATTTTATGAGGAAAGAAGACACAGTAATCTTTATAACCTTTGTGCATACAAAAAAACGATGCGTCAAAAGGGCAGTTTTTCCCTTGACGCTGCTCTTCTGCTCTTATTTTAACTATCTTCACTCCCTTGGCAATGTTTATTGTTTTAAAAAGCAATGATTAGAATTTTAATAAAGCCGAAACATATGATGAAAGTGAATTTATACATTTTCTTTGTTCTTGTGAACTTCTAATATATTAAAAACTATTTATTTATTAGAATATTTATTTACAAGAATAATTTTATATTTACATTCTAAAAATTAATACAATGCAATATTTACCATCTACCAATTTATAAAAAAATAAATATCAAAATTTTTTATTCAAACATTTACTAAATCATTAAAATATGTGAACCAATTATAAGTAAATCCTTGTCATTTACCATTTTATAGTTTGAATTGATTGGCAATTAGCCTGTGGTTTGCCAACCATTTCAATCAACAATAAAATAAATAGTGCAAATAAACAATCTAATAAATAAATGACAGTATAGTGACATGAGGCCTAAGGGTTAAAATGAACAGTTGATTTATCTATGCCAAAAAGTTTAATGAAGGATAATAATGATGAGGAAACACAGATAATTTTAACAAAACAAGGAATTTATTCACAAATTTACACACTTGAAGTAGTGACAGTAGCTTATTTCAGGAAAATAAATCAGAATTCGTAAAGTTTGTTGTTTTAATGTATTGTCATGAAGAAGAAATGATCCTACAACAGAATAAAAGATGTGACACAAAATAATATTAAAAAATATTTAAGAGTTTGTTATTCACCAAAGGGATATATATGGCTTGCATACTTTCAAAAGTAGACAAAGAGAGATTGTTGAAATACTTAGTTTTCTTGGATTGTTGAGAGAAAATTCTTTGAAGTGACACATGCTGATTAGAGACTGATAATATAATTGGCGAGTAAAGTTTACACTGGCAAGAACTTCAACAATGGTCACAAGGAACTGAAACAAAACCTTTCACATGACATCAGGCATGGTTTTCTCTCAATTTAATTTTTCTCTTCATTTTATATCAAAAAGAATTTTGCGTAGGCTAGCTACTTTCTTTCCTTCTCAGCTCAACATGTAATTTCTGTGAAGGCAAGGTTTTCATTAGTCCAAAAACAATTTCACATAGACTCACAAATTTTTTTCCTCTATCTTCTTGGCTTAATGACTAATTTCTGTGAAAGGCAGAAATCTCACATAGGCTTGTGAATTTCTTTCCTTCTAACTAGGCCCTCTGAATCTGAAGAGAGTGGGTGAAAGCAGTTATTATTTTTCACTCACTACAACAGCACTGCTTGGGACGGCTCATATGCTGAGGAAACCATTGTACCTCTAAGTTGCAGGTAAGAACTGAAATGTGACCATCATCACCTGACTAAAACATCTAAGTGATACTGAATCAAATAACAATAAATGTCCTACGAGGCTGGCATCCCGTTCCCACTCCTACACCATTGAAACTGTTAGATGTAGATGTCTCTTTTACTCCAATAGCTTCATGCCTCGCACATCTCGCCTATGGAACTCCCTTCCCTATTACTGTTTCCCTGACAAATACAATCTCCAACGGTTTAAGTGTAGCGTCAATCGACATCTCCAGTTGCCTTGATCTATCCACTTCCCTTCTCCACATCCTTTCATCTTTCATTCCTATCTGCTCTCGCTCCAAATTTTCTGTAACCCCCTTGCCTTGATCGACCCACTGTCTTTCTCTTTCTCCACATCCTCTCCTTTAACACTCCTATCTGCTCTTCCTCCATCCCTTCTATAACCCCATGCGTGATAGTGGTCTCCAGCCTTGCTTGGGGTGATACACTTAAAAAAAATTTAAAAAAAAAAAAAAAATAGTAATAATAATAATCTGATGAGACAGTAACCAACATAATTGGTGAATGTTCCATGTTGGTGCAGAAAGAGTATAAGTGACGATATGATAGGATTGATAAGAGAATACAATGGGAAGTATGCCAGAAATTTGTCTTCAGCATTAAAGAGAAATGGTATGAACGTCAGCCAGAGGCAGTGGTAGAAAATAACAGTCACAAGATATTATGGGATTTGTCGGTCCAGACAGATCATGTCATTGAAACATGAAAACTCGACTTTATAGATGAGGAAAGTAGTAAGTGCCAAATTATTGATTTTGCTGTTCCATACGATACCGGAGTGGATTGCAAAGAAACTGAAAAGATTGAAAAATACCAGGATCTAGTTGGAGAGCTGCAAAAGCTATGGAATGCAACTGTTGAAGTAATTCCCAGAGTAATGGGTGCACTTTGAACACTACCTAGAAACCTGAAAGTAGACTTATGGAAAATTGGAATTGAGACCAAAATTATAAACCTTCAAAAAACTGCTATCATTTAGTCTGTGAGGATTCTCTGAATTTCCATTGATTACATCAATATATGGAACCAACATAATGATATTTGAGTAAATAATATTATGAAGTTCAATGAGGTAGATTTATTTGATAATCTGAGATAAAACTTATAGTCTACAGTAGTGATTATTAGGAATAAAATTAACCCACCAGAAGTTTCAACTTTGCATACAAGATGCAGGACAATTTATATATATATATATATATATATATATATATATATATATATATACACACACACGCACACACACACAGAGTGTGCGATGGATAAATTGTCATCTAAATTACACCAAAATATCTTGAAATACTAAAGAGCAAATTTATTAAATAAAATTACCATTGGCTTCCACCATGGCCTCCAGATGCCTTTAGAATCTCCTGCATCTCTTCTGTTCATCTTTGGTTTTACAAGGAGTTTTGTTGGTCTCATGCCCCACATATAATAATCAAGTGGGTTACAGACTGGGGAGTTAGGTGGCCAGATGTAAGGGATGATGCAGTCGCAGGAATTGTTTGATAACCAAGACTGGGTTTTCCTGCTTGTGTGACATAGGGTCTTCCAACAGGCAGCCTATTGACCCAGGGCAGTACTACCTCCTCAAGGCACTTGATATAGGCCTGTGTTGAATCTGAGGCCCTGTGGAAAGATGAATAGAGGCATAACGCCATGATCACTCCAAGCATCTTGATAATCACCATTAGACTCATTCAACTCTTTCTAAATCTTCTGCACTGTCCACAGATTGACACCCAAACACTCTGAACTGTTCATATTGAAGCTTCTGACATGAATGCCAAGCAATACAGCATGCCATCTCAAAATTTTTGGTGGAGTGAATTGCATGATGGTGCTCTTTTTCTCACAGACAGTGCCCAACTAACCATACTATACTGTTCAGTTGACAAAATCAAAAACAAGCAACACACATGCACAAAATTAAAAAAAAAATAAAATGGCAAATAATTTATTCATTGCACCCTCTGTGTGTGTGTGTGTGTGTATATATATATATATATATAAATTTTTTAAAAAATTATTTCACCCCTGCCCCCAAACAAGGCAATAAAACTACTAAGTACCATGGAGTGTGAGCGAATATGAGAAAAGAAAGCATTATTAAGGTGAGAGAAGAATAAAAGAACAGGAATTAAGAAGGCAGAAGATAATGAATGACATTGCTTTTAAATTTTTGAAAATCAAACTTAACTGAAAAACAAGAAGCCAGAACAGACTTCCACATGTGAGAAATGTGAGAAAAGAAACTGTTAGCATAGAACCTACGGTTGCATCTAGCCATTTCAACTGTAAAATGATGAGAGCTAGCAGTCAATCTAGAGCTGCACTTAAATTCATAACAATTACCAAATATATATATATATATATAATATATATATATATATATATAACAGAGATAGTGTAAAGCCAGAAATGCTGTCAGTCAGTTGAAGTCTGAAAGAAATGACATTTAAGTCTTTAAATATTCTTTGCAATAAAGTTCTCGGTATCAGAGATAGAGCATTAACAGGATTAATACAAATATAAAATTTGCCACTTTGCTGATTGAGGTTATATTCAATCAGCTAAGTGGCAAATTTTATTTGTTTTAATGTGCCTGATCTATAAATCAAACACTATCTTTTTTTTTATTAAAATTATTTTTAGGCTTACGGACACTTCATGTTGAAACACCAGTTCATGTATGATCACCAAAGTTAAGAAAACTCAATCCTGGTCAGTACTTAAATAAGTGACCGTTTTAGAATACCAGGTTGGATGTATGGCTGGTGTAATGGGTCATGGTTTAGAATTGTTAATCGGACAACCCAGTTCCAATTCCTTTTGGGTTTGTTATATTCACTTACACACAAATACCCTTGGGAAAGGTATGAATCCACCTCTTCTTCCCCCAGTTATGGGTTAATTAGTAAGATTTGTATCACTAAATCTATATCTCAAAAACAAAAATTCTTACAATTTAAAAATATTTTCTGGCTTTAAATAACCTGCAAAAGGGTTGATAAGCTGTAGAAAACAAATCAATCAGCCAAATTATCTTTTTTGTATACAAAAAAAACATAGTTTGGATTTTCCATAGTTTCTGGAATCTAGTGAGGATCTCATAACATATGCCCTGCGGATAAGGAAAGACAATGGTATGCATAAGCGAGAACACTTTCCACAGAAAAATAAGAAGAGAGATTTACCTGGCTTAGATAATGTTTTTTGTCATCAGATTACAGTAGGCGCCAATGTCTGAGAATGGGGAAATAGTTATGTTTGCTTGAAATGCATGGTGTGATGTTGATAATAGGAAAGATAAAAATCAGTATTTCTCTTAGATGGTTGCTATTGTCTTAAAATAATTCTATTGCATTTTAGTGACAGCCAGGAGAGGAAACCTGAGAAAAGATTCTTCAAAATTCCACAACAGAAACAGAAGACTAATTAAAACTGGTCTGTTTCTAAAATTGAAACCCTTAAAGGTCAACCTTTCAGAAAAATAAAAATTATATTGTATTTCACTTGCAGCATTACAATTTGTAGGGCATCAGAATCCCCCCCCCCAAAAAAAATTTGATTTTTGGGTGACAACTGGCACTGACATAATATTAGAAAGCCATATTTAACCTGAATTTAAGCCTTTTATATGGTCACTGACATAATATTAGAAAGCCATATTTAACCTGAATTTAAGCCTTTTATATGGTCACTGACATAATATTAGAAAGCCATATTTAACCTGAATTTAAGCCTTTTATATGGTCATCAATAAAAGGAAGATCCAAAAATGCAATTTTCAAGTCAGGGACGCTAAATTCAAGCATGTGCAGAAGTTTAAATGTTTGGGAAGTGTTTTGACAGAGGACGGTAGGTGAGATGCTGAGATCCAAAGACAGACTGGAATGGCCAAGGATGCATTCCAAAAGCTGTTCAGAGTACCGCAAGACAGGAGGATTTCTTTGGTGACAAAGAAAAGAGTACTGAGCTGCTGCATGACATCTGTCCTCCTATACAGCAGCAAATGCTGGACGGTCTCCTCAAAGATGAAGAAGAGACTCGAGGCAATGGAGATGTGGTTCTACAGAAGGATTATAAGGACATCATGGAGTGAGCGTGTGAGCAACGATGAGGTCTTGGAAAGGATGCAAACAAGGAGGAAGCTTATACTTAACATAAGGAAGAGGCAGATTAAATTTCTAGGAAACATAATGGGAAAAGAGGGCCTGGAGAATCTGATACTCACAGGTTGAATAGAGGGAAAAAGAGACAAGGGAAAGCAACGTATGACATACCTGGCAGATTTAAGTAAGTGGATGACAAAACGTAGTCTGGGGGAGTTGGCAGAGGCATGAAACTTATTGAGAGCTACAAGGCATAGGGGGAAGTAGAGAGCCAGGATCATCTATGTCCTGAAACTACATGGCATTTAAAATGAAGAAAAAAAGTTTTTTTTTTTAATATTTTTCCATTGTCTTCATTACGATAGACCCTGAAAAAAAAAAAAAACTATGATGTCTTGCTCAGGCACATGTCTATTTAAAGAGGTTACTTTATATTCACTTACTTTATATTTTAACAGTGGCATTTAAAATAAATATTTGGCACATTGTCAATTTTTGACTGACTGTTAGTTTCCAAACATGAAAGACTTCATCAGATTTTAAAAAATTCTTTTTTCATTTAGATTTTTATCCTTATTTTTTCTTCTCAAATAAGAAACAATCAATTGAAGAAAAAAAAAAAATTTTTCCCATAATTCCTCACAGTTTCCTACTACACAGATAACAATATTTGTATCTATAATTGAATATTATCACATGCTCAAGGTTTATCTACTTTTTACAGATATAGGAACATTTCTTTTTGAAGATTAAATATCGACCAAGGAATAAAGATTATAAATTTGATTTCCAGAGTGAAGATTTGTCAATTTTTCTTTGATTTTTGCCACTATTCCTATATTTTCAGATTGAATATATGCAAGGAAAAAGAGAAAATTATTTTTTTATTTTCTGAAGAGCAAGAATTTAATTTAGGGTTAACCTAAATATTGAATTTAGTGCTTCTTCTAAGATCAATGCAAGAGGCTACTCATCAAGAATAACTTTCTATCTTTCCTTTCTGTCTTTACAGCCATATCATGTTGCAACACCAGTTCTTGTGTGATCACCAGTTAAGCAATGTTGAGTGGGATCAGTACCTAGATGGGTGACCACTTGGGAATATTAGGTGCTGTACGCTTGGATGTGTGGATGGTGTAATGGATAACGACTCAGAATTGGAAATCAGAGCCGAGTTCCAATTCAGTCGGGTTTGGTATATTTCCTTATGCACAAATACCCTCGGAAAAAAGTATGAATCCACTGCTTATCCCCATGGATATGGGTTAATTTGTAGGACTTGTATCAGTAAATGATTACTATTCCCAACAACAACAACAAAAAGATCTTACAAATCCAAAAATATTTACGACCTTTAAATAACCTTCAAATAAGCCATAAAAAACAAATCAATCAATCTGACTTTATACACATAGGAGTGTGGTAAAGTTCTCAGCCCAACTAGAAAGAATGAGCTAAAGCCATGAAATAAACATGCCATTCCATATATTCACCCTGAATTTCAACACACTTGATACATCATTTCTCAAAATTGAAAAATTTTCAGCAACTTCTCATATATATATACATATCTATCTATCTATCTATCTATCTATCTATCTCTCTCTCTCTCTCTCTCTCTCTCTCTCTATATATATATATATATATATATATATATATATATATATACACACACACACACACACACACATATTAATGGCATCAAAAATTTCCAGGAACTGGTTCTATAAAGGCAGGTAATATTTAGGAACCTATTCTGCTTATTTTATTTTCAATTTGGAAGCAAATTACTTTATTAAGGATTAAACCATTTTGATAATTCAATAGAAAACATTTATTTCTTAAAATATTTCCAGACTGAAATTCTGTTCCCATCATATTTCTGTTCAGAAATATTATGCTTTTTGATTCTAGTGTCATCAGCTGTGTTATGGTTTCTTGGCCACATTTGAATTGAATCACTGCAGTCCCAAAGACCCAATAGAAAATCTATCAAATTTATGACTAGAAGATTTGCCACATTTTTAGCTTCAAGATGACTTCTTTTGTCAGAATGAATTATGTTCATCAAAGAAAACCCTCCACAGAACTTACAGTAAGCATATAAATTATATTTTTAGCTATTATATATTGGCTAAAATTATTTCCGGATAATCCAACAACCAGTTCACTAAAATTTTATCATTTTAAGAATTGGTTCATGTGAACTGGTAGGATGTGTGTTTGTGTATATATATATATATATATATATATATATATATATATATATATATGACAAATGGAAATGTTTCATGAAAATAGATTTGATTATATATTTTGCCATTCAGGGCTTCATCAGATTGCAAAACGAAAGAATGAAATGTGTATTTGTGTGTATGCTTAAATAATGAATCTTCGTACTTTTCCCTAATCTGGTGTTAAGAGAATGAGTGACTTTTAAAAAAGTTGTTAACATTTATTCTGTATTTTTTCTTTACAGTTCTTAGTTCAGATTGAAATTTGCTAATGTATTTTCCCAGTTTTTTGTCTCAAATTAAATGCAAATCCCCTTCTCATTATAAGAATGGCTTGAAAGCAAGAAATTAATTTAACCTTTTCTGAAACGAATCCATAGCAAATCTTCATACAATCCATTTTCCATGTCACCAATATATGTTACTAAAATATAATTCTGTACCCTGGAATTTTTCAAATATCACTTTTAAGCAAATTAAAAACCACCTTGGATTAACACTCTGGATTAACACCAAAGAAGTCATCAATTGGTTTACCAGTATCAGCAACAAGCTTGATTGCACCCTAATACAGTTTGATATTGTGGATTATTACCAGTCAATATCAAGAGATCTATTCACGAATGCCCTTGAGTTTGCTACTGTATATTCGGACCGAACAGAAGAAGAAATGAACATAATTCTTAGTGCAAAGCCAACTTTCCTTGTGGTAGATGACGCTATTGATTCAATGCATTTGTTCCATCTCAGGCCAGCAAGCAGTTGCAGAGGTGCTGTCATGGAGTCGAGCATCAGACATTCTAATGGGAGGCAGGAAGGTTTCTCTGTGGAGGATAAAAAAGAGCAGTTTTATTTTTGAGGCATTAAATTTAACCAGCCATTTCTTGCCCTAGTCAACAACAGATTGGAAGTCCTTTGATTTTTTAAGCATAGCTTAGATGTGACACAAGGCCAAAAGTGTGGGGCACCTAGTGAGGATCAAACATATTATTCAGTCATAATTGATCTAGTGAGACAAGCTTGCTAACCATTACACCATGTCAAAGTGCCCAAAAAACATGTCACACTGTTTTGCTAGATTTCTTTATCAATATATGGTGCAAACTAATTACATTTATGATCAGCTCATGGAACAGCTAAAATATGGATGACCAAAAGTGACAAAACCTGATATCACCCACAATGGCAAATGTGTATTCCCAATCTTAAAGCACCATCATATGAGTGGCAACATTTTAGCCTTTCATCTTTGGAAGTCGACTTTATTGATTACCAGTATCAATAGTGACAAAAGCAATCATTTTCAGTTTTTTCTTTCTACAACTGATATTGATTACCTACAAGTATTTTATCTGACAGGAAATTTTATTTATGTTTTAATGAAATTCTGAAATATATATTTTTATCATTTAATTACTATTTCTATTTTTGATGTTTTGATTACTGCTAGTCAGTTCTGTTCATTGGTCAGTCATTAGGTACCAACACAAGATTATTGAATTGTAGTTCTTTGTAGCACCATTGACACTTCATTACATCTATTATTAGTCATAATAGTACTTTCATCTTTATTATTTTTACCACATAATTTCAGTCAATGTGTTCTTCAACCTTCATCAAATGTATAATGCATTGAGTAAATTTTGAAAGTATCATCCCATATATATATATATATATATATATATATATATATATATATATATATGTATGAAACAATAATCCTGCACAGGATTTGCAAACAGATCCACATGAAGAGCATACTGAAGGGTTGACTGTCTTATGAACTGATGTATTAGCCAGAGATTTAGTGTTAATTCTTAATTCTCTCAGATGGTTGAGACGTTCTTTTCAAATTATAGCTCGGTAGCGGGTTTTTTCCCAGTTTGCTTAGTTTTAAAAAGCAAGTTCGAACTCCTCTATAGGGATGTTTGGGGCAATTAAATTGCATTTAAGTTTATCCTTGAAGCATAACCAAAGATGGCCTATGTTCCGCTTACCATGAAAAAGTTGGCTATACATGAGGATTTTCGGCATCCAATCATCACTCATTCTGATGACATGACCAGCCCATCTGAACTGTGACATATATATACATTTATATATATCATAATTAAGTAATTCATCAAGTTTTTTTAGAAGAAACCTCAACAGAATGCAGAAAGCACTGGACAGTCATTTCGTCCTATATTTGGGACTCATCAGCAGTGCGCATCCACTACCAGGAATTGAAACCCAGACAGTTACATTATTAAGCAAACATCATACCAACTGTACCACGGGCCTCTCATTCACATATTCCGTGGTTTGGTTAAAGGAACTTGGATGAGTTCCACCACAGAATATGTGAATGAGTGGCGCTATGTCGAGTTTAATTCATTACCTCTTCGTCACCGGGGCCCATGGTACAGGTGGTATGACGTTTGCTTAATAACGTAACTGTGCGGGTTTCAATTCCTTGTCGTGGATGCGCACTGCTGATGAGTCCCAAATATAGGATGAAATGGCCGTCCAGTGCTTTTTGCATTCTGTTGAGGTTTCTTCTAAAAAACTCGATGAATTACTTAATTATGTTTATCTCAAATCCTCCTAACAATTTCTCATTTATATATATATATATATATATATATATATATATATTATCCCTTTAAACCAGCATTTCTCAACCTTTTTACCCTTGCGTAACCCTTAAAATAAATTACATGTCTCAAGGAGACCCCTCCTACTGCAAAAACAAAATTATATACCATATCTTACTCCTTTTATTTTCATCATAGTTCACATGGTAAATATCGTAGTATATATTTTTGAATAAGTGGTTTAAGGAAAAATAAATACTTCTCTGTTAAATTTTTCAGTAATGCTAAATAAAATTCATACTGTTCACTTATAATACTTCATCAGGGAGTTTTCATTCACACAAAAAAATTCTAAACTCAAACGTAAAAAATAAAGATAAGTAACCAATATCATGTACCTAAATGTAAACAGAATGAAAACAGATAATTGCTGCATCAGTTTTTTTATTTTTTTATCCTTTACTGGCAATGTTGAAAATAATAAGGTAAATTAAGAATTAAATCAGTCAGTTATGTGCCATGTGTGATACACGCATAAACAATCATGTATCTTTCGATGAGGCAGATTTTTTTTTCTGCAGTAGGTTGCCATTTCTTTCTGAGGCAGACTAGTTGCCATCCAAGGCCATAGAACCTGGTCTTTCCTGTTATTTACCCATAGCTGGGGTGGGGAGAAGAATAGGATTCATATCTTTCCCAAGGGTAATTGCCCGTAAGTGAATGTAATGCATTCGAGTGGAATTCGAACTTGGCCCTACAACTCCTCAATCCTTGGTTTTCATCTACCAACCTGAATATTTTGCAAAATCTCATTAAAGAAAAATATGTGCACTCTGATAGGATATTATTTTTAATGAGATTTCTTAAATAATCAGGCCTGTAGACAAAAATAAATATATATACAGTTTAATAAATAAATGTAGCTGTAATGACAAAAGTATGCAGGTGTGGACTTTAAGAAAGCTTTATTCAACTGAGAATACAAGGTTCAAATTATAGTGTCTTTTATAGTCCCAGTAAACAGAAACAGTTCTCTCAAAGAGGAAAGTAACAAGACAAGGGGAGACCACTCTTGATTTTTCTTAACAGTAGTGTTTACTCCAGTGTTTCTCAATCTGTGCACCCAAACTCATTAGGTAGCCGGATGAGTTCCAAGTTAACAGAAGAGTAATTTATAAATTATTTTGATACTTAAAACATCTTTATTTTTTAAACATGACAGACACTAATCAATGTAATAATAAATAAAAATAAATGCTTATTTTATGACACTTCTTTAGTATTTTCCTATTTTCAAATTTAATGACTAATTTTTTAAATTTAAAAAAAATTTTCCTCATTCAAATTTAAAGTGCACCCCTGGTTTTAGTTATTCTACATGTGCACTCTGGAGTAAAAAAAATTGAGAAACAAAACACTGGTCTACTCAAATATGTTTCTACGAATGTGTGTCTATGAGTGTTGCTATGTGAACGAGTGTATGTACTTGTAAGTGAATACGAGTGCATAAATATGTTTGTGTGTGAGTGAGTTTGTGTTTCTGAGTATGCATATGTATTGGTGCATGCGTGCGTGCGTTTTTATGAATGGTTGTGGGTGTGTACGAATGTGCATGTGTGTGAATGTGTGTATATGTGTGAATGCAAATGTGCGGCACGCGCGTGTGTCTGTGAATATGGATGTGCGTAAGTTTGTGTTTGCGCGCATCAGATCGTATAACGTAAATTGATTGATTGACTGATTTGTTTTTTACGGCTTATCAACCCTTTATAGGTCATTTAAAGTGAATGTAGTGAACTCGTAAAGTACTTGATAGCGAATTGGAATCTGGAATCCAGTATTGACTCTCCGATTTCTCATGCCGATCCGCTACCAGTACACCACTCTCACATCCACATATGACGGTGAACGGCAATATTAAGGCAATCTACTAAAAATAATGTTTAAAGTGATAAAAATCTGTCATATTGTTAAATAAATTATTCATTACCATAATATATATATATATATATATATTTCCAAATGGATTCATTTTTAATCTGACATTTTTATTCAAACATTATTGTTGTTTTCTTTAACAGTGTGTGTTAATGTCTACTGGCCTGCACACTCTGAGAGAAATTAGTAAACAAAATGTGATCTCCAGCAGGACTCAAACCTGCATCCCCCTTGTAGGAGAAACCACTGGCTGACCAGTCTAAAGCATGCCAGATTAGACAGTGGTTTTCCCTGCAAAGGTGATGTAGAAGCAAACCCTGTGGGAGAACATATTTTCTTTATTAATTTTTCTTGAGTACGCAGGTCAGGATTCCTGTCTTAATAGTAAGGCTGAGCAGTTTGATAAGGTCAAACTGGCAGCTGATCTCAAAAGCAATATACTTTTTGTTGTTAACCAGGACAAGGAATGGCTTGTTAATTTTAATGCCTCCAAAATGGAGCTGCTCTTTTTAATCATCTGAGAGAACCCTTTTTACATTCCCTCAGCATGACTGATGCTAACCTCCAGGAGAGTGATTCATTGTACCTTCTTGGACTAACAGATTAATGGAAGAATTTGCAATGTAATAAGTTCTGATCTGGCATCTCACTTTATGTCACTTTCCCACTGCTTCCATAGCTTCCATGTGCCTTTTCTATAAATACTTTCTTGGTAATTATTCTGATGAATTTTCCTCTGCGGTACCTGGACTTCACAAATTTAAGCACAATATGAGATTGGCGGTAAGGTCTCATCATTTTACAGTTGAATTGGCTAGATGTAACTGTAAGTTCTATGCTAACAGTTTCTTCTCTAGCACTTCTCACTTGTGGAACTTTCAGCTTCTTGCTTTCCAGTTAACTTTGGTCTTCAAAAATTTAAATGCAATGTCAATCATTATCTTCTGTCTTAATTCTTGTTCTGTTAATGTTCTCTCACCTTAATAATGTTTTTTTCTCATATTCTCTAACACTCAGTAACCCATTGCATCTTAGTGGCTTTATTCCCTTGCTTGGGGTGAAATGATTAATAAAAAAATGAAGTGTTTATTCAAACATGGGTATCCACTAAAATAACATTTGAGGTAATTATATATATACAGATACTATGAGAACAAATAGAGTACACTCCCAACGTTCATAACATTTAATTTAAAAAAGGCTTCAACACATAGTAGAGTAATATATTATCTTTCTTTTTGTATGATTAATTTTGAGTTTAATTTAGTTCTGTATTGATCTCCTGGTAGTATGATTAACATCTTCTATGGATGTTTTGGTATTTAGTTAGTATTTTTGACATTTTACATTGATTGGTTGGTATTATTAACATCTTATATGGATGATATTTATTTAACAGTTGCATATTATTTACCAAATAATTCTATATGTTTAGATTATTTACTAGTTTCTTAAAGAGGCCTCTTATTTATCAACTACAAAAAAATTATGTAGGAAATCGACAAAGCTTATAACTAGTTTGGCAATTGGTTAAATTACCTTTCTACCCACTCCCCACTGCTTTTATTTCTTAAGAGAGTTGACTGTCTGACATGTGTACATTTATTGAAGCCATTCATATCAGTCTTTAAGTAAATGTCTGGCTGCTGTTAGATGCCAAATCTTTGCCTTGACACATTTGTAAGATAATAATTTCTTATTTTTTTCTTTTTCGCTTAGTTTGAATTTAGTATAGGTCATATTAGATTGGTTGATCGGGGTAAAGCCCTCAAGCCTTTATTTTTTTTATTTCATAATTGTTTTTTTCATAAAATGAGTATGCATTTTGTTTTTGAAACTAAATTGTTCACTTGCCAGTAATATACAATCACCGGAGGAGATGCATTGTTATGTGTTGAAACACGACTGCAATTGTGTAGTGACCCTTACATGTTTTTGTTGTAATATCCTAAAATAAATAAATATATATATATATATATATATATATATATATATATATATATATGTATATATATATATATATATATATATATATATATAAAATTGTGTGTGTGTGTGTTTGTGAAGAGTGAGAGAGAGAAGGACCATACTGGGGGTACAAGCAGCTTGTTTAGCACTCAGTTGAAGGTTGAACACAGTCAACACACTAGTTAAGCATTCAGTGGAGGGACATAAGAAACTTTTAATGTACTGTTTTCTAGTTATCAAATCATTGTTTCTTTTCTCTTTTTCATTAATCTTACAAATTATTCATTCAGTTCTATTTCCCTGTTTATCTCATCATCGCTTTCTATGAGCTGCATACTTAATAGTTTCTTATTAATATAAACACTATCTTTTGTGGGTACACATGTTTGAGTAGACATCTCCATTTCTTTTTTAAAACATGAAATTAATGTCACCAGCCTAGAGAGTGCAATTTCTTAGTAAAGAAAATGGGCCTCCCGACAGGAACCAAACTTGTATTCCTTTTTTTCCCATTAGGACAAAGCCAAGTGTGCCTTACCGATTAGAATACAAGAAAACATCATGACAAAGCAATGCTATAAAAACATCATTTTTTTAATATTTAGAGACAGATTAGAAATACTGACATTGCATCTCATGCTGATCCTGTTGTAGTTAGATGACTTGAGATATATTACAATTCGAATTAAGATACCTTTAGTGAATGACCATTTTCACCTACAAATTTTAATTTTAAAATTTGCAGGTTTTTTCAAACTGTTTATGGTATCAGTTTGTAGTGGGATACTGGTTAGTTGGAGAAAGAAAGAGAGAGAGGGCTTATAGCAGACAGTGGGAAATATGGGGAGAAGGAGGTACCGTTACTGGAATTATATTATGGAGGTAGAAGAGCCTGGGTTCCATTCCACCTCCCTCCCTACCCAGGCTCTCCTACCTCTATAATATAATCTCTCCATATCTCCCACTAAGTCCCCTATAAGCCCTCTCTCATTAACTAAAGGTATGTTAATTCCAATTGTAAAGAAAATTTGCTCTGTTTATTGTGAATAAACATAAAGTGCTCTTTTGTGAATTTGAACATATTTCAAATTCTATGTCGTGTTAATAGGACTCGCCTGGATTATACCAATGGATTACTACCTATATATATATATATATATATATATATATATATATATATATATATATATATATATATATATAATGTGTGTGTGTGCATATTTTATCCTTTTTTATTGATAGTCTCATATTCTTCTTCCTTCATAGATTTTCTCTTTTTGTGCATGCATGTATGTGTCAAATATATTAGAAAAAATGCAGTGTGCAGATTTATATTTTGGTAAGTTTCAATAGCAGCACTCTCTAGAATTTTCAGTAGTCTCAAAGGAAAGAGGTTCCAAGTTTAGGGTGGAGTAGAGATAACATCTGTTTCTACTTGGTACACCTGCAATGTGACAGAAAATCAACAAAACCACCCCATATGCAATAAGGACTGATATACTCTGTGTTGAGACACATTCCTTCTTTCACCTTTATTAAAGTGATTTGAAAATTATGCACGATAGCCTTTCACAGAAAAGCCACCATTCATTTCTTGTATAGATTAAACTTGGCCACCCAATTGTGACAGTGTCACATCATACAATATGGCTGGGTATTTGACTCAACAGGGTGTTTGTTGACCACTGTTGTTGTTCTGTAGTGAACAATGTTAGTTGTATTACACCATTAGTTACAACAGCCTTCTTGTAGCCAATATACCAAATTTGGGCTGTTTTTACATCTTTTCACCAGGAGAAATTGTTTTTCTTGTAATGCTAAAAAGTACATGTATGGCCTGTATTGACTGCATTTATTGCCCTTCATAGGGAAAATTTACTGACTACTTCTCAGTGAAGGAGAAGGAAAGAAGTAAATGAGATGTATTTCCAATCTTTTTGTTTGTTACTATCTAGCAGTTTCAGGTTATGTGTATTTGCTAAGATGTTAAATTTCCAATAGAAAAGTGGTTCCACACACATCCCTGGGTGAAGAACAATGGCTGTGTCTTCTGTACCCTATACTCTTTAGCATTTTCCTTGAATGCATATCATGAGGAATGTGCCATTGAGGAACACAATCAACACTGGAGGTCACAGAATCACAAACTTTCACTTTGCAAATGACATAGATGGTTTAGCTAGCAAAGAAGAGGAACTTGTCAACCTGAGGAAGAAGCTTGATGAAACATTCTCCAGATATAGCATGGAGATGAAAAAAAAAAAACAAAAACAAAACAAGCTCATGATGAACAATGAGAAAGGGCTTTCAAGCAAGATAAGTTATCAGCTAGGAACTTAAAGTCGTGAATCAATTCAAATATCTTGGCTTCATTATCAGTGAAGAGACTTCCAGAAGAGAAATAAAACAGCAGTATAATTAATAGCAGCTGTCGTAAAACTATCTGAAAAGATAATAACACCTGCCTTTTCAATTTTTCAATATGAACCCACCACTTTTCCCCTCAGGTATTGGTTAATTAGTAGGATCTGTATCAATAAAACATTATCTCAAAAATATTCTTGCAATGTAAAAATATTTTCCGGTTTTAAATAACCTGCAAACGGTTGAGAAGCCATAGAAATCAATCAATCTATATTCAATCTTTTCTGCGAATCTTGAACATTAATAGCAGAATTAAAAACAAAGAATTCAATCATTAGAAATGACATGATGCAGAACCATCCTCGGCATCTCTTATGCCGTCCATATTATAAATGAGGCAGTCCGAGACACCATCGGATAAGAAACAGGCCTATTGGAAAACCTCATAACCAACGTCAAGAAGAGAAGGTTGGAATGGTATGGACATGTTTTAAGAGCCAACAATCTTTCCATTACCATCCTACAAGTTTCCACCTTAGTCAAAAGAAGAGACAAACAGAGGGAAAGAATGAGCAGATTATAGTGGCTCGGATTGAGGAATCAGAGAGCCGAGTTCAAATTCCCGTCAAATCCATTACATTCACTTACGTGCTAATACCCTTGGGAAAGCTATGAATCCTATTCTTCTCCCCACAGATATGGTTAAATAGCAGGAAAGACTGGGTTCTATAGCCTTGGATGGCAACTAGTCTACCGCAGAAAGAAATAGCAACCTACTGCGGGGGAAAAAAATCTGCCTCGTCAATCATGTATCGAAAGATGCATGATCGCCTACGCATGTATCACACATGGCACATAACTGACTGACTGACTGATGTCACTGAGTAGGCTGGAAGAGCCTGAAATATTGGCACACAACTGAGACATATGGAGGGAATTGGTCAGCTGATCAAATATGCAGTGACCCTATAAAAACACCCATTCATGGGACTGATAATTATGATGATAGCAAGAAATATCTACTTCAATGTCTTGTACATTACTTGGTAATTGTAATATTTCCTTATAAGGAAACATTCAGCATTCATTGACCAAACAGCCAGTGCTACTTTCAATTGAAATTCATAAAATCTTTCTATTAAAACACATTTTCAGGAAAATACATTTCTCAAATCCAATAACTGTTATTTCCTGTACTGATGGGGATGGGGGGTCCTTCCTAACCTCTTGTTTGAAGTAGTCTGGAATGTCAGCATTTTGATTATATCATTATTTTTGCTTTGAGTTACATCTGATATCCATTTTAGATGTTACTGCTGTTGTTGAAAGTCCTCAAGTGATGTGGTTTCTGTTACTTTGTGATTCTGCAACACCAGTCTACAAGGTTTGAAGAAGGATGGTCCTTGCCAAAACCTACAGGTTTCATTCCCTCCTAGCCATTTTTAACCATTGACCTGAGAAAACAAGTGCATACAACTGACAGTTTAGAGATTTCTGAATAAGTTTGGTGCCATGCATGACATCCATATGAAATTTTAAATCCAATGAGATTATTTAAGAACATGACTTGAGTTTTTAGGTTAATGTTTTAGTTTTGGTGCCTATTCTATGTTTAATTTTCTTATCTCCTTTACTAATATTGAAGTGTTATAAGATTCTGTGATCAAATCTGTGTAATTATGCAGTGCTGTTATATTTTATTTCTTTTTCTTAGAAAAAAAGAGAAAATTTTCTGTATTTAATTTATGACTAGAAATAGCAAATGGATTTTCCATCTTTGCCACCTACTTAAAAACACTCCCCTTCTTGTGGGCAGGTGGAGAGATGTGAACATACACTGAAAGTAATTAGCCTGCTAACCCACTAGACGGAAGGAAAAACCATGTTTAGCCCAATTAGAAATTGATGATAATAGCTGAAGAGGTCTGCCATATTGAAATGTGTGTGAGGAAGAAGGGAGACATGACCAACCAGTCAGCAGATGAAGGCAAATTTAATGGATGGGATTTGGGTTTAGGAAACTTACAGTGAAAATGTCACAGTTGTAGTTTTGGTAAATATTTTAGGGGTAGGGAAACATGAGAATTGTGAACAATTTTTTCTTTTTAAATTATTGATTTTTTTTTTTTAACTTCCTCAGAGTAACTTGAAAAGAACAATGTGGGTTGGAAAATCTTGATCAAAGTCTGAATGTCCCAGAGGTTAGTTTGGAAAAGTTCTTTAAGGTTTTGTGATAAATTATTTTCATTATTCCATTCTTTTTTAAAAGTATTTATTTAAAACAAATGATGTTTTTTTTTTAATCAATTCACCCCAAGCAAGGTGATAATGCCACTATGATGCAAGGGGCTACTAGAAGTGAAAGAGAAGGAAAAGACTTTAGAAGGAACCGGAAACCCAATCCTAAACAAGAAACAAGGGATAAACCTCTACTCCAGAAGTTTACCTGTATTATCAAAAAATGACAGTCATAATTAAAAAAAATATTTTAGAAGTACAAAACAAGTGAAAAATTATTATCCCTTTTTCTGTGTTCAAAATATAATTCTCACAGCTAAAAATAGTTTATGACTTAACCAGATTATGGCATTTTACTGCCAACTTTCATTTTACCACAAGCTATAATTTTATTACTTCAGATGCTCACTTCTTCTTAGTCTGACTTCATGATTATATTATTTACTCAAACAACATTACTATTATTACTGCTACTGTAAAAGAATTATTATAACAAAATACCTGTGACGTTCATCAGCCCAAGCTGACCCATCATACCTAAACATGCTCAAGCACACTGACACCACCCGCCATGCCCTATCTTTACAAAAGTCAGATCGGGTCAAAAGGTATTGCTGTCATATCTTGCTGCAGCTGCTTAATTCTCACTTTCCAGCCTTGATAGAGTTCAAAAGCATTTATGTGGCCATGTAGGTGATAAATTATTTTCCAACCTACAACCCACAGATGAAACATCGCAAGCCTATCACTATTCTATCGTGATTTCGATATTTTGATGAACAAAATTTCACCAGTTCCGACTTTTACTGCTAAGACCCACCATACCATGTACACAGTAGCAAACCATCCACATTCCCTTCAAATTCCATTGGTAAGAAGGAAGTTCCAATTTGACAGCTTTTTCCCAAGAGCCACTGCTTTGTCAAACAGATAATCCTGATCTTGCATCCATAAAGCAACTCCATTCAATAACTTTCTACTTTGAGTGGCTCTTGGGCCTTGTACTGTTTGAACAATTGAAGAAAACAAACAAATGTTCTACTATTAATAAGTTCAAAACTACAGGAAAAAAAAGATATAACTGAAAGGAAATATGGATAATGGTAAATAACTAACTTGGGAAGTGTACAAGGCTGCAAAAAATATATCTATTATATGAAATGCCTAAAGCAGATTGACTAGTGAAGGGGTGGCTGCATTTACATCTGATGAGTGCATTCAATAGTGATGCTTGGTATTGGTAGATATGACACTGACAATGCTGACTGACTGCAGAATTTTACTCAAGAAATTATTCAAATATAGAGGTAGTTTGCTTTTAATAACTCACCAGAATCTATGCCAACTCCCACCCCCAAATTGGAAGTTTTATACCTTTTATTTCAGTAAACCCATTTTACCATGACAGCTGCTCTACCTTTTTGAACTAAAAGAGATAATGGTTCAAAAATTAATAAATTTTGCCGTGTAAGCCTATTTCTTATTCTCCCATATCTGCTCAATTACTGCTGTCATATTTGATGTTATTTGATGAATATGTTTTATACATACTAAAAAAGAAAAAAATGCTATTACCCTTCAGGTGATCATCACACTCCATAGATTGTATTTTATTATCAGTGAATTATACACTTATGGGAAAGTTAGGCGAGTGGTTTCCTGTTGGCCAAGATCATCATATATTTCCGATGTTGATCATTACATCACAAACAACTAAAATACAAATATCAACACAATTACCATTTACCTTTATATTGAATTTTTTTTTATTACTGTAATGAAATAGAACTGCATCTCCTGGTTCCACCAGATCTGACCTTCATGGCTAGGACCCACCATGACACTTATATATTAGAAAAACCACCCATATTCCCTCCATTGGCGAGAAGTAAGTTCAACTTCCTGTGAAACACCGCCCTATGGAACAGACCTCCTTTTATCACCCTTTATCATAACCCTCTGCCTTGAGTGGCCTACGGGCCTTGTACAGAGTAAACTTTACTGTAAAAAAATACTCTAACTAGATCTCAGATCTTCATACTTTACACACTTTCCTTAAAGCACTGCTATAAACAACAGAAGTGAGCAAGAGTGTTATAACTTATTGTGTATGCGTAACAGAAGTCAAGATCAATCTATGCCAAGCAGCTTCATTTCATTACCATAGCAACAGTTCTAGTACTTTTTGACCAGACCTCATATCTAACAAAGACTTCATAGTAAAAGATATCTTCATTATATCAAATTGGGATTTTCCAGTGTCTGAAGACGGCATCGTTATATTTAAAGAAGCATTCATTATATAGAATGAAATAATTTTATCATGAAATAATTTTAGACATTCAGAGAGACTAAAGAAGATTTCATCACATCAAATGAATCCTTTATAATATCTAAAGAAGCCTTTATCATATTAAAAATTTTGCAGTATTTAAAAATGGCTTCATAGATTATAAAGAAAGATTCAGCAGCTAAAGACTTCATCACATGAAATAAAGCCTTTATCATATCAAGGATGTCACAGTATCTAAGGAATAGAATTTAGCAAAAGATTACATAGCTAAATAAGACTTCATCATATTAAACAAAGATGTCATGAAATCTAAATGAATCTTTATCTTAACAAATGGAGACAGCATGTTCTCTACAAAAGACTTCAACTCCTCAAAGACTTCATCATATTTAAAAATATCTTCAAAGATCGAAAGAATATCTAAAGTTTTCATCATAATAAACAAAAACTTCATTATATATAAAGAAGTTGTTATAGTACCCTAAGAAGCCGTTATCCTCTCTAAAGAAGTCTCTATAAACTCTAAAGTAGATTTGATATATAAGGCCTTCAAAATTGGGAGGGAACATTTCATTACCGAAAACTCAACACTGGCCAATTCATCTCTGTGACAACTCAATTCCAGAACAACAGCCACCAGTCTAATTAGCATGAGGACAATTCAATGCTGGTGTTGAAT
The DNA here is from genome assembly GCA_964036315.1 of Acanthosepion esculentum. Taxonomy (NCBI): domain Eukaryota; kingdom Metazoa; phylum Mollusca; class Cephalopoda; order Sepiida; family Sepiidae; genus Acanthosepion; species Acanthosepion esculentum. Next base: position 61,961,383 of record OZ038480.1, on the reverse strand, counting down.
TCATAGCTTCAGACCAGGGTTGGCTGTCATAGTCCTAGATCAGCTTTGAGTTGTAGAGATTTTGAAAGTTTGGATGTTTATCTTAGTGATTTATTAGTCACAACAGCCTATTTGGCCAAATAACCATTTTAATGCAGCAAAGCAAAGACTGCATGCAGTTGGGGATGAAGCGCCACACAATATGATGATTCATTACAGCATTGCAAATGGTTCAAACAAATATTTAAAAAAAATAATTGGCGGTGATATACCTCCTCCTAAATTGGAGAAGTATATGAAGATAGATGGAATAATTTTGCAGATTGTTTCTTCTTTTTCTCAACGGTCTATAACTGTATATTTGAAGGCAATTGCATACAATTTTCAATAAATTTTAAAATTAAATGTATTAAAAAATGTGCCTTAATATATTAATCATATTTGTTTTTAAAAAGTCTATGAGAAAATTTCATAGTTTCCATGTCATTGAGTTATCCTTCATACAGAGTCGGCTGGTGGTGAGTTGTCCTGGAGTTTTGTCATGGAGAAGAGTTGGCCAATGATGAGTCATCCTGCACTCCTTCAAAATATCTAATAAAAACCTTATATCTAAACAAAACTTCATAATATCCCCCCCAAAAAAACCTTTACAGAAGAATTCATCACATCAAATGAAGCCTTTACTGTATCTACAGAAGCCTTCATCAACTATAAAAGATTTCACAGCTAAAGAAGTCACAAGAAAATATAAAATGTATTGAAGACTTCAAACTCTCAAATAAAGATTTTATAGTATGTAAAGAGCCTTTATTGTATTTAAAAGGCTTTCATTATGTCTAAATAATACTTCATAATATGTAGAAGAATTTGTTTTTCCTTTGTAAATCTGAGTGAAACCAATGTCATAAATACAACTTACATTTGAAATAAAATGATTGTAGAGTGTATGACAGATAAAAATAATGGATAAAAAAGTAGTAATCTTTAAAAAATGCATATCAAAATAAAGAATAGGGAATTTTCAATGTTTCTTTTTCAGACATTTCATCCACACAGACACTTCATCAGCAGCAGCTCATTATTTGTTGTCAAAAGACTTAGAAATTATTTAACTTTTAGGAGTGTCACTAATTGCTTGGTCAGTCAATACTAAATACTTGATTCTAACTCAGGCAGTCAATCTGGTATGAAATGCATTTAGTGCACAAAAAAATAAAAATTGCATTTTTGAGTGCTGAGTTTCCTTTTGGGTGGGGTAGATGCTTGACTTACAGAAATGTGACAGGCTTTATATGAAACAGAAAATGGAAGAAGAGAATATGCCAGTGAATTTTCTACAGGAACATGTTACAAAGTACTTTACATTTTTCTTAATATTTAAATTCTTTGAACAAAGCACATATATACATCAATATAAGAATAAAGCGAGTGACTTATGCACACTATATACACAGATGCACTTTTATATTATAAAATATTCCAATTAAATAATTCTTTTTCTTTTTTTCTATTTCATTCTCCAGACATAACATTTCAATCATACCCACACACAGCTTCAATGTTCCCACAAAATACTTGTGTGTGTGTATGTGTCTTTGTCTCTCTCTCTCTCTCTCTCTCTCTCTCTTTCTGTCTATCATATATATATATATATATACATATATATATATATATATATATATATATATATATATATATATATATATATATATATGCAGCAAATTCTCTTTTAGGCATGTCTGATAGAATAAATTACAGACATTATGTCTGCTAATTTTTAACAAAATCTGTTCATGCTCATGAATAACCTTCCGTGTATTGATGTTAAAGGATGAGAGAAATGTACTATAGCTGTTTAAATTACTTTTCTCATTTCTCAAGTACTATATATATATATATATATATATATATGTGTGTGTGTGTGTGTGTGTGTGTGTGTGTGTGTGTGTGTGTGTGTGTGTGTGTAATTTGGCAGCAACTTTTCTTTTAAACATGTTGTGTTGAATGTTAAAGACAATATATATATATAGTTTTGTACTACTTGCACCCCTGAAAATGATCTTGGAAGAAGATTGAAAGTACTTTGGAAATGAAAATAAAATAAATTTAAACAGCTATAGCACATTTCTCTCATCCTTAAACATCAATACACGGAAGGTTATTCGTGAGTATGAACAGATTTTGTTAAAAATTAGCAGACATAATGTCTGTAATTTATTCAATCAGATATATATATATATATATATATATATATATATATATATATATATATTTAGGCTTGATATAAACTTTAATAAGGAAAGAAAAGAAAATTTATACCAATCATATTTCTGAGTGTGGATTGATGAGTCCATAGCTTGACATGGAATTTTTATTTGAAATTTTCATTGTGTAATGGTTGATCTGCGTAATTAATATTCACCAATGAATTAAGCTTATTCACAATAAAGGAGCTGATCCTGGAAAATAAATCTTTGTTATATAAAATAAATGAATTGTTACACACACATACACACACGCACAAACACACACACATATAGCAATTTTCCAAGCGTTGCTTGGATGTGGCACAAGGTCGAAAGTAAGGGGCACCCAGTTAGGATCGAACTCATCACTCATTTATAACTGTTTTAGCGAGACAAGCTTGCTAACCATTACACCACCTCGAGGTTCCCACACAAACATATATATATTTCCAGGCTCAACAGATTTTAAAAGCACTTACATGGCCTCATGGGTGATGAATTATTTTACACCCTACAACCTCTTTCCAACTGATGAAACATCACAAGCCTATTGCTACTCATTATTTCCATGAAAAATGTTCAGATAAGCTCCATTCCCTAGTTCCACTAGATGAGACCTTTATAGTTAAGAACTTCCATGCCATGTATGCAGGTGTGAACCATCTGGATTCACCTTGTATTCCACTAGTAAGGAGGAATTGTTTGGAATATTGCAAGCCTATATGAATGTAAAAGAAGGAAGTAACAAGTGAACATTATGGGGAATAGATAATGATTGATCCTAGACTTGAAGAGGTTAAGACTGTATCATTTGGGGAAGCATCCAAGTGTCTGTTATACAAAGAAAAAAAATTTTCTTGGCGGTGGGGGGACTGTCTCTGAGGAAATTTGAATATGATCATATTCAAATTTTCTCAGAGACAGTGTTTCTTAAACGGTAAATGCATTATTGATAATATTATATACTGAGAGAGCATACATTCCAGTAGTGATGTTAAATTTTATTTTGGTTCCACTGAAAATCCTTGGAAATTTCATTTTTACCATCATTGAATGACCTTAAGTAGTATAAAATACAAAAACAGCACTGCTCTCTCCAAATATTTCTGGCATTTAAAGAATGATGGCATCTCATCATCTGGGGATATTATAACTAGAGCTAAATGTTTTAGTGGGAAAAGAAATAAATGTAACTTATGTCTTGTTGAAATAATTGTTATCTTAAAACACTTAAATAACCCTAGCTTATTAAATGAGAGAAATAAATTGATGGTTACATGTAGACATAAAAACAAATATCTGCTAAAATACATTGATCCAGATTAATTTTTAATAATTGCAGTTTATTTTTAGGGTAAATTACTTGTTTTTGTTTATATATATATATATATATATATATATATATATATATATATATATATAAAATAAAAAAGGAACAAGTAATCTCTCTTTAATAATAAATAATTAATATTCACCATTCCACAATAAAAGAAATTTTTAATTTTTTTTCCTTACACACCTATATATACAAATCCTGTTTATTTTAAGTGCCAAATATAATTTTTCAAATTAAAAAACTGTAATCTCAGTATGGTATATATCTACACCAACATTACAATAACCAGATATAATTTTTAAAATTTAAATTATGTAAGGCCAGTCTATACTCAGCACCTGAAGATTGCATTGTGCATGAGAGTCAGAATTGTGCTATCAGTTAGGAATATTACGTATATATATATATATATATATATATATATATATATATAGGTTGAGTCAAAAGTTTGTTTTTGTATTTCAAGCTTTAATTAATTGTTCAAATTCAAAAAAATTACATATGAAAAGCATTTATTCATCAAAAAATGTCTATTGTCTGTTGCCATCATTGTGCCAGAAGCTCAAGTCCAAGCTTATACCATTTGGCTGGTTTAGAGGCAAAAAACTCCCTTCACTTGTTTTAAACCCCATCCACATTTTGGAACCTTTGTCTGTGCAAGAAATGAGCCATGACTCGGAAAAGATGCTCATCTGATGGTGCAAGGTCTGGACTGTAGGCAGGTTGAGGCAGCACTGCCAGCCCCTCAAGTTCAAGTTTCTGCTTGATCACATTGGCAGTGTGTGCTTGAGCATTGTTATGCTGCAGGAATGCACGTTTTCGATTGACTAACACTGGTTTATATTCTTCTTGTCACTGTGCAATGCATAATGAAATTGGACAGCAGTATATAAATCAATACATATTAAATTAAAATAATAAATGTAGTGACATTAATATAAAAATAAATAAATATATATATAAACAAATATAGCAATAAAAAGTCAACAACAGTAACATTTACTCACTTTCCTTTATTAATCATTAAATTACATTACTTCGCCTTAAGAATATTTTTGAGCATTCTTAAATTTAAAAAAATTGAAGACTTAAAGATGGTTTTACTTCAGTTTATAAATATCTGTTGCATAATAAAATCCTTACATTTGCCTTAATAATCACATTTACCTTGCCATAAAAGGACGAAAAGCGTTGGTAATATAAAGTTTTCCTTTTGTCTTTATTCCTATACATAATAGGTTGAGTCGAATGATTTTTTCGTATTTCAAGCTTTAATTAATTGTTCAAATTCAAACAAATTACATACAAAAAGCATTTATTCATCAAAATATGTCCAATCATATTTTATTGTCTGTTGCCATCGGTGTGCCAGAAGCTCAATTCCACACTTGTACCATTTGGCTGGTTGAGTGGGGAAAAAAAATCCCATCACCTGTTTTAAACCCCATCCACAGTGTTGAAGCTTCGTCTGTGCAAGAAATGAAGCATGGCTTGGAAAAGGTGGTAATTTGATGGTACAAGCTCTGGACTGCAGGCAGGTCAAGGCAACATTTCCAGCCCCCTGAAGTCGCTTGGTCACATTGGCTGTGTGTGCTTGGGCATTGTCATGCTGTCGAAGTGCACATCTTTTGGTTGACTAATGTTGAGTAACAGGCTTTCAAAGCATCATATACTTGCTGCAGTTGTTGGACATAAAGGTCAGCTTGATCATCTGGGACAAGCTGAAAATGCAACACCCTCTTGAAATTGTTCCAAACACACAACATGATCTTCTGTTCAAACCACCCTAGTTTGATAGCAGTCTCTGAAGCCTGGCTGGAATTAAACCACTGATTCCTTTTATTTGGATTATATGTTTATATATAAAAATAAAGAATAAACAATTCAGTAATAATTGGATAAGTTGTATCAAATTAATTATATAACCTGGAAATACAAGTTGCCAAAAATCACAAGTGAAAATCCGAAAAATGTTTAACTCATATATTTATTATATTAATACAAGGCTCAAGAGCCACTCAAGGTTGAGAGTTACTGAATGAAGTTGTTGTATAAGCAGTAAGAGTAGAAGGTAAGAAGTGAAGTGAAGTGAAGTGGAGGATATATGGGAAAGATAATTTGTTGAGTTAGAAGCCATTGTCAAAATGCAAGATAAATAACACAAACAGAATTAATAAAGTTTGCAATGAAAAGGAAAAAAGTTCAAAAAAGATGAAACAGCAACAATCATGCAAGCAAGAAATATAGTTAAAGCAGATCAAATAGATAAGAAGGCAAAAGAATTCACAAACTATGAGTTGGTGTTTGTACACAAAAGCAAGGTTGGACAAGCGAACGCAGTAGGTCAGTCTAGTAGTAAAGGCAGATCTGGACGGATGTTATTTACCTTAGCCTCCCCACAAAGCAGGATGTGGCTTAAGGCCGTTTTTTATGTGGGACGATTATGAGCCCATAGGTTTGGACAAAAATTCCCTGTTGACCTTGCATACACTGGGTGTGGCTTGTTTACCTACCCATACTCAACTTTGCCCTTTGGCATAGCCTCATCTGGGTTCCTCTCTACCCAAAAGCAGAGAGATCGACAAGTCAGCCCGAAACAGCAAATCTGGACTGAGTCATGTCAAAATGTAAGCTGCCCCATTTTTATTGGCTAAGAAAAATATCCCAGCATGCATTTTGTGTCCTTCTGACTATAAGAGGTGGAGGGGGAAAACTTGCAATCATTCCCTATCCTAGTGGGAAGTCACCATAACTGTTAAATCTAGACTTGAAGAGGTTAAGATTGTAGTGCTTAGGAAAACATCCCCCCAAGAGTTTGTTTGAGTGGAACATCCTTTTTACTAATGGAATAGGAAGAGAATGAGGGTGGTTCACATCAGTGTATATGGCATAGCGGATCTCAGCTGGGAGAGTTAGAGTTGGTGGAACTAAGGAATATAGCTTGTTAGAACATTTTCAGTGGAACTAGCAATACAGTAGTGATAGGGTTGTGATGTTTCATCTGTGGGGAAAACGGTTCATCACCCACATGGTCGCATGGATACTTTTGCACAACGGGAAAGTGACAACTGGACAGCTCCATCCCAGATATGGCAACAATACTCCACTTTTGGTCTGATCTGGCTCCTATGGAGGTTAAGCATAGCAGAAGGAATCAACATTTACTGGATTGATACCAGGAACTGATCCTTTTCCAGTGTCTTTAACAATGGGTCGTATATATAAGTTTCACTAAAAATCTGAGGTGAACTTGAGTCCCAATAGGCATTTAAGGCAAGGACTCAAAGCCTAAAGTGACTATGAAGTATTGATTATCTGTGTCAACACTGTCAGATATATATATATATATATATATATATATATATATATATATATATATATATGAAGAAATATAGTCTTAAAGTGTGCTATATTTATGGGATAAAGTGCTCAATATCAGAGATAGAGTGTGTGTAAATATAAAAGTGAACATAGAAGTCAACACTTAGAGGCGACAGTCTGTTTCTTGCTAGATGCAATCGGCAGGCAACTAGTGCTGTTATTTTTCTCGGCTATTTATATATACGGGTCAGTGGTGCATTGTGGGTAGTCTATTTTGGCGGTTATTTTTACCGGAAGTCGTTTATTTGTTTATTTATTTATTTGTGTCAAATTATTTTGCTTGTTTTTATTTAATTTTATTTTTATTTTTTATCTTATATATTTATTTATTTTATTTTGATCGGTGTTTTTATTAATGTAGTAAAAATTTGTTTATATAGCTTATTGTGGGTAGTCTATTATGGCCGTTATTTTACCGGAAGTCATTTATTTGCTTATTTATTTGGGTCAAATTGTTTTGCTTGTTTTTATTCATTTTAATTTTAATTTTTTATCTTATATATTTATATATTTATTATTTATTTTTTTTTATTTTGGTCACTGTTTTTATTAACGTAATAAAAATTTGTTTATATAGCTTATTTAATAGTTTTGTTTTTGTTTGGGAAGATAATTAAAGCTATTTGTTGAATTTTGGGGTTGATTGTTGTAGTTTGTTCTGACTATTATTTTGGTGGGAATGGTTTGATTATCTTTATTTGTTTTTTATAAACGGCTATATATATATATATATATATATATATATACACATACAAGTGGATAGTGAGATTAATGCTGAGTGGTGATAGACTGTTTCATGCTTGAATGCAATTTTCAGGTCATTTGTGTTGTTTTAGCTTTAGAAATGGTTAAAACAAACACACAGCACACATGGCCTGAATATTATGTTCAGGTATAAAACACTGTTGCTACCCAGTGTTGACCTCAGTGTCCACTTTTATATTTACCTACACTCTATCCCTGATATTGAGCACTTTTACCCATTAATATAGCATACCTTAAAACTATATTTTGTAACAGATATATAAACACACACACACACACACACACAGAGTCTGTCTGAGGTTATTATGCAAATCACATAAACCTCATTAACTCGAATTTGCTTTGAAAAACTTTTATCAAATTTTAAACAATTTAGATTTCAAAACAAAGTTACATTTTTAGGTAGTTTTAACAGGTTTTATTAAAATATAAAACTACAGTATGAATTTATGCAAAACAAGAAAATCACTTTTTAACACCTATAATCGAATAAATGACAAACATATATGAAGCATTTACATCTTAAAATGGTGACCCTTCTTAATAACAATCAGCAATCAACAGCCATTGATTTTGTTAAATTTTTTACTTCAGCAGGTCCAATTTCCAATATGGTGGCTTTCATTGCTTCCTATAGGTCTGCTTTGCTGTCATATTGCTTACCCCTTTCATATGATTTCATCTTAAATGACCAATCACTTTCAGATTTTGCACAATTCAAAGAAAGTCTTGTTCATGAAATCACAATAGTTAGTACTGTTCAGTTTAACTCCTTCATTGATTTGAATTGTCCAATAATGGTTTGTCCGACAATTCCAGCCCATATTGTTAACTCCTTGCTCCCTTCTTTTAGGCACATCTGCATTGGATAAAATCCATCCTTTGGCCCACCCATCAGGTCCATTGAGTGTCACCTGAGATTTTTCCTTGAAAATTACTTCAGAAAAGTTGATTTTCACGTATTTCTTAGCCCAATTTTGACGCTTTAAAATATTTGCTTTGCTGGGAGGAGTTTTGCCTCAGAAACTCCTTGAAAAAATCCCAATTTGCAGAGTATTCTACACCTCTTATCCTTGTTGTCTCCCTCTGTTTATAGACCTGAGTGCTGGTTAAAAGTGGTTGTTTCACTATAACTCACTTTATTTTACATTCCTTTGGGGAGACAAGTTCTTAAAGCCTTTTCCTTTGTTTCTAGTTCTCAGAAGCCTTCTTTTACTGTTCGATGATCTTTGCAAAGATCCTTTGATATCTCTAATGGGGGCATTCCCCCATTCAATAACTTTGTTATTTTCTGTTTTTCAGTATTTGTTAGATCCTTTTCATTATCCATGTTTCAACATGGAAGAAAAGAAAACTGGTTTTTATTAGATTTCACAGGCCTTAATCTAATATTAGTTTAATTTGCTTAACTTCAGACTGCAATTTTTATAATAAATGCAACAACTTTAATAAAACATCTTGAAACTACCTAAAAATTTAACTCCAGCTTTGTTTTGATATCTAAATTAATTATTTAAAATTTGACAAACATTTTCCAAAGTTATTGAGTTTTATGTGGTTGCATAATAGTAGTAGTAATAGTATAGTTGGCCGCTTGTATTCGAGGATACCTGTCTACTAGGGCAGCTAGCCAATCCCTATTGCAGACGCTTGCTCAGGTGCATTTGTGCTTATTCAACACCTACAGAGCCCACCTGCAACTATGCTGAGCAGACCTTAGTTACAGTTTCTGGGAAAGTGCATGTTATCTAGCATGATCAACAATTTGAACAAGGCCAGTGTACTCAAGTCCTCGGCCATGATGACTTGTGACTTTGTGCTAGCACAGCTATTGATGGCACCCAAGAGTTCCATCTACCCAATTTCACTCACAAGGTTTGGGTCAACCCGTGGTATGGTTTTCAGGCACTTTCCAAAGGTGCCACATGCTGGGATCAACCCCTCCAGTCCGAAAACATCAGGAAGTCTCCTTCCTGATAAATCGACCATGGTGAGATTCAAGCCCAGGTCTCAATGTCAGAATACAAATGTTCTAACTGCTCGGCCATGTGCACATAAGTTGCATAATAACTTTAGACTGACTGTATATTTTCAAATACATATTTAATCAGAAGAGGGTGGGTCATACTAATTTTTTATTCAGGCATCTCAGACTGTCTTTCCTGGAAAATTCTGTTTTTTTTTTTATCAAGAGATAAACCTCGCAGCATATTTGCCAGTTTTATTCTATAGCTTCAGCTTCTTATCTCAGCCAAATGAATAAGAAAAACACAAAATATTTTGAAAACCATTAAAATATTTTTAATATTTTCTTTCAACTTAATCATTTGGATTTACATAGTTTATGTCTGTCGAAAAAATAAACAAAAAGAAAACTTTGCCGAATAGCACAACACAAATTAATCTTTTTGACATTTTTTTGCTGATAGCATTGTTACTATCTTGGTTTATCAGCTTCGAATGAGAAATCAGAGAACTGAGTTCACATTCCAGTTGGGTTCATCACATTCACTTATACGCCATTCCATTTCCATTCGTATGAATCAGCCTCCACTCCAACAACAGATTAAATAGTATGACTTGTAACTGTAATAATTGTTATTCTTAAAATACTATTAATGCAATACTGATCCAGAAAAAAGAATTGTTCGTAAAGGGTGTTCCAATAACTTGGACCAATTTTAAATGTGAATTAAGTTTAAGCATCTAATGATTTTTTTCTTTTTCTTTCAGATTTAACAACTTAAGTCTTTGGCAGGTTCAAACATTAGATGCTTAAACTTAATTCACATTTAAAATTGGTCCAAGTTATTGGAACACCCTTTATAATCCAAAATATATTTCAACTTTAAATAAATCACAAAGGGTTGATAAATCATAAAAAACAAATCACGCTGACCTGAGATGGAACAAATACATTGAATCAATTGCTTCATCCACCGCAAGGAAAGTTGGTTCCCTGTGTTGTGCCAGAAAGTTTTTCTCGTCCGAGTCCATCCTTCAAATCTATAAATCGACTATTTGCTCTTGCATGGAATACTGCTGCCATATATGGTCCGGAGTTCTCGCTGTTCGTTTTAAGTTCCTCGACAAAATCCAGAGACAGATATGCAATGTAATTGGCCCTGATCTGGCATCTCGTCTACAGCTGCTCTCTCACAGACATGTTGTCGCCTTCCTCTGTCTTTTCTACAAATACTTTCACGGTAACTGCTCTGACAAGCTACTTTTGCTAATTTCCAGACTGCATGAATTTAAACATGCAGCTAGGCTGGCATCTTGATCCCACCCTTTCACTGACAAAACTGTAACCGTCTCTTCTACTCCAATAGCTTCATGTCTCGCACCTCCCATCTGTGGAATTTCCTTCCCCTTACTTGTTTCCCTGATAGCTATCATCTCCAACTATTCAAATGTAATGTCAGTCGACATTTCAAAATGCCTTGATCTGTTCCCTATCCTTCTCTTCATCCTTTCCTCTATCACATCTCTTTACTCTTGCTCCCACTCTCTGTAACCCCTTGCGTGCTAGTGGCATCCTGCCTTGATTGGGGCGAAACGCTTAAAAAAAAATTAATCAATATTATGTCAGTTACACTTGTTACCAAGATTTGCTGATAACATTGTTACAAGCTCAGTTACAACTGTAATTGCAATTTTGCTGATGTCATTGTTAATCATTGTTACATGTGTTACTGTGATTTTGATGTCATTGTTATTATTTCTGTTACAATTGTGAGTCTTTATCTTTTCAAGATTTGTTTATATTCATTTTTGTTGTTTTTTGTTATCACAGTATTTCAGCCAGTCTGTTCTCCCACTTTCTTCCTGTGTGCAAAAATACAATCTGTAATTTTATGAAATCATTCTCATTCATTTTTTTTTTTTTTTACTACACTATTTTAGTTGATCCATTCTACAGCCTGCTTCATGTGTACAAGCCATCATAAAACAGTTTGTTTCTTTTTCACTAGTGTAAACTAAACCCATCATTTTCATATAAGTTGGTTACCAAAAGAAGACCAAAGAATGGATTGGTCAGAAAACTGGGTTAACAACAAAAAGAACAAAAAGAAAGTTTTCAATGGTCTGAAAAGGGTTGGGAGAGGGGGTTACAGCAAGTCACCTACCTAATGAGTTTGTACAAATGGACAACAGAACAGGGACTGAGGCGGGTAATAAAAAGATTGCCAAGAGCTATAAAGGATAGGAAGTTGGGAAGAGCCATGATTACCCACATCCTGAAGGGAAATGGCAAATAAAAGAACTCTTAAAATAAACATGTTCAAATTTGAAAATTTTATAAGAACACACTTCCTGCTTTTTATGACATTGATTACAAAAATATGTAGAGAAGTTTGAAATGAGATTCATACTCTGCATCTTTTAGCCATGAAGTTTGTGGAATTACTCCACTGTAACTCTCAAGATGCATGCTAGATAGTGTTCTATTCCATCCTATAAAAGAAAGGACATAAACCCTCTTTCACTCTCTTTCTGATCCTGAGATATAGGAGCAACAACACAGAACTTGTTTCCATTGGGGGGGATGTCTTTCCTCAGTAAGCCAACAGCTTAATTTCACACAACAATATGGTGCCCCCTGTCTCTCTTTCCCTCTCTCTCTCACTCTCTAACACACAGCTAAGTACATAAATGTTTTTCTTTACTTTTTTTTAACTATCTGTACATCTGTAAAAACAATTTTGTTTCTCTTTTGAGATCTATGTTGTTCTTGATATAGACATATGGGAAAATGATATATAGATTTTTATATATCCAGAACAATTTTAGAAAAAACTGTCAAAGTGGTAAAAGTTTTTGTGTGACACATTTCATCCTTTAGCACTTCATTGGACTAAAGTTATTGACTACACATGAATATGACGGAGACAGGTGGGGGATGGTGAGAATTTAATTTTTTTTTTTTTAAATATATGTTTTGGTTATATATCCTAACTGATTTCATTTAGTTTATTTTTTCTTTTTGCTTATGACTTTATCACTTTTGTTATTAAATATCCAAAACATATATTTAAAAAAACATTTAGGTTTTAAATTCTCAGGGTCCACACTGCATGTGTAGTTACATCAACGTAAACAACTCTTTAGTTTGATGAAGTCCTAAAAGATGAAAGATGTTACATGAAAACATTTTGACATTGTAATATAAATATATGTGAAACCTCCATACGTCAAATTCATTTGTTTTAAAAGTTTTCTAGTAATCGGACACTACAACCTATTACCAGTTTTGAACAGCCTGCTGTATAACATGAATAGAGCACTCAGTGAGGATTGAACTCACAAGCAATGATTTATGAGATCAGTTCACTAATCACTGCTCAGTATTTGAAACAGAGAAAAGTATATAGTGATATCAACAAATAAATTACTAAATGTTATAGTAATTTACCCACACATGCATGGACTCTCCCAGCTATAAATAGGAGCAGGTACTGCCTTTTGGAGAGGGAAGTTTTCAGCAGTCAGCTCTGACAGTCGGACCGAACATTCTTGCTGCAACACTCTTGTTTGTATATGTTTGTATTACTGTTTCTGTTAATATTATTTGTTTAACTCAGTTCCTCTCTTGTGTCTTTATTTCTGGCCCTAACCCTTATTATTAGACTATGTTGTAGTCTGGAACCAAAATAATTAATAATAAAAGTAAAAAAGTAAAAATTAAAAGTTAAGTAATAAAAATACTTTGAAATACAGATAAGAATGGTAATTAACAATAAAGAAAGAAAAAGTTAGATTATAAAAAAAATAGTTAAATAAAATATAGTATACACACATGACGCATCAGAACATGTATTTTTTCTCTTTCTACTTTTTTCAACTGCCAAAGGAGGCAGACATACTGGACAGTTCTCTAAAACATGTTGATACCAACAGATAAGTAAAACTTCTTTCTTTCTGTATACATATATGTTCTTTAAAATATACAATCATTTCTCTGAAATGTATACAAAAACATTTTATCATTTTTGTCTATGCTTATTTCATTGTAGCTCATATATGATTTTGTTTGTATTATTAGAATCTCATTGTGGTTTGATGATGTCCTTTTAACTCACCCAAAAATACTTATAAAAAATAATTGCACTCAGACAAGGTCAATATATCACCTGAGCACCCACAACAATCACTTTATGCTTTGTTCATATGCAAAGTCAATTTTATGAAATATTTTCTATTTTGACGGACAATTTCTTCTTTGTTTGTGAATGAGGAGGCTACTGAAAGGGTTAATATTTTATCATGTCTTCTTTATCGTTTTTTCCCCTTCTAATCATCTCCTCAGGCCTCATTCAAAAATATCCAGTTTTGACAAGGTTTTGGCCAATTCTGTTTGCTGAACCTGCCTGCAATGTGATTCATCAGCTTTGTCAAACATATAAATGAATCTGCAAGCTTTGTTTAATGAATCTTTTTGGCTGTTTGCACATAATTGATTTTAGACAGTTATCTTTTTATTTTTACATGTTCTGGAAGAAGCCATTTCATAAAAGATAAATGATAGCTGAATGGGAATTTACACAAGATTTAGCTATTTGCCCAAGGAGAATTCTCATTAAGTGAAAAACAGATTCTGCATTCATCAAACATGGAATGTTGGGAATAGGTTTGTGGCCCTCCATTTTACACTTTAACTAAGGAAGTCTCACTGCCCATGAAGTATAATCAATATTTAACGATTTGTTTCAGAATCTAATTATCTGACCAATTAATTCAGAAATAATAGAGAGCACCTTGCAATTAGTTTGAGCCATTGCTCTAAGACTGTAGGAATATATATATATATATATATATATATATATATATATATATATATATATATATATATATATATATATATATTCAAATTTTTACATATGGACAAAAACAACTTACTCACTACAAAGATGCATTCTTGTTTTGATGCGACTGCATCTCAACAGGTGAAAACCAAAAATGGATAACCAAAACAAATCAATACAAACTGTCTCAGGTGAATCAATAAAATCTGTTGAATCTTTTACATACCTAGGAAGTGAAATAAATTCTACAGTAAAGGATGTGAAAATTTGCATAGCTAAAACCTGGGCTGCCTTGAATTAAATGGATGTAATCTGGAAATCTGGAAATCTGATCTACCAGACAACCTTAAGGAGAGATTCTTTCAAGCCACTGTAGAGGTGGTATTAATGTATGGTGCCACTGCTTGGACATTAACTAAAACCCTTGAGTCTAAGCTTGATGGAACCTACACTTTGATGCTGAGAGCTATACTTAACATCTCTTGGAGACAACGTCGAAATAAATCACAGCTCTATGGACCTATCCCCGGTATGTTTACAGTCTTGCATGAATGTAGAATGCATTTTGCAGGACGCTGCTGGCGGGCAAAATTTGTGAG
This sequence comes from Acanthosepion esculentum, assembly GCA_964036315.1. NCBI lineage: Eukaryota > Metazoa > Mollusca > Cephalopoda > Sepiida > Sepiidae > Acanthosepion > Acanthosepion esculentum. The sequence goes on along the minus strand of OZ038480.1, from coordinate 61,946,271 downwards.
TGATCTACTGCTCTGAAAACCTAGTCATGGTACAAGATGGTCTGTTGCCCAGAAACCACTTATATTGACTGGCTATGTTATGACACAGAATGCCACCCTAATGACTTTCCAACCTTGATACATGACTTTGATGGTTGGTGTGATAGACTCATGAATATCTGAGCTAGCTCGATCAAATAAATAAAATGTATATTAATAATAAATATACATTTTTTTCCTCACTGGTAACGCAACTCTTAGTTTTATGCACAATGCAATTGTCAAGTGCTGATTAAAAACTAACCCTGACAATTACAACATTTTATATATATATAGACCCCTGCAAAAGTACTGGAAACACAAGGCCAATTCCTTTGTTTTTGTTGTTTGCTGAAGACATTTGGATTTAAGATTAAAAGATGTCCATTTTATTATATAGTTTTAGGTCATCACATAAGTTCTGTCCGAATTTTAACTTTTTGTTAAAATGAACGAAATTTAAAGAGTATTTTATAATGTCTAATGGAGCTGAACATTATTTTTATGTTTAGATGCATTTAAACTGATCAAATTTTATTTCAGAGAACAATAAAATTAAATTTTGTTTGATTAAAACCCTGCTAACATGGAAGTACCCAAGAATCATTTGAGGCACATAATGCTTTATGAGTTCAAGAAAGGAAACTCAGCTAGAAACATTCACTCAGTTTATGGTGAGGAATGAGTGAATGAAAGAACTTGTAGAAGATGGTTTGCAAAATTCAGAGGTGTAGATTTCACCCTTGAAGATGAAGATAGAACCGGACGTCCAGTTGAGTTTGATGAAAAGCTTCTTGAAGCAGCCCTTGAAGAAAATCCTGCTTTATCAGTTGAGGAATTGGCAGTGATTCTCAGTTCAAACCATACAACTGTTCATCGTCATCTTCAACAACTTGGAAAATGGGTGCCTCATGAATTGTCTGAAAACAACCTCAAATCCCGAGTTGACATCTGCTCTTCTCTCCATTCTCGCCAACTTGTTTCACCTTTTTTGGACAGACTTGTAACTGGCAACGAAAAATGGATCTTTTATCGAAATGTTAAGTGTTGTAGACAGTGGCTTGGTAAAGGGGAAGGACCCCAGCCACAGCCGAGAAGGGAACTTCATAGGCAAAAGGTTCTTCTTTCAATCTGGTGGGATTGCCAAGGAATAATCCACTTTGAATTCTTACCACCTAATGCAACAATTAATGTTCAAATATACTGTCAGCAATTAGAGCAATTGAACCAAGCTTTGAGGAAAAAAAGACCTGCTCTAGTGAATCGAAAACGGGTGATGTTTCATCAGGACAATGCGCGACCACACACAGCAAGAATCACATCACAAAAGATCGAAGAACTTGGTTGGGAGAAAATTCCTCAATCACCTTATTCTCCTGACCTTGCTCCTTCAGACTACCATTTGTTTCGTAGCTTACAGAATTATTTGGAAGAAACAGCTTTTGTAACACAGGAAGAAGTTAAAACTGACATTTGTGAGTTCTTCGAATCAAAGCCAAAAGAATTTTACAGTAATGGAATTAGTAAGCTTGTTAATAGATGGAAGGAAGTCATAGATAATCAGGAAAAATACATTGTTGTTTGAATCTGTAATTAAATGCAACATTTGGTCACTTGTTTTCTTTATTCAAAATTCAGACAGAACTTATGGGATGACCTGATATAGATATATATATATATATATATATATATATATATATATATATATATATATATATATATATATAATGGTATTTTAATAATAAATATAGATTTTTTTTCCTCACCAGTAGCACAACTCTGAATTTCATGTGCAATGCAATTGTCAGGTGCTGATTAAAGACTGACCCTGATGATTGCATTGTGCATGAAACTAAGAGAAAAAAAAAATATTCATTATTAATATAAAATTTATAGTTCTGTTATTCTACACTGAGCACTATTTTATTACACCAGCACTCAATGTGATATTATATATTCATTTTTACACACTCACACACACACACACACATATATATATATACCCCTCTAAGAGTACTGGAATGGCAAGGCCAATTCCTTTGTTTTTGTTGTTCATTGAAGTCATTTGGGTTTAAGATCAAAAGATGAATATGAGACAAGAGTTCAGGATTTCTGCTTTTATTTTTTTGGTATTTAGATGTCTTAAACATCTTAAGACATACCAGCATTTGTATCAGATGATCCCATTTTTAGGTTTGCAATAATAAAGGAACAGATAGTCTTATAGTAAATAACATTTAATATTTGGTTGCGTAACCTTGCTTGCAATAACTGCATCAAACCTATGATAAACTGTTGCATTCTTCATTCGTGATGCTTTTTCAGACTAATAATGCAGCCTCTTTCTGTTCTTGCTTGTTTTGCAGGGTCTCTTCCTTCAGTCTCCTCTTCAGAAGATGAAATGCATGCTCTATTTTGGTTAAAGTTCAGTAATTAACTTGGCCAGTCTAAAACTGTCTACACCCACCCCGATGAAGTCCTTTGTTGTGTTGGCAGTTTTTTGAGGGTCATGGTTCTGCTGCATGATACACTTCCTCCTGATTAGTTTGGATGCATTTCTCTGTAAATTGGCAGACAAAATGTTTCTACAGACTTCTGAATTCATTCTGCTGCTATGAGTTATATCATCCATAAATATGAATGAGCTGATTCCAGAAGCAGTCATGCAAGCCCAAGCCAAGACACTGACCCTACCATGCTTCACAGATAAGTTTGTATGCTTTGGATCATAAGCAAATCCTTTCTTTCTCTACACTTTGACCTTTCCCTCATTTTGGTAGAGATTAATCAGTCTCATCAGTCCATAAAACTTTCTTCCTGAAATTTTATCGTTCATCTCTGTATTTCTTTGCAAATTCCAATCTGATCTTTCAATTCTTATTGCTGATGAGTGGTTTGCATCTTGTATTATGGTCTCTATATTTCTGCTCTCAAAGTCTTCAAATGGTGCATTGTGAAACCTTCACTGCTGCACTTTGGACATTGTTGGTGATGTTACTGACTGTTGTTTTGGGATTTTTCCTCACAGCTCTCACAATGTTTGTGTCATCAACTGCTGTTATTTTCCTTGGCTGACCTGTTCTATATCTGTTGCCCAGTAAACTTGTAGTTTCTTCCTTTTTCAGGACATTCTCAATTGTTGTGTTCACTATGCCCAATTTTTGTTCAATGGCTCTGATCAATTTTCCTTTGCTCATCTTCAAAATGGCTTGCTTTTCTCCTGTAGACAGCTCTCTCATCTTCATGGTGGTTTAACCTTTTTAATAAGAAATAGTCTTTACAAGTGAAACCCAACGCTAAAACCAAGAGTAGTGATTCAAAGCTATTTAATGTTTAAACAATCAATCTAAAAGCAACACCAGGGCAAAAAGAAGCACCTGTCAGTCACGTGTTCCAATAGTTTTGCTAACTTGAAAAATGGGTAGGTTCAAACAAAAGGTGGTATATCTTAAGTTGTTTAACACATGTAAATGTAAATACCAGGAAATAAAAGCTGAAATTCTGAACTCTTGTCTCATATTCATCTTTTGATCTTAAACCCAAATGTCTTCAGTGGACAACATATATATATATAATGGACACTGACATCAACTCTGAGTTGTAACAGTCTGTTTCATCCTGAAGATTGCATTCAAGCACAAACCACTCTGTGTTAACCTCAGTGTCCACTTTTATATTTACATATGCTCTATCGCTGATATTGAGCACTTTTTACCCATAAAAATACCACACCTTAAAACTATCGTGCACACACACACACACACACACACACACACACACATATACATGTACATGCATGCAAGTAGTCTACACATGTGTATAAGTGGCTGAGAGCCTCCTCAAAACAAACTCAATCTCCATATTGTACTTTTTATACTGTAAGTAGTGAACTTAGTCTGATAATTTTCATATTTTATATTAAAAGTAATAACATCCTTCATTTTTTTTCTAAAAAACATAATTCTGACTCAAAACCAGCAAGTGTGAAAATCAATTCTGTCAGTTTGTTAAACGCCATACATGATGCACACTTGGGTGACCATGTCTCTTTTGATTCATGACTGATGAAGCAGAAGATTTTCCCACAGTAGATTGCCATTTCTTTCTGCTGTAGACAGGTTGCTAACCAAGGCTATAGGACCCAGACTGTCCTGCTATTCAGTCCATTCCTGGGAAGAGAAAAGATGAATTTATACAATTCCAAATGTTATTAAAAATTGTCCAGGTGGCTAAGAGAATAACCAAACTTAGTAACTCGCCTAGCAATTTTATTGAAGAGATGGAAAATTTATTTTTGATGGAGATTAAAGTAAAAGAAACTACTAGCAATAAAGTAAGTGAATCAATAACTTATGCAAAGGCCAAACAATTATTTCATGACATTAGAGTCAATGATCCCTGTGGAAATGATACTACTGTGCCAGATATTCTATAATCAATTTATCTTTTCTTTGTTTATGTATATATTTACTGTTTGTGTATTTACTATGATTTCATGTAGAGTTTGGGTGTGGCTTTGAATGAATTATATATATATATATATATATATATATATATATATATATATATATATATATATATATATATATATATATATATATATATATTTCATTTACTCACATAATGAAAAATGTTGTTAATGAACAGGACTCCAGTCTCCAGTTACTTCATTTATAAAGAGCCATTGCTGTAAATATTTTTACCTCCTCCCATTAATCACACTTAAAATTGACATTTAGTCAACATATACATTAAGAAAATAAAAGCTAAAAATGAAAGACACACAGGGCAATGAAATGTGTCCATAAGGCAGTATCATAAATGCATGCACAAGGTAATATTCTTTAATTGAAAGACAAAATGAAAACATTTATTTTCATTTCAAGAAGGATTTCTTGATATGATGTTTTATTGATAGAAACACACACACACACACACACACACACACACACACACACACACACACACACACACACACACACATATATATAATTGGGAAGAAATATAGTAAATTTACATCCAGTGCCATAAAAGTTATCTTGCTTCCTCAGAAAATTATGGCTAATACAATGTGGCATAATTAAAAACACTAAAAATAAAAGCAATAAAAATCAGAATGAGACGGGCTAAGTTAACATCTAAATAGATCAGATATCAAAATTTATATTTAAAAGTTGAACATCTGTATATAATTAACATTTTAATGTAAATTGTAATTAGTGCTTTTTGTATTCCCCAGACCATATATATATATATATATATATATATATATATATAATAACAGTTTTATCAATGGAATTCACCATATATATATATATATATATATATATATATATATATATATATATATATATATATATATATAATAACAGTTTTATCAATGGAATTCACCATATATATATATATATATATATATATATATATATATATATATATATATATGGTGAATTCCATTGATAAAACTGTTATTAGTCAGAAGAAGTTCTTTATCAGAATCAAACACATCACTAATAATTGTTTTCCCTTTTTTCATTCTCTTACATACTCTTAATCTTATATATATATATATATATATATATATATATATAAGATGCTCTACTATTGGTATCAAGCCCTCTTTTGAATTAATGCTGTGAATGTTAGAATTTATATATTATTTTCATTCTCATTGCATCATATATATATATATATATATATATATATATATATATATATTTTACAAATCTACTATTCATTTGTGTATTGAATTCTGCTGTCATATCTGGTCTGGTACTCCTGCCATTCATCTATAAGTTCTAGACAAAATCCAAAGATTATAACTGATCCTGAACAGGTATCTTGACTTCGGCCACTTTCTCACTGTGGTGTAGCTTCCCTCTGGTTTTTCTACAAATATTTTGATGGCAACTGCTCTGACAAGCATTTTTCCATGGTGCCTCAACTACATAAATTTAAGCATGCTACTAGACTGGCATCAAGGTCCCACCCCTTTTACTGTTGAAATAGGTAAATGCAACTGCTACTTCTACAAGTTTCTTTTCTTGCACTTCCCGCCTGTTTACTTGCTCCCCTGATAACTACAAGCTTCAAAAATTTAAATCCAACATCATTCGTCATCTTCTGTCTTCCAGAATCCCGTTAATCTTTTGTCCTTTCTTCAATCCCCCCTATACTCAGTCTTTTCTCTTACTTTTCTCTCTGTAACCCCTGCATACTAGTGGCATTTTATAGCAGTTTATAATATATATATATATATATAAAAATAGAGACTCACAATAGAGACAAGTTACGTGACTATTTCTCCTTCATACCAAGTTATATTTATTGTTTAAAAGGATCTGAAACAGATTCAGTAATCTGAGTAAACAAAATAACAGCTCACTTCTTACACAGTATCAGCAGCACATGTTTTAAGAGCCATTTGCATTCTCAAAAAACATAGCTTACAAGCAGCAGCCTTTAGTCAGTCAAAGCTGCCTGCTTCTCTCAAATCATTCTTTTCCAGCCTTGATAGGGTTCAAAATCATTTACATCATCATGTGAGTGGGGGTGACATTTTTTAGAATAGGGTATCATTCCCATGGATGTAACTTTGTGAGCTTGAATGCCTTTCCCACATGTAAAACGTCTTTATTGTTATTTCCATGACAAGCTAGATTCCTTGCTCTCAACAGCCCTGACATTTGTAACTGGGACCCACTATGCCACATACTCAAGGATGAACCATCCTCAATCCCTTCATGTTCCATTAGTAAATTCTAATCTACTGCTAATTTGTAGAAAAGACTCTCGGCAGGATGTTTTCCCAATCACTAAAATTTTGATCTGTTCAAGTCTAGAGTTAACCATTATCTTTCTTACATAATATTTTCTTATGCTCATACAGCACCACACAGTAACAGTAAACTTCTATCTTGAGTGATTCTTTGGCCTTGTATTGAGTAAATATTAGTATAAATAAAGCTGGTACTATTTACAATGCAAATGTTCAGATTGGCTTGGTTCTCAAATTTCACCAGTTGAGCCCTTTATAGCTAGATCTCACTTTGTGTTGTGGAGATGAACACCCCCACCCCCAGAAGAGGACTTGGAATCGTCCAAATACCAAGAATGCCAAGAATTATCAGGAGAGAAGGTAGAATGAGAGAATAAGTAGAGAGTTAGAGATCTAGATTATCTGCTAACTACCTATTTCAATATGACTTCATTGACATCAAGTGACAAACTACTACTTGATTGTGTTATCTGCATTCAATGCAATGAAGATATAACACCTTGCCACTTGCCAGTTGAATCATCCTCATATCCTCCATGTTCCAAATGTAAAAAATTTCCACTCAGACAATTTTTTCCCTGCTAATCTTGTGGGACAGACTCTTGCATGGTTGCCTCCCTGAAAACTTCAATCATGATCTCTTCAAGTTAAAAATCAATTGATATCTTTAATTTTTATCCTGATAATCTTCATTTCTTACCTCCTCTTCCATTCAAACCATACACTTTATTCAGCATTAATATTTTCTTAACTGTAACCCTCTAGCTTGAGTAGTTCTTAAGCCTTAGTATTAAGAAATAGATTATGAGAAATAAACCTCTAAGCATTGTGAAGACTCAGAAGTAACATTAAAACTTTTTACTTGTTCTGCAGACTTGAAACCTGGAACATAATCATTTATTATTAAATATCAATATTTAAAATATGCAACAATTTTCAATCAGTACCTGGGAGTTGTGCTATCAGTGAGAAAAAATATATATTTATATTAATATAAATTATAGCTCTATTATTATACATTGAACACTATTTGATTAGCACCAGCACTCAATGTGTGATATTTGAAACACACACACACACACACACACACACACACACACACATATATATATATATATATATATATATATATGTTTTAATCTTTTCACCCCAAGCAACAAAAATGCATTCTTGTTTCAATGTCTAATTTAGACATCTCATCAGGTGGTTAACATTACCACCAATATTAATGCATTTTTATTGTGGTTAACTTGCGTGTTCCAATGTAACAATTTATAATAAATATTTATTACTTTACTCTTGTATTGAGCCCTTTTTTTAAATAAATGTTATGAACATTTGAATTTATATTCTTTTTGTTCTTTTACATTTGTATATATATATATATATATATATATATATATATATATATATATATGTAAGCAAATATGTGGATATAGAGGATATATGAGGAAAAATATGGAAAAACCAAAAAGATGGAAAAACCAAAAATCCGAATATGCAAGTTTACTGTTTTTAATGTTGTTTCAATGTCGACGTCAGACGTTTCGGTCTAGTAGACCTTCTTCAGGACATAGTTATTAAAACATAATTAAAATTTCACAACATCACCCACGTGACGCCGACGTGATCGCATTTCAAAACGGAACGCTGATCTTAAAATTCAGTCATTTTGTTTTGATTATTCTTATGTCTATCGTCTTTTCATGTTGACTTGAATATCGTCTAATTTTAATTATGTTTTAATAACTATGTCCTGAAGAAGGTCTACTAGACCGAAACGTCTGAAGTCGACATTGAAACAACATTAAAAACAGTAAACTTGCATATTCGGATTATTTTTGTTTTTCCATATTTTTCCTCATAGATAGATAGATATATAGATAGATAGATATATAGATAGATAGATAGATAGATAGATAGATAGATAGATAGATAGATAGATAGATTTAATAGGCTGGTTAATTAAATTGGAAGAATAAAACATCAACAAAATGATAACAATATTGGCAATAAGATTGATGATATATATTATATATTAGCCATTTGACTAAATTGAAACATGAGGGGAAAGATTTTAAAGTTGGAATTTTTGGACAGGCCTGTGTCCTTTTTCATCTTTCTGTTTGTGCTTCAATTTAGTCAAAAGGCTAATATTGTTATCATTTTGTTGACTTCTTATTCTTCATATTTGATTAACCGGCCTATGAAATGTACATATTAAAAGAAGCACATGTGGACCATCTTTTGTTTTAATTATATGAAGTCTAATCAAAAAGTATTGGAACTGTTGCTATGGCAATGGAGCTAAAGTGCACAGTGAAGCTGCTTGGCACAGATTGACCTTCAACTCTGTCATGTTGGAAAATGAAATAAATAAAATAATAATAAAGGATAAAAAATAAATTAATTCATTTTCTCCTGATACAAGTTATAAAGAAACCGGAAAGGGATTCTGGTCATATGTGTGATTTTATGACAGCACTTCCGGAAAAGACAGAATCTTTCTCTTTCCACTTTCCAACAAGATCATTTGGATGTATTTTCAGCAGCCCTACTCATGAAATAGAGATTCGGCCATCCCAAATCAACATGAGGCTGATTTGAGCTTGAACATCTTTACCTGTTCTTATACTTACATCCCATAAATTATTTCTGAACCAAAAAAAGAAAACGGACATACTAAAGAGACTTAACTTTATTCCAGTACAGTCAACATAAAAGAAAAAAGTCCATAGCAGAAACTCAAGTTTTTTGTATGCTTCTTCTACCTTTATTTATATATTGAACATACACCTTCACCTAAAAAATACACACAAAACTCAGAAAATTATAAACATCTACATACACACTAAGTTATAAGGTTCTCACTCACTTTCGTTGTTTATAGAAGTGCTTGGAAGGAAAGTGTGTAGAGTGTGCTTGTCTCACTACACCACAGGGGTTCTATCAGTGGCCATGGCTTGTGCAGCAGTTTTTGGTCAAGTACAACATACCCCAGGTCTGACAACCACCATATTTCTCAGATCTCACCCACTGCAACTTTTTCCTCTTCAAAATTCAAATACCACTTGAAAGGAACAAAATTTAAAAATATCAAGGAAATCCAAGAGAATTCAACAAGGCAGGTGCTTTTTATTCCAGAAAAAGAGTTCCAGGAATGCGTCTGTAGTATGTATTATTGCCCCTTATATATATTTTGTATTTAAATAAATCCAGCTTGGACACACTCCATTCTAAGTTAAATAAAGCTTCAGATAAGTTATACCTGCATTCGTCTTCTCACTACAGCATCCAACAATGGAAACAATGCTGGATAAATTGTATAGTTTCAGAAGGAGATTAAATGCCGAGTTGATATGTATTGTAGTTTTTTTTTTTATAGGACTAGTCCTGATACTTTTTGATCAAACCTCATATATAAACTGTATATATCAGACTAATCATAGTTAACTGAATGACAAAATGGAAAATGCTATGTAACGCATTTCATCCTTTAAAAGGACTTTGTCAGACTAAAATAATACTTATTATATATGTAGGGGGTGTGATGAAAATATAAACAAAAATGTTGGTTATAATTTTACACTGATAGGAATGCTGACATTGTAGAGATGCTAAACTTTAAATTTAAATTTTAAATTTCTATCATCCAGGTTCATACAACATTTCACCTTTCCTAACAAATCTACTACTGTCACAATGTGGCATATTTAAAAGCAACAGTGATTACAAAGAAAATCAATGGGATGCTAAATGAAGTCCACTAAGTTGTATGTCTAGACAAATTGGATACCAGAAATTTGAAATTTAAATTACCCACTGAAAAAATTTAACATCATTTCTTTAGAGGCTGTTATTATAAAATGGAATAATTTAGTAGAATGTGCTTCCAGCTGTGTTGCAAAATGAACAGGTTCTGAAAAAGATAGAAAATAATGAAAATTTGAATTTAATTTGCTTGCGTCTTTTGTGGTGGATGGACAGGATTTGATCTGAATTTATAATGACAGACCACAAAAGATGTCAAAATGACAAATTAGGCTGAAGAATATCTCCACCTTAAATTCTATAAGCCATTTATACAAGTTAGGTCATTATAAATGTGACTATTAATAAAGTGAACCTAGAAACCTATTAAGTCCCTATAATGAGGATCAATGCTGTTCAAGTGATCAGGAGCAATTAATTAATTACTCAACCTTTTTTAACATTGATTCATAGCATTTAAGAAAAGTTGGGTCTCTGTGCCATTTTTCTCATCAGAATCCATCTTGCACATTTACAAATCTACCATTCGGTCATGCATTGAATACTGCTGCCATATCTGGTCTGGTGCTCCTGATGTTCTTGACAACATCTAAAGAAGGATCTGTAATGTAATTGATCCTGACCTAGCATCTCGATTTCAGTCACTTTCTTACCAACATGACGTGGCTTCTCTCCATCTTTTCTTCAAATATTTCCATGGCAACTGCTCTGATAAGCTTTTTTCCCTGATGCCCCGACTACATGAATTTAAGCATGTTACTAAATTGGCATCTAGGTCCCACCATTTTACTGTTGAAATAACTAAATGCAACCACCAATTCTACTCCAACAATTTCTTTTCCCACATTTCCCACCTGCAGAACTCCCTTCTGATTACTTGCTTCCCTGATAACTACAACTTTCAAAATTTAAATGCAATGTCAATCACCATCTATCTTCTTTAATTCTGTTCATCTTGTATCCTTTCCTCAGTCCTCCCTATACTCATTCTTTTCTCTCACTTTCACTCTCTGTAACCACCTGCATATTAGTGGCATTCCTGCCTTGCTTGAGGGTAAAATGATTTTTTTTTAAAAGTAATGTCACTGGTTTTATTAGTTATTTATTTTTAATTAATTTATCTTTCATTTTAATTTAATTTCTCTTTCATTGCATATCAATGTTTTGAGTAGTTGTAATGAAAGGCAATTGAAATTAAGATGAAAATAATAAAATTCAAGATAATTTTAACATTAATACTATTTTTATGAACAAAACAATGCCTTGAAGATCAAGCTAGTTACATTCTATCATTGCTGATCTAACCCATAACTACCACCAGTTAGAATGAACAGAGGTCCCTTGGGGGAAGTACCATGCCTTGAAAGACTGTTGGGCCAGAAACTCACACCCAACCTGAAGTAGAACTCGTACATACAATTCATGACTAAGGATGCAGGTAAAATGGTCAACTCTCTGTACTGCTCCAGTCAGTACCTGACTCTGGCTATCCTCTACCTTTACAAGAGCCAGATCAAGCCAAAAATGAAGTATTGTTGTGATATTTGGGTGAGTGCTGTCCAGACCTTACTCTCCAGTCTTGATAGAGTTCAAAAGCATCTTTGAGCCCTTGACAATGACGAATTATTCTCCACCCTGCAACCTCTCTCTCTCTCTCTCTCTCTCTCTCTCTCTCTCTCTCTCTCTCTCTCTCTCTCACAGGTGGGATGTGGCAAGCTTCTCACTGCTCTACTGCTACTTCCACAGAAGGTGTTCAGATGAACTACATTCCCTGGAGCCACCAAGGCAAAACTTCTCAGCAAGAACATAGTAGCAAACCACCCTCATTTTCTCTGTATTCCATCAGTGAGAAGTAACTTCCACTTGAGCAGCTTCTTCCGCAATCTTAAACTGTTCAACACCATTACCTTCCACTCCTATACACACAAGTGGCCCCCAAACATAACCCTCTGCCTTGAATGGCCCCTGGGCCTTGTAAAGTGTGAACCTCGCTGTAAAAAAAATAATTTAGAATTTTGATGAGCACTTAGGCTGCCTGATTTTTGCACAAGAATTAATACACAAGTTGCTTAAGTCTTTTATGTTTGGGTCTAATAAACAGAAAATAAAGGCATTTTAATATAACAAAAATAGTAGAATTGGGAGAAATCTTGAATGCAGTATAAAATAATCTATTTTGTAAGTAAATTTTTTGTAAGTTTCTTTTAAATTTTAGATTTTCTTTTTTTTGAGTTGCTTAAACATCATTTGCATGAGTAGTGGACTTGCTTAAGATTTTGTCAAATTTGATTAAAGTTGCTTATAAAAACATTTGTAATAAAATGTAACTGCAATTAAAATCTAAGAAATACATGTTAAAATTAATAACGGTAGACAATCATTGTATTAAAATTCAAGATACTATTACTACTAATGCTACATGAAAAAAGATGCATATAAGGCATTCAGGACTGTAAATTGTATTTACTAAACAATTTACTAAGTTTAGTTCAGGCTGGTACAGTGTGGGACACCTAGTGAGGATCTAACTCTCTACACAGTAATAATGAGATTTATTTATCCATCACCAAATAAAGGCAAATAAAACATATGCTCTTCTTTATGGTAGAGGGATTAAAAGTTGGAAGGTATCATCCTGTGCTGAAATGCCCTTCGTCCTTTGTCTATTGCTGTGGACATCAGGACATACCATTAACACCTTCTCTATTAATTGCTGTTTGTTGTGGTTTGGTTTATTTTGTTTTATGGCATATGAACACCTCAATGGGTCATTTAATGCCAACAAGATTTTTAGCAAAGGTTTCTATGAACAGAATATGTACTTTTTATAAGGAATCAGTTTGTAGATCAGGTTCCATTGATATATTTTTGTAAAGAGGGTTTTTGTCGAGAGTCAAATGTATTGCTAGTAATATTTTTTTTTCCAAAAATGTATTGCTGGTATTTTTACTATAAGAATCTATTTTTATACTTTCATAGTGTTTTGACCCCAATTTGGAGGTAACCCTAATAGTCGGGACCCTAACAGATGCTACCACCCCAGTTCAGGGTTGACCTGGGAACAACAGCAATTAAGAAGTGGTTCCATGCTCCTCAAAATCTCCCAATCAGAGGCCTTGCTGCCAGACATAGTTTATCATCATACCCAGGTGGGAATTCAGAATATGCTGACTATACTTCTGCAGAGGGGTAAGAACCCCGCTTTGCTCCATGACTCCACCTATATGTCATGGGTGGCAACCTGTAATGTCTGGAAATTGGATCCTGGTAGTTGAGGGTTCTTCAGGAGTCGGGTTTAGTTACTTCTGATTCTCAACACGCCACTTTGGCCCTTACTTGGACAAAAAGGGCAGTTAGAGAGGCCTGATCAGATCAATCCGCTGGTCATGACAAGCCCTAGTGCCTATAAATATATCAATTTATGGAGTACTTTATAACTAAATACAATATCCCAAATATACACTAGGGTAAAATACCATCGCTATCCAATTTACAGGTGTTAGAAGGTGATGGCTGAGGGTCAGTTGGTTTGAAGAGATCTAGACTTGGACATGCCAGTTTGTACACTTATTTGGTGAGTGTAACAAATGGTTTAACAGGTGCTCAAAGTCTCTCTCAAATATGAGTATACTGGTTTGTGTAGTTCTGATCTGTCAAGGCTACTGGGTTTCCCCCTTGACACGTTGTCGGGCATAAAAATCATGAATAATCAAAATAAAAAACCCAAACAATGTTTTTCAGAGACTGATTCTGAAAAAGAAATTAATACAGAATTTCCTAGATTTTTTGTCTTCACATCTGTAGAAGAATCTTCTCTTGATTGAAAAGGTACTATCAAGTAGGCTTAATCCTAAAACAGTTAGAAATTTGTGAGATGGCAATTTGCTGGTTGGAAAATAGGGAATGTGCAGAAAATATAATAAAGATGAATACTTCTCATGATACAAAATTATAACCTTCTCTTATGCAAAACTGAATACTTCTAAAGGAGTCATTAGAAGTAAAGAGTTGTCTCTGGCCACACTTAAGGAAATTACATCTACCTTAGGAAGCCAAGGGGTCAGCGATTACCATAGAATCTCAATTAAAAGAAAAGGGGAGACATTTATTATTAACATCCTTACTTTTAGCACACCAGAAATCTCCCCCCAAAATAAAAATAGGGTATAATATTGAGCCAGTGACACAATATATCCCTGCTTCACTAAGATGCTTTAGGTGCCAAAATATTGGACGTCATAGGGATAGCTGCAGGAGTCACCCAACATGTGAAAAATGTGTCAAAGGGATATAGACCATTCTGAAGAAGAATTTCATGATGAAATAAAATGTGCTGACTGCCAGGAAAGCCATTCAGCATACTCATGAACATGTGATTTCTGGAGATGGTTGTAATAAAATATTTTTAAAAATCTCATTTTCAGAAGCAAAGGCAAGTAGTAGACGGTTACATAAAAGGCCATTCTAACACAAAAATAACAGAAAATAAGACTACAAATAATTCCAGTCAGCCTGACAAATACAGAGCCCTCATTAAGAAGCTCATACACTTGGGATCAAATGAGTGGCCCAAATTTCAAACTCTCCTAGAAAGTCTATATTCCAAGAAAATGGTGCAGGCTGAAACATAAAAGAAGGACAATGAAAGAACTGAAATAATAAATAAAGAAAAAAACAAATAGCAAAATGACAGCTCAAACACAAACCCCTCCTATCAAAAATACCAAATCTCCTACTAAACAAAGGTCATACTGATCTCTGATCCATCCACAAACACCCAGTAAAGATAGACTAAAAAGCTTATCTTCACAACAGCCAAATTCCTATGCAAAACTGATTTTATGAACAAGAAAAGACGGAAAGTCAGATCCTTCAAATGGCTAAAACTTCCAAAATAAGAAATCAAAACTACCTAAGCTAAAGTCCGAAAACTTTTAAACAGCCATGTATAAGATAATTCAAAGGCACTACCGTAGAACAAAAGCAAATATAAATGAACTGCTTCTGTTAATAACAGACCTATCACCGGCAGTTGTTTACCTTTAGAAAATATTCCTTAAGCATGGTGACAAAATGAATATAAAAGAATACCAGCAATGCGACTATACACACGACACTGGGATTTGTGCATCTGGCAGTACATCTATCCTAGTTAGGAATGATGTACCTCAAAGTAAAATAAATTTGACAACTAATTTACAGGTGACTGCTGTTAAGGTGACCTTACACAAGCCAATAAACATCTGCTCAGTATATATCCCACCTAATGAATGAGTAAATGAAGCCAAAATTCATCTAATTATAAGGCAATTCTTGCATCCTAGGGGACTGTCACAATACCATATGAGACTGTAAAGACACAAACCAAAAGGAAAGGACTTTAGAAACAATTATAAACAACAATGATTTATGTATTTATAATGATAAAACTCCAACTTACATGAATCCATTTACTGGCGGCTACTCTGCAATAGATTTATCGATATGTGATCCATCAATCTATATGGATTTCTCTTGGAAGGTTCTGGTGGACATATGCCATAGTAATCACTCAGCAACTGTTCTGCAAAATTCAGAACATAATGATAAGAATCCTCTCCATTGGAAGTTAGGTGGAGCAAACTGGGATGAATTTAAAAAACAATGTTCTGATGAACTAGATGAAGGTAAATGCATCAAGGACATAAAACAGATTATGGAAATCCTTATATCTATAGCAAGGGAATGCATTCCAAAAAAGTTCAGTAAAGAAAAACGTAACAGACCTTAGTTCAATGATATGTGTAAAGAAGGTATCAGGCTCAGGAGAAGAGCTTTGAGATTTCAACAAACAGCCTTCAACCTCTAATTTGTTACAATTTAAACAACTGTGAACAAAAACACGGAAAATAATTAAAGAAAGCAAAAAGAAATGTTAGAAAAATTATGTCAACAAATTTAATGCTGTCATAAAAACAAAATCTGTATGGAATATGATAAGGAAAATATCTGGTAAACATCATGCTAACACTACAAAACACCTCCTGATAAATAACTGCAAAATAACCAGCAAAAAGCATATTTTGCTGAAACCATCTCTAAATACTCATCTGCTAAGACTGATAGCCAACAATTTCTGAAGCTCAAACAGAAAGCAGAAAAACAAAAATTAAACTTTAAATCAAATAACACTGAGAGCTATAACCTACCATTCACTATAGAGGAACTAAGTATTTACTCTGTCTCCCCACGAAGATGAGTTGTGACACAAGGTCTTTTTTTAAGGTAGGCACCTGAGCGCATACACCCGGGCAAGGAACAAAAATTGCCCGCAAACATTGGTTGCACTGGCCTTGGTGCAAGCACTGATCCCTCTCTCTGGTGCAATGAGAGAGTGTGGGCCTTGGGAAGCTGTTCCCCAGGGCTGGGCACCTCTCAGTATAATTTTTCTCAGTTGTGACTCTGTCCTTTGACTGAGTCGCCCCTGTGTGCACTCTGCCCAAAGACAGAGACGCAACTGAGAGATGACAAATAATGTGTTACAAACCACTCAAGTGAGGGGTTTTCACTATAGAGGAACTAAAGGAATCTTTAAAGAAAGCCCACAATACAGCTGTGGGATGAGATGATATCCACCATCAATTCATAAAACAGTTGTCCAACAAAATTTTACAACTGTTACTAAAATTGTATAACATATAGACAAGTGGCAACTTCCCAGATATGTGGAAACAGTCATTCATCATCCCTATTCCGAAACCTGGAAAGGATGACACAGACCCAGAAAGGTACAGGCTGATAGCATTAACCAGTTGCCTATGTAAAACTATGGTGAGAAAGGTCAAAAACAGGTTGATTTAGTACCTGGAAATTAAAGGCTTAATCAGTGACTACCAATGTGCTTTTAGGAAAAAAAGCAGTACCATGGATCACTTAAAATGTCTAGAAACCTTTGTAAGGGAAGCCTTCATTAAGAAGGAACATCTCACAGCAGTCTTTGTTTACTTAGAAAAGGCATATGATACAACATGGAAGTTTGGTATCTTGAAAGATCTGCAAGAACTGGATCTAAAAGGAAGGCTGATTCAAATCACATGGAATCTCTTGAAAGACTGAAGGTTTCAAGTCTGTATAGGAAGTATGCTATCAGAATTGCAAAATCAAGAAGCGGTTCCACAAGAAATCATTTTTTCAGTGATGCTTCTTTGCATAAAAATGAACTCCATATTTAAAACTCAAAGCCCAGGAGTGAGATGTTCCATATATGTCAATGATTTTCTAATTATATACAGATCTTGACATATGAATACCATAGAAAGACAACTCCAGCAATGTCTCAATAAGATACACAAATGGGCCACTGAAAATGGGTTTACTTTTTCCAAAATGAAAACCAAATGCCTACATTTGTTCAAATTAAGAAAATTTCACAAGGACCTATGTTTAAAATTAGACAAAGCAGAAAACCCAGTAGTGGAACAACACAAGTTTCTAGGTATTATCTTTGATAAAAAACTGACATTCATACCTCATCTATAATATTTGAAAACAAAATGTAACAAAGCCCTACAAATTCTGTGTGTAGTGCCCCATACTGAATGGCGATCAGATCAACTAACATTAATCAAATTATACAGGTCACTACTTTGCTCAAAATTGGATTATGTTACTTTCATATATGGGGTTGCCAGAAAGCTGTACCTAAAAATTCTCAATGCAGCTTATCAAGATTGGTACATGGGGCTTTCAGAACATTCCCAGTAGAGAGCTTATACATGGAAGATAATGAAACATCGTCACATTTAGTGCACTAAACTGGCACTACAGTACTATGTCATAATAAAATCATGCCTAACTAATCCAGATTTGAAACAAATTACTACAATCTATTCTGACAAAAAGATAATGCTATACAACCCTATGGACTCAGGTA
Source organism: Acanthosepion esculentum (assembly GCA_964036315.1). Classification (NCBI taxonomy): domain Eukaryota; kingdom Metazoa; phylum Mollusca; class Cephalopoda; order Sepiida; family Sepiidae; genus Acanthosepion; species Acanthosepion esculentum. The sequence continues at coordinate 61,927,795 of OZ038480.1, read as the reverse complement.
AAATCCATTGCTGAAGACTTAGGTACCACACTCTCAAATGTACAAGAAATGACTGCAGCCAGTATTCCTCTATGGACTATCAAGTAAACTGAAGTTCTGCTAGAATTACATAATCTCCCAAACTAAAAAAAAATGCTCCCACTCACATTCCAGGATAAGTTTCAGGACATATTGGCAAACTTCCCTAACCATACACCCCTCTATACAGATGAGTTAAAATGTGAGGACAAGATAGGATGTGCAGCAGTGAGCCAAAATATTACCAAAAAAAGGTGCCACCCAAAGGGAAACTCTATTTTTACTGCAGAGTCTTATGCAATTGATATAGCTCTCAACATTATCTCAGAGAACAAACAAAGAATTTTCTAATTTTTTCAGACTCGCTATCTCTCCTATTGGCTTTGAAGGAAAAAAAAATATCTAACAACCCACTTACGAAAATATTATGCAAAATGAGCACTATAAAAAGCATAAAGATATCAAACTCTGCTGGATTCCTAGCCACATCAGAGTTAAAGGTAATAATGAAGCAGATCTAGTCGGCTTTAGGTGTAAATGTGAATACAAGGACCAAAATCCCATACACAGATTTTAAGGAGGTTATTAATGAATACATTCAAAATGAATGGCAACAGTACTGGGAGGATAACCCACACAATAAACTTTTTGCAATTCAGCCCAAACTTGGAGAATGGAAGTTAGCTCCCCAAAAATCTTGTAACGAAGAAGTGTTACTGGCCCTGATATGCATTGGCCATATGAGAATAACCTACTTGTACTTACTAAACAAAGAAGATCAACCAGTATGCCAAGCATGTGAAACAGCATATTGCTATTAAACATTATACGAACCGAGTGCTCAGATCTTGCGCTCTCTCAAGACAATAATCCTATAATATAAACAGTATGTATGAGCTGTTCGAGAAAGTAAAAGTGGATGATATAACATCGTTTCTCAAAACAGTAGGATTTTACCAAAAATTATAAACCAAATGAGAATGTCAAAATCAATTTCTCTACAAACCCTGTATTTGAAAAAATACATCAATAAAACCAGACTCTCAACAACCCTTTTTACAAAAGTATATCAATGAAACCAGATCTACAAACTGTTTCCTTACAAAAAGTATATATTCTTTTCATACAAATCTATTGCAAAAATCTTGTTGGCATTAAATAACCTATTGAGGTTGATATGCCATAAAACAAAATAAAGAAACAAACGATGTTTGTTGAGTAGAAGTTGATTAATAAGATACAGACATGAATAACTGTAAAGTACAGATTTTACACTTTATTTACTAAAAGCAAAAACCTCAGACTTTCATTACATTCATTAAACAACATTAAATTATCACAATTATTATTGAAAAAAGGCAGATGGGCCTCAATTTTAGTTCAAAATAAAAAGAAGAGACACTATATTAATTATATAAAAAAGATTGTCAACTCAGGTTATCATGCGGAAGTTGGTGGATTGATTGATTTGTTTTTATCGCTTATCAACCTTTTGCAGGTTATTCAAAGCTAGAAAATATTTTTATATTGTAAGAATGTTTTGGCGATAATTGTTGAGTTAATTCCCCTTGGCAAAATGGCAGTTTTGAAAATACAGGTGGCACTGATAGGTTATTTGTATGGGAATAGTTATAAAATTATTATTGACCAATTATTGAGCTAGCCTTGTGTGTGTGTCTATATATATATATATATATATATATATTTATTTCAATTGAGCACTGTTGAGTGATAAGCTAATTCTATAAACAACAGCCACCTGCACTAATGCAAAGCTCTTCAGTAAAATGAATGGAGCACTTTGGCTGATTGGCATTTGTTGGCATTTGTTTACATTTGTAAAAACAATACGCTAGATTTAGTTGTGTAACTCTACCGAGTGAAGATAGCTCCGACTGACACCAAATTAGTTGTGTTCCAATCCTGGCTTGAGGCATTCGGAAGTCTAGTCGCACTGAGGAGCTGTGATACAGCGAAACAGTACTGTCTGTGAATGACATATATATATATATATATATATATATATATATATATATATATATATATGCCACCCAGAGAGAAGTGAGAAGCCATTTTCGAGTGAAGGTGACTAGAGTGTAAAAGATGAATCCAGCAGAAGTTTAACAATAATGATTTATTGATACAAGTTCTACTAATTAACCCATAGCTGGGAGAAAAAATGTGAATTTATATCTTTCCCAAGAGTATTTGCACATAATTGAATATAACCCAATTGGAACTCAGGTCTTTGATTTCCAATTTGGAGTCATTATCCATTACACCACCTGCACATGTAAGCTTCCAGCACCTGGTATTTCCAAGCAGTCATCTATTATAGTACTGACATGGCTCAACGTTGCTTAGCTTCAGTGATTGTATGTGAACCAGTGTTTCAAAATGATATAGCCAAAAGTTGATGGAAGTCAGTCAATGAGATACTAGTGGGAATGACTGTTGAGGAAAGATTTTATTCTATATTTACCAAAGGTAAAAAATCTGAAAAGTGGGTCAAAGTCCAATAAATATTTGAATTTTATCATTCATCCTTTCTGACCAATGAATAAACAGATTGAAATTAACCAATGAACTAAAAGTCAAACACCTTGTTTATCTACCCAGTCTCTATAAAAACTTGAGAGATGCAAATTCAAATCTCATTGGAAGCTTATCCATTTCCAATTGATGCTGTCTGCTTAATGGTCATAAAATGCAAAAACAACCTAAGTGTAAAAAAAAGCAACAAAAATAGGAAGAAATGAAAACTAGTCAAAAAATTAATAATGTCTTATATATGTGTCCTGTTGTCCTTTTAGTCATAAAATGCTTACAATATGGAGAATGTTGTAATGAACCCTTCACTACATAAATTGAACATTACTTATTTGTTTCCAATGAATGTATTTTTATCCAATACTGTAAAGAAATATCTGGGTACTTGAATCAGTTTGTTCATTATGTGTTATTCACAAAGAATTTGATTATACTCACCAAATAACTTGATTGCCAATCATTTATACACATTTGATTCCAGCCAGACAGAATTCACAGGCAATGGCATCTCGATAGCAGTGAGCATAATTTTTATTCAGCTGTTCAATATAATGCCGAGGCCATTGTATCCTTTGGCCTTTTTCAGGCAACCCATTGGGAAATAGACTGGTGGATTGACATAGTGGGTTCAATCACTAAGCTGGGGAGTATAGACTTAGACTCACAGTGAGAAATAACTGAACAGTACTAAATAAGAACAAGAGAATATATCTCTAGACATGGAAATCAAAATGAGAACATCCTCATAGATTAAATAAGGTGTTCAGTTTAAAATTTCTTGATAAAGTCCTAAAGGACGAAATGTGCCATGAAAACTTTTTCCACTTTGTCATATAAATATATGTGAAACCTCCACATGTCAAATTCATTTGTTTTAAAGGTTTTCTAGCAATCAGACACTACAACCTATTACCAGTTTTGCACTGCCTTCTGAATGAACATGAATAGCATTCGGTGAGGATTGAACTCACAAGTAATGATTTATGAGAGCAGCTCATTAATCACTGCTCAGTAATAGACACTGAGAAAAGTATGTACTGATAGAAAAAACAAATTACTAAATAACCCCCAACCGCTATTACTAGACTAATGTTGTAGTCTAAAAGAAAAATTAAAAGTCAAGCAATAAAAATACCTTAAAATACAGATAAGAATGGTAATTTACAATAAAGAAAGAAGCAGCAATGATCTATGACAGCAGATCGACAGTCTATTAAAGAAGGCCAGAGAGTTAAAATGTTCTGATAATAACAACAAAGATGAAGACATTAGTCTAAATATGAATAATTCCTCACCACAAAAATTTAGCCAGAAATAATGGCAAGGCTTCATTTAAGAAATTCAGGTATTTTAAATCTTATATTTTGGGGTATTTTTGGTAAATTTTCATGTAGAAGAGGAGAATTTCAAACATAATCTTGGTTGGCTTTTTTTAACATTTCCGCAACTTTTGCTATGCAGGAATGTAACGGTTAAACTAAGAGCTGATAGATATTTTACTTTTTCAAAGATCTGTGCCAGGCGGAAGTATTTTATTCCATAGGATTTTTTGCATACCAACGAGCCACTTGAGTAGGCCTGTCTTGTTTATGGAATGGCTAACACCCTTCTTGGATTCATACAAATAGATCATTTGTAGATAAGAAGCAGACCATGTAAATCTCTTTGAAAAGGAAATCTAAATAGCCAGGTATTATTTACCTGGTCGACTTTCATTTCAAATGTCAGTTTAGATATTTTCAAGTGAAGCATGAATTATATGCAAAATAAAGTTGGCATTCTTCTTCTATGTACCATGTCCCTTCAGGATTTTGGCAATCATGGCACTCCACAATTTCCTGTTCTTTGTAGATCTTAATAGATTTTGTTTTTTACGTTATCTCTCCTAAACCCTGTTCTACTACACATTTATTAAGCTCGCTAGATAGGTTATACATTGGTTCCTTCTGCACCTCCCTCTTGCCTTCAATCTGTCCTGTCAGTGTCAAATTTTCCAAGCCCTCTTTCCTCATTATTTGCCCTAGAAATTTCAATTGTCTCTCTCTGATGTTAAGTATGAGTGTTCTTTTTGTTTCTATTTTCTCTAAAAATTTGTAACTGCTCAGTACATGGTATTCTCAGCATCCTTCTGGAGAACCACATTTTTGTTGCTTCAAGTTGCTTCTTCATCTATGAGTAGTTGGTCCAGCATTCACTGACATATAGGAGGATTGATATATAACATTTCAGTACTCTTTTCTTTGTTTCTAGTGAAATTTTTCAGTTACTTAATACTTTGCTTAGCTTTTGGAAGGCACTGTTGCTATCCCAATGTGCCTACAGATTTCAGTTTCACACATTCCTTCCTCTGTTAAAACACTTCCCAGATATTTAAATTGTTGTACTTGCTTGATTTTGCTATCTTCAATTTTTTAATGTACATGTTGGGCTGTTCTATTTGCTGACAACCATGCATTTTGTCTTCATGTAATTGATGCTTAATTCTTTTCTCTTGTTTTTCTTTTATTATTTGGATTTTTTTATAACCAGCATTATAACTTGAGATGCCCTAAGCTGCAGCCTATAATAGCCAGTAGGATAATTCAGCCCTGAATGTTTAATAAAAAGGGCAGTGGATTAACAAGGATAAATATCCACTACTGACCTGAAAAGCTGAACTCCGGGGAAGAAAGATATTTTTGTGAGTATGATGTGTCATTGCAGTTTTATTCATTTGGAATAAAATGCAATCAAACTTTAAATGTATATTTATATATCCAGTATCTGTAACGTATCCATTGCACTTGTAATGCGAGAGAGCTATGGAAGAATGATTTATTCTCCCATTTGTATTTCCCCTATTATGAGCATTATTATATTCATGATATAATAACACTATGGATCACAGACGGAACGGAATGACTGAAAGGAAAAGGAATAACAAACAAGACTTTGTTCTCAGAGAGTCTTTTATACTACTAAAATATACAAAAAACTATATATACATATATACACATATCCTACACAGAGAATAATATATTGCATATTCTTGAAATACAATTATAAAATGAAATGGTGGAGGTTATCAGTGATGTCACTCTGCTATCATCATGAATTTCAGGCATTGCAACATCAGATACATTCTGCCAGGTACCGACCTGATGATAGGCCGCCTCCCCATATAATTTGACCCATGATGTACTTTTGGAAAAACATTCTTTAAATATATCAATAGGTAGGTCTTACTTTTATAGTGGCATCAAGATTTGCATTAGTTGATCAGGGACTGTTTTGCATACTATCTGCAGGTATAAGGTTAGCAGTGCGATTTGTGTGCACTTTCTGGTATTACTATTCCAGCCCATGCATTGATATTATGGCATGTTGCTTCATATTTGATGTCACCGAACCCCCCACCCCCACCCCCCAACTCCATGCAACACTTATTGCCATATTAGATTACATTCTCATTAACCTATGTACCTGTATTCACTTACTAACCTGTTAGCTGGTCTTAATACATCTATGTAGCAAGGCAGATTATAAGGAGAAACAAAAAGGAATGGTCTTATATATAATATAGAGATACTCCTGTGTCTGGCCCATATTTAGGACTCCAGATTCAAACAGGCTGGATTCATCTATGTTCCAGGTGAGGACATAATCCACAAACAGGAAATAGCAAATCTTGGGTTTTCTCTAATTGAGGACTGCTAGCTGGAGTTTCATTCTATATCTGGGAAAGATATATTCCCAAAGGGAAATGGCATCATGGACTTGTAAGCTGTTGCAGAGGCAGATTTAGCTTCTGCCTGAGCCATACCACTAAAGAAAACCTTTTGGTTAGGCTGCTGCTCTAAAAAGGACTGCATTTGATTGCCACTTTGGTCACTGTATGGAGTAACTGAGTAACTGTCATGTGACTTATCTCCACCAAAGAGAAATAAGTGCCTTTTGTATCCCTACATACACACAATAGGAAAAATATGTTGGTCTTTTCCATGACAATGCAAGGCCACAGCAAGAATAACAACAGAAACAGTTTGAAACTCAATTGGTCTGTTCATATTCAGCTGATTGTGTACCAACCAATTATCACCCTTCTTGATTATTGCAAAACACTTTGATAGGGAAAAAATTCTATAATGAAGACCAGATTCAAAAGTTTGTTGAAAATTTCTTCACCTAAAAAAACCGGTGCAAATTTACTCAAAAGGCATTGAACAGCTGCCTCGTAAGTTGCAACAAGCCATTGCAAATAATGATGAATATATAATTGAATAAAATGTAATTGTACTTTATTTTTTGAAGAATAAAGTTGATAAAAAAAAAATGGAAATAATTTATGATTCAACCTAATATGTATGGATGGGTTAGTATTTACTATATATGCTGATGTACAAGGCGACTGAGCATATAAGATGGCTCCAAGTTTTCAAGTTAAAATATAGGTTTCAGGCTATAATCACTGTGCAAGACCATCCCTACTAAATTGTATTTTAAAATGTATTGTATCGAATTTATTAAATAAATCCAGTAAGCATATTAGTTCCTTTTCATTCAAATTCTAATGTTGGTGAGATATTGTCAATTAAGTACCACAATCTACCTCATGAGTGGGTGCAGTAGGTTATTATGGTAGCCTGAATGACTTTTCCCTACTAACCATCCACTTGTTCCACTATTCTTTAAACTGCTTGTGGAGACACACATCCAGTTCCTTTTTTGTTTGACATTGTTGAAAAAAAGGAGGCAAGGCATTGGTTATCCTGCCATCAAAAATCCCCCATGTTAACAACTTACCAGAAACCACAGGATTTAAGGTTCACATTTTATACATGGAGTATAAGACAGCTGCTTATTTTGGGGGTGATCTTTTTTAAGGTTGAAAGGTCGCCTTGTATGCCAATATATATTGTATTTATCCTTTGCTGTGGAGTTGTGATTACTAAGCTAGTCTCAAAGACCACTACTTTGGATCTAAGCTAGTAAATACTAACAACTGACTGATCATGATAATCAAAGAAGACTAATTTGGTTTCAGTTTGCTTGCTTTCAGCTCAAAAGGTTGATCCAAAATCAAGATAGTGGATTAAATCCATTTTGAGCTTCTGTAATTAATCTCTAATTCTTTTGTTTCCACTGGAATTTAATGAGTTCATTTTTTATGTGTGTAATGAAAAACAAACGAAGTAGGAGCTTTACTTGAAACTTGATTCAACTATAACTCTACTCTGGCAATAAACAGGGTGGAACTTATTCTTTTATAACTGGTTCAGGGGGAGACAACTATGGTTGACTTCCACCACAATTAGCTTGCTTAAAATAATTTTCCTCAATCAAAAGAATAAGAAAAGAAAATGAATGTAATTATATTAACAATGTCTAATTAAATTCATTTAATATAAGGTGTATTAAAATTATTTTCTTTTATTTTAAATTTTCATATAATGGTCTCGATATGGTATCTTTCAATGATCCTAGATCTTCTAAAAGTTTACAAGCTTTCGTGATCAGTTTCTTTCCTACCTTGCATTTTAAGGCATCACAATTGGCAATTGATGATTTTCCAGTTCTGGGTTTTATTTCAAGGACAAATCTTAAAATGTTAAAACCAGTTTTTGGAAGAATGGTCAAATATTATTTAATTTCTTTCCACTCCCCAAATTCTGCAAGTAGTTTTAGCAACTTTGAGACTCTGTTTAAAATAATGGCTCAAAATTACCAAAATATCAGTTATTGCATCCACTATTGTGATGCTGATCTTCTTTGAAATAAAAGATCACTAGACTGATGGACAATAATTTGAGGTAAGAATGAATCTAAGCAAGACATAGTTATGTACAAAAAATAAATGTTATCATCTTTTATGGTTAACTTCATATAAATTTACTTATTGTCCAGTGAAATAGGTAAGGAGAGAGTGAGAGATAGATATGAAGAAAGTGAAATAGATAGTGAGGAATAAAGTGAGATAGATAGGGACAAAGAGAGTGAGGTAGATAGATAGATAGATAGATAGATAGATAGGGATGAAGAGAGTGAAATAGATAGGTAGATAAGAATTATAGAGTGAAATAGGTATATAGGGATGAAGAGAATGAGATAGATAGGGATGAAGAGAGATAGATAGGTAGGTATGAATAGATAAATAGATATAAATAGGGTGAGCTAGATAAGTATGAACATTACTGATTGAAGGAACACACATCTCTTGTAGGGACTTCTACAAATCTGTATCTGCTATCTTCATTTTTGTATTCAGAATATAAATGACAGTAATTTTTTAAATGGCTTTTTTAATTTGAACCTTGCTTTATCGTGTCCCTCATGTCCAAATTGATAATAGCACACTTCAGCTAAAGGAGAGGTTTCTCTGATGGAAAAAGGATATGGGTACCTGTCTGGAGGCACAACTTTGGACTTCTCAATCTAGACGAGTTGTTATTAATTTTACTGTTTAAAAAAATGAGGAACAAAGATAGCAATTCAAACACATGTACCCACGAAAATAACATTTATAGCAATAAGAAATAGATAATGATCTGACTGAGACAGGCAGATAGATAGATAGATAGATATCAGTGTAACAAAATTTCTTCTTCATAGATTTTTATTCCAAAGCTTATTTCATATCAGTCAGTTATGTACCATGTGAAATACACACTTAGACACTCATGCATCTTTCAATACATGATAATTGAGGCAGATTTTTTCCCGCAGTAAGTTGCCATTTCTTTCTGCGGTAGACCAATTGCCATCCAAGGCTATAGAACCCGGTCTGTCCTGCTATTTACCCATAGCTGGTGGGAGAAGCAGAGGATTCATACCTTTTCCAAGAGTATTAGCACATAAGTGAATGTAATGGATTCAACTAGAATTCAAACTCAGCTCTCCAATTCCTCAATCAGAGCCGCTATCCATTACACCACCGTGCCTCCATATACTGAGGGTAAAAAAGTCCTGTACACATTCAAACTCTGACACAACTCTATTATTACTGTTTTATATATCATCATTATCAATGTCTTCTTTGAGATTTTACACATTCAAATGTTGGTCGGAAAAAGCATTATGATTTCGGCAACGTAGAGATAAGGCTGCAGAAGCTGCTTACAAAATTCAGGCTATTGAAAGAAATGAAAAACGTATTTAACTAATATCATACTGGCCCAAAATAGTACAATGCTTTTTGCTTGAAATAAAGCCTAAAACTGGATGACCATCACTTGTCAATTATGATGCTTTAAAATGTAAAATAGATGAGAACCCAGTCACCAGCATTCAAGAATGTTCATGAGAGCTATGATCATTTATAGAATATTACATAACCATGTCTTGTAATTGTATAAAAAAAGTGTTGATTAAAAACATGAAAACCCTTATTATCCTGGTGAAAAGCTAGCCATGTAAATTCTTTCATTAAAATAGTATTGAGGGCATAAAAATACATTTATAAAATGGGAGTTAAAAATAGACAGTTAAATAAAAATAGAACTGCTAACTTATTCAATAGGCTGATAAAGAAAGCTTGTAATTTCATAATTTAGAGAAAAATCCTTGAGAGGCAGCATAAGGTTTTACATTTTAATATCACTATTTTTGAAACTGTCAGTTGGTATCTACAATGTAGGATCTTTTTTTAAAAAAAAATGTTTTCTATCATCTTGAGAATCAAATGAGAACACTTGAAAATATAATTTTCAGATTAATTATCAAAGATTTCTCAAGATTACATTGCATATCAACCAAGGTGAATTGAATTTTTGAATGAAATTTTATCGATCTTACACATTCACTCTATTTTCTGTAAAGGTGGAACAACTAAACATGACATTTGTTGGCCTGAAATATTATTAATTTCTGGCTTGCATTAAAATTGGTATTACATGAAATATGAGGAGGTGCTGAAAAGTTCTTGCCCCGGCCCACTTATCAAAATCAGTATTCTGAAGTTTGGCATTTGAAAAGCTGATTTTGTAAAGTGGGTCAGAGTCGGACCAAGAACTTTTCAGTACACCCTAAAATATGTTGAGCATTTTATGCCAATACCCTAAATGTCAGACTTAAGTGACCTTTTGACATTCCATGGTGGAGATGTTATTTACAATTCTGAGGACAGTCATTATCATTCAAAGAATTATTAAAACTGTAAAACTCTTCTTCTGTCACTCTTTGGCCCTCTGTCTAGGACCAGAGTGTAGTATCTGAATTCTTTACCAAAGATTGAAGTGTCTAGGATTAAAGTAACAACTAGAAACTCTGGGCTTTGTGAAAAGTGTCACATACACAATATATATATATATATATATATATATATATATATATATATATATATATATAGCTGGCCACTTGTATTCGAGGATACTCGTCTACTAGGGCAGCTAGCCAATCCCTATTGCAGACTCTCGCTCAAGTACATTTGTATTTGTTCAGCACCCACAGAGCCCACCTGTGGTTTATACTGCAACTATGCTAAGCAGACCTTAGTTACAGTTTCTTGGAAAGAGCATGTTATCTAGCGTGATCAACAATTTGAACAAGGTTAGCACGCTCAAGCCCTCGGCCACAATGACTCGTGTCTTTGTGCTAGCACATCTATCAATGACCCCCAAGGGTTCTGTCTACCCAATTTCACTCACAAGGCTTGGGTCAACCTGTGGTATGGTTTTCAGGCACTTTCCAAAGGTGCCTCATGCTGGGAACACCCCCTCCAGTTTGATAACATCAGGAAGTCTCCTTCCTGACTAATCGAACATGGTGAGATTCAAACCTAGGTCTCATGGTCAGAATGCAAACATTCTAACCACTGATCCATGTGCCCATTATATATATATATATATATATATATATATATATATATATATATGTGTGTATAAAATGTTGATTGGCATATTTTACTCAAATGAGAGCCACCTCCTCACCTTTTGCATCTCTTGTTATGGCTTCAGTCTCATTTCTGTACCCATCGGCTCTAAGATGACTCTTGAAACCAGCATTCATTTTCATAACCATCAGGCGTATATGATGGTCAAACTCTGTATCCTTGACTGAGTTGATTGAATTTTGCATGCTCTACAACTCTCCTTTGTCTCACCATGTGCCTTTTCAGTCCAGATGATGATCTGCAAAGCTTGTTACAAACAACACAGGTATTGTTGGCAGGACAATGAAGCAGGTTGGCATAGTTGGCTTGCTTCTGTTTGTCAGATGGCTTACATAACCTGTCCTTGACAACAGCATGCACTCACACACACCACATTTCCAAAACTGTATATTAGTTGGTAAATCAGAGCGAGTACCTCTTTGATCTGAGCATGCCTGAGACATTCATCTTCAAAGGCATTGCATTCCTCCCTCATAAATTGCCTCCACTCTGTACGTATGTTGAACATCCATGTGCAATGCATTCAGATTATCCTTCAGATTATCTTTAAACCTCTTCCAAGGCTTGTGTTATAGACAATTTTCTGTTTTCTGTTCCCCAAAGGAAAGTTATTTGGGAATCCTTTTATCCCTCAATCTCCCAATGTGTCCTGCCCTTCACATCTGGTTGAGGATTATTATTGTTTCAATGATGTTGCATTCAGATCTTTGAAGGACAACAGTGTCTGGAATCAAAGACTGCCATTTTAAGTTAAGGATGTGTCTCTGGCATTTTTGGTGGAATCCCTCAAGCTATTTTATGTCTCCAGTATCTTATCCATGTTTCCGAAGAGTACAGGAGAAACGTTATGACACAGGCCATCTACACACTTACTTTAGTCTTGATGCTAATATTCCTATATGACCAAACTCTACTTTCCAATTTACCAAATGCAACACTTGTCTTCTGAATGCACAAAAACATCTCAGCACCCAGGGCACTGTCTTTTGATATAGCACTCCTTTGCTATGTAATAATAGAGTAGATTCATTTTTCACTACTTTTACAAAATCAACATTGCAGTCAGTGCAAAAGCCGGGGTTTTATGTGATAAATACTAACAGCAAAAATTAGATTCATAGCTTTTATCAGAGTATTTAGTTTTAAAGATTATCTTAAAAATGTACAGAAATACCTAATTTCCACAGGTTTTTTTTATTACAAAGTGACTTCAAAATTTGATTATTTCAAGAATAAATCCAAACTTTATATTTTTGTAGTAGATATATTGAATGCAAAATATATTAAAACTAAAATTCTAATTATCAATCACTACAATCAAAATATGCAATTTTTTTTACTGTATTCAATAAACGAAAACTGTGAAAAAATTATAAAAAATTACAAAAAAGGCTAATCAATGGATAAAATTTTACACCATTTGTCAGATTATTATTAACAGAAACAAAAAATAAATAAGTGTATATAATACCATAATAATGTTGGGCTCAAATTATAAGACAAAATGATTAAATTTGCATTGTTTATTGAAAATCACAGATAACTACTGCACTGTATAATATATTACATCATGATATAGCTAAATTGTTCAGTATAACTTCCCTTTGAAATAAATGAGGGTCTTATTTGATGGCACAATGATTTTGTAATACTGTTTTTGTGCCTTGCTTCTTGTCCATATAAAATTTGTGAAGCTTCAGTAGTTAATTTAACTTCTCTTTCTATACCTTGTGAATATGCAGGTAAATTTGGCAACTCAAAAATTGTTCAATTCATTAGAATCTCTTGTAGTTCATTATTGGAAAAACCATCTGCAAGCACAGGTTCACAAACACCATTTTGTGAGAAGTTAATCAAATTTGACTAGTATGTCTCCTCAGAGTTGATGAATGTGATAGAATCATCCATATTTGCTACTCACCCCCGTGGAAGAATGTACTCTTCTCCCAAAACAACTTTAACCAATCAGCACTTCACTTTTGCAATCTTGACTTCTCATTGGTCAAAACAACACAAAAAGTGTAGCAAGTTGCAGCAAATCTGTTTTTCCACTCACTGATCTGGAGCCGGTTTGAAACCTAGAAAATAAATAAATAGGATCGTTTGATCTGATTCAAACAATCAGTAACATAATCTTCGAGTGATGCCAACTAACTCCACGTGCGTCATTACACTGACCCAACAAACTTTTCACACGTCAACCTGCTGACTCAATAATCACTATTTCTCTCTCAAGAACTCAACTTACAATTTACTAAAAAAAGTGATAACTTTCACTACCAAGTAGTAATTGTATATCTCAGTCAATTAATATCAATCCAGTCCAAGGTGCATAACTCCTTAAGACTTTAAGCAAATGTTTATGACTATAACACACATACACACTAACATCTGAACACACACAAGTGACATTTTTACCCTGCTAAATATAATTTGTTTAAATTTATGGACAAACCTGAACTGTAAACTCTTATACATCAAATCTTTGCATGGTTATTCCTTAAATGTTTGTCTAACACATTACACTTGATCACTCATCACTAATTCACTCTGTATATGTCAAACGTATATAAATACATGTTATTTGTTGAAATCTTTAAATCCATTGTTTCTCCTTGATTTCTTCTAATTGATTTGCCTTTAAGTGCTTATTTGTATTATTTGTTGTTGATGAATGTTAAACGAACACATACAGTTAAACCTTCTGACACATCCAACTCATCAAAAATCCACAACAAATGTTAACTTTTAATCTCTTCTTTGGTGGTTTGTTATTTTTGAATCAAAGATATATTTTTATTGGAAAATTTACCTATATTTATATATCTTTGTGATTAGTCTTATAAATTGACATAAAAAATTATGAATAAATGTTTACTTATCTAATAGACATTTTTTATAGCTTGTTCTCACACCACCAATTCACCTTACATTGAGAAAAGAATATTTTCTGAAAGTAAAGTGAAAGCATTGTGCTGTAAATGTTTTAATGCAACATTCTGTATTTTGGATGACTGTTGCTTTATTCTCTGGATCATGTTGAAGATATAATTGTTGGTTATGGAATTTATTATCCCTTTTAATTTCAAACTAATTGAATATATTTCAATTATACATTTTAAAAGGTTATGCTATAAGACTTTCACTGAAATGAAATTCCAATACTCCAATTTGGAACCTAAACTTGATTTTTAAACTCATTTCCTTAAAAGAAAAAAAATTTTTCCAAATTGTTACTGTAACAATTTGGGAAAAAATTGTTTCATTATTTATAATGTCAAACCCCACCTTTCAAATTGAGTGCAAAACTCTGGTTCCAAAATCAACCTGCCCTAATGTAACAAGTCCCAGTTGGGTATGTAGTTAGAACATCTGTGTGCCACCTATGAGACCTGAGTTTGAGTCTTGTCACAGTTGATATGCCAAGGAGGTGACTTCTTCCTCATGTCAATCTAGAGAGAAAATCTCAGTGAGTGATACCATTGGAAAGTGCATGATAATCATCCCATGTGTTGAACCAAACCTTGTCCGTGAATTTGGGTAGATGAAACTGTTCAGAAGCCATCAATAGTTGTGCTAGCATGAAATGACAAGTCATTGTGACTGAGAGTTTGAGCATTCAACTACTGATCATACCAGATCATGTGCTCTCTCCTAGAAACTGTAACTAAGGTGTACTCAGCATAGTTGTAATATAAACCACAGGTTGGCTCTGTAGATGTTGAAGAAACACAAATGTGCCTGAGTAGGCATCTGCAACAGGGATTAGCTAACCACTCTTACAGAATGATATACTGGAGAATAAGTGGTGATACATTATTAACATTCCAGTGAAAGGATTTCTTCAGACTAAATGTTTTTATTGATGGAATGACTATAAGAAAAATGCAAATTATGGCATGAAGAAGCAGACATGGTGATAATGACTATAAGAAATGAAAAGATAGTTTCAATCCTCTTAAAGGACCAATTTTTCAAGTATCCCTTATCAAAGAGGATCTGTGATAGATTTTTAAAAATCAAAACAATTAAAATGAGGATTACTTTTAGAACATTTTACTTTGTTTTTATTGGTAAATTCATTTTGTTTCAGTATTAAATGACCCAGAAAATTTGTATGCTGTAGAACAAACCAAATCAAACCTAACATATCATTCTCAGTTCAGCAAAGAAATAAAATATTTTCTAACCAATCAGGTTTTGGCCATGATAAAATGGATACCAAACAACTCACAATCACTTATCTTTATCTGTTCCTGTCATAAGGTCCATATATGCCAACCTGACCTATAGTTGAACTCTCAACAACTTGCATGTATGGACATGATCTATACCTGAACCTACCTGAACTCTAGTAAAATTGCCCACTTGATTTTTGTTGATATCTTTAATGCAGTCTTATCCTATTTTCTGCATTTCAATTAGAAAAACCAACATTAAAATAATCATTCCTTCTGTGGTCACTGAATTCAAACACTATATTTACAAGCATATATGCTAAACCCATAGCAAGAAAAATGTTCAGAAATATTTTCTGTATGTGAGTATTGACTAAAACCATGAGTTTAATATAAAATTAGAACACAAACTGCGTTATTCTTGTCAAATATATAGTGGATAAGTGCTATAGGTTGTAATGGAATGGAGTTTTGAACTTTTGAAGAAATTGAATTCAATATTTACAAATGGAATAAATTTTAACATAAGGAGAAATTTTACATATATATTTGTAGCATATGTGTTGATATCAGAATGTTGCCAGTGTGGATATGTGGAAAATATGTAGGATAATTTTTTATCAGAAACTTTGGGAATAAAAACGAACTGACTCAAGGATTTAAAATAAATAATATATTTTTACTTATTTTCTTTAGAGTGATGAGTGAACCTTTTGTTATTTGGTGTAGCAAAAAGTTTGTTAATAAAGCAGATATTGATAACAGTCTGGAGAAATGTCTGTTCGTGGTTGTTTTGAAGTCAGACAAAGATAGAGGTAGTAGTAATATGAGAATTTAGGTCAGTATCAATCTACTGCATTCTTTTCAGCCCTGAAACAAGGCAGAAATGTCAGTAGTAGATGATTTCTTGACTGTTTCTTCACCCGTCTCACATGGCTATGTTCTCTTGTTCCATCCTGTCCTGCTGTCATTCTGGTCCCCTCTGCTGGTAGCCCTGAGGGGTCAGGTTTTATATCCTTTTTGCCAGGCTTGAGAATTTGATGCGAACATCGAAAAGTCTCTTTGTGTTAATTTTTTTGATTGGCCAACTTATTTTATTTTCCGGTGTTCCTCTCTTTTTTTCTTTTTTTTATAATGGAAGTTATGCATGGAGCCTCCCTGATTTTTGGTATTTTTCAGTCACAAATAAGTAGGCTCGGCACCTGCAAAGTTCCGGTGTTTTGGCCAGGTTCAGTCTTTTCTTCTTTTTCCTCTTTTTATTTGAGGGTTGCCTTCTCGTAGGTAGAGAGAAGTATAGAAAGAGAAGTTTAGTGAGTGAGAGAAAGAAAGAGATAAGGGTTTTAAAGGGAAGCGCAAATGTCTTATTTTTTATTTTTATTCTTTTTATTTTTGTTTATATATTTTATTTTTATATTTTTATTTTTATCAGGACTCTGTACATATTTTTGTATAATTAATAACAATACAAGGTTAGAGAAAATATACTTGTGTGTCACAGGTAGCTGAGAAGGGAGGAAAAACATTATTGACTTTGCCGTAGAAACTGTGTATGTATATGATGCACCACATGGCTGGATTTGAGTTTAGCAGCCAGCCCACCAAGGGAAAGAAATTTCCCAGGATGTGACTGCCACATATAAATAATGTTTCCACATTTTAATCAGAACTGAATCACTGTTTAACAACCATAAAATGACACACAAAGTCAGTGTATTCTGTTTAAAGTAAGCAACACATTCTTTATTACTGATAATTTCCTTGTGTTACAATTTATACAAAATTGGAATATAAAAACAAAACAGTGATAATATATAACAATACTATTATAACACATTTTGTACTTAGTAAATTCTCAAGTGAAAAGAGATAAAGATGAAGAGAGAGCTCATGTCCTTTCTTTTATAGTCCGAGGCAGGACTATCTTGGCAGACTAGGTGGCGGTAATCCTCACAAACAGAAGATTTGATTTTTATTGAAATAACACAGCAGATTTTTTCTTAGCATGAAAATGGGAAAAATGCAAATTATGGCATGAAGAAGCAGACATGTTGATAATGACTATAGGAAAACAAAAGGTAGTGTAAATCCTCTTAACTGACCAGCTTTTCGAGTAACCCTTATCAAAGAGGATCAGTGATAGATTTAAAAGATCAAACCAATAAAAATGAGGATTACTTTTAGAACATTTTACTTTGTTTTATTGGTAAATTCATTTTATTGTTTAATCTTTCAGATTTATCAACAATCCTCTATGATAAGTGCTGGTTGAAAAGCTGTCCGCTTAAGAGGATTTATCCCTACTTCTTTCTTTTTGATCAGAGTTTTCAACATGTTTTCCTTTCTTCATGCTATACTTAAGCTTCCTACTACTAGGAAATTGTTTTAAATGATAACTGGGGTTTATGGCCATATCATGTTGAAACATTGCCTCTCATACGATTACTGAAGCTACTCAACATCAAGCCTGGTCAGTACCTAGATGGGTGACCATTTGTGAATACCAGGTGCTGTAAACGTGGATGTGCAGGTGATGTAATACATAACAGCCTGGAATTGGAAATCAGTGAACCTGAGTTCTAATTTCAATCATGTTCATTATATTTGCTTAAACACACATGCCCCCTTGCTAAATGTATGAATCCCGCTCTTCTCCTCTTAATTAGTAGGATTTGTATCAGTAAATAATTATTACCTGCCAAAAACATTTTTACAATCTAAAATTATCTTCTGGCTTTAAATAACCTGAAGAAGGTTGATAAGAATAAATAAATCAATCAATCAATTAAATGAGAATTATTTGCTCCCCACCAAATTTTCCATCTAAATAAAGTGATGACCTTATGTTATAAATAGGAATGAACTGATAATATCGCCATTGTCTCATTTGATATACATCAGGACTATTCATGTGTCTTGCCCAAATGCCAAAAGATTTGTGAACAGGAGTTTACTTGATGGGATGCCAACTAAAAGACGGAAATGGTAATAAAACTGAATTTCTTTCTTGTTATCAAAGAATTAGTAGCTAATGGGAACATTGCAAATATTTGACATATAGATTTGTGCCTGTGGGATGAACAATGTTTCTTCACTTATTACAGAATTATTCAATCATAAAGATCACTATTTACTTTTTCTTTTCCTGATCTGCCACTCAGCAAAGTCATAGCAAGATGGAGACAGTGGGGGAAACAGTCACCTCTGGGCACAGCTGTAAAGGGCTACAAATTTTCATCTAGTTAGAAAGGTTCATTTATAGCTTAATGTAGCCATATCTTGAGGCCACATCAGATTGAAACAGTGATTCTCATATGATCAACGAAGTTAAACAACATCGAGTCTAGTTAGTACTTAGATGGGTGACTGCTTGGGAATACTATGTGCTGTAAGCTTGGTTGTATGGGTGGTGTAATGGATAATGGTTCAGAATTGTTAATCAGAGAGCCGAGTTCCAAATCCTGTTGGGTTCATTATATTCCCTTATGCACAAATCCACCTCTTCTCCCTTCAGCTATGGGTTAATTAGTAAGATTTGTATCACAAAACCATTATCTAAAAAAAAAAAATGTTTTTTACAACCTAAAAATATTTTCTGGCTTTAAAAGGGTTGATAAGTCATAAAAAACAAATCAATGAATCAACTGAAATGAATACCAATGTTGGAAAATAAGAAAAGTAAATCTCATATTTTGTCTTTTTGTTTCCTCAATCATGAGCACTACTACAAAAGAATGGCTTTCCAAGTGATTTCCAGAATTCTAAACTAGAGATATAGCATTTATTTACTCGAGCTGTTACATTCAAGAATTATGGTTCTACAGAAGGATACTGAGAATTCCATGCATAGAGTAAGTTAGCAAGAGGATGTCGTAAAGAAAATGGCAATGAAAAAATGGTTATGCTCAGAATCAGGAAGTGAGAGCTGAAATTCCTTGGACACATAGTGAAGAAGTAGGGCTTGGAAAATTTAATCCCCACGGGGAATATTGAGGGTAAGAGAGATAAGGGAAGGCAGCAAGCCATTTACCTGACTATATTGTGTGAATAGATGGCAGAATGACTGGTGAGAACCTTAGCAAAAGTAGAAAAACTGATAAGGGTCACAAGTGACAGGAAGTTTTTGAGAGCCATGATTGTCCATGTCCTGAAGGTATGTGGACATAGAAGCTGTTACATTGAAAAATATAGTCCTGAGTATAATGATAAACTACATATGGCAGCAAGGCCTCTGATCAGGAGACTTGAGGTTTTGAGGAGCGTGGAACCACCTCTTAGATGCTGTTGTTCTCAGGGAAAATAATGAACCTCCAAATAAGAAAACACTTTTATACATTTTTATAGTAAAAATATCATCAATACATTTTTCTATATGAAAAAAATTACCAGTAATACATTTTATCTGTAGTTGAAGTCATACAATTGCATTCAAGATATATTTAGTTGAAGGCATGAGATTGTGTTCAGAATGTTTAAATTTCGACATTGGTGGCCCATAAGGGTTGATGTGCTGATAAGTGAAATCAACAAACCAAACAATCAACATGAAAGAACTCTTTCATGATATTGACCCATATAATACCCTATAATTTCTTAAAGAAAACAAACTGTATTCCAAAATATAACTTCAACAAAACTACAACATGAAACACACATACCACAGCCTCTAGTAACTATACCCAAACATGTATATGCACAAAAGCTGAGTATCACCTACCATGTATACAATTGTGAAAGCAGAGCAACATATATCATATTTTTATTATTTCAAAGCTCCCACAAAAATTAAATTTCAGCATTAAATGACCCATAAGGAGTTGATATGCCGTTAAACAAACAAACAAATCAAATCATACATTGAAATATAACATTACTGGATGACATGAATTTTAAAATAATTTGCAAATTATGTAAGTATACTTGGCCTATAAGCCTAAAGGTCTAATACAATTAATTGCAGTTTTACAAGTATTATATTGTATTATAATTATCAAGTGTTTTAACAGAGGTTGGAAAGTGTGATACTGAAATCTGAATGTGCATTGGGATAGTGAAAGATGCCTTTCAGAATCTAAGCAAGTATTAAGAAACAATGAATTCATTAGAAACAAGAGACTAAACTGTTGTGTAATGTCAGTTCCCCTATATAGCAGTGAATGTTGGGCAATCTCCTCATAGATGAAAAAGAGATTGGAAGAGACAGATATGTGGTCCTACAGAAGGATACTGAGAATACCATGAACTGAACATTTTAGCAACGATGAAGTTTTAGAGAAAATGGAAACAAAAAGGACACTCATATTTAACATCCAAAAGAGAGTTGAAATTTCTAGGGCACATGAGGAAAGAGGGCTTGAAAAATCTGATACTCATAGGGCTTATTGAGGGCAAGAGGGACAGAGGAAAACAATGCATTATCCACCAAGTGAGCTTGAGTAAATGGATGGTGGAACAAGGTTTAGAAGAGATAGCAAAAAGGTAAAATTTATTAAGAGCTCCAAAGACAGGAAATTGTGGAGAGCTATGATCACCAATGTCCTGAAGAGACATGGCATATAGAAGAAGATTATAATTATAATATAATTATCAAATATAATAATTTGCAAATTATTTAAGTATAATTAGTATTGAAGTTTAATTCAATTATTTCCAGTTTTGCAATTACTAGGACTTTTGTCCCCCCCACCCCCACACACACATATATATGGCTCCATCAATAAAAGCATTAAATCTGAAGAAGTCCTTTCAAAGGACAAAACAGGATTTTTTCTGTTTTCTCTTTATCCTTGATAAATTATGTCATAATTTTTGATTTTATGTGCCTTATTATTCGAATCAGCATTCACATTTTGGTTGCTATACTTAAAATGCTTCAGGGTTTGTTTTTTGTTTTTGGTGGGTGGGTGACTCAAGGCCTAGTGGACTAGAATGTTGTTTAAAATATATCTGACTCATCAGCAATTGAGAGTTCAATCCTTAGGTATGGTATTGCTGAAAAGTCATATACAGTGATATGTAGACTTATGTTAGTATATATATATATATATATATATATATATATATATATATATATATATATTAATGCATGTTTCATTAAATAATATAGACTTTTGTCTATTTATGACCACGTGAGAGTGAAAACATGAAGTATTAAGTAAAGGAAGCTGTTGATATAAATCAATGGCTTCTGTTATCAATTATAGGCATTTAAGAATATTTGTGGAGATTTCATAGTTTATTTTGTTCAGGTTAGGTTTCAACTGTTTTATAATTGTGTTGTCAACAAGGATTTTCTGGAATTGTGGCCAGGCATGTTGTTTTAAATGCCTAAAAATGTTAGTTATCATTTAAATGTAGAGTCAAGTGCCGTGAAAGCGAGTTTGTGGTATGACCAACATAAATATTATTTAATCCATTGGAGATACAATCTCCCAAGGGCATTTGAATTTGTAAACTATGTTGGTTTTTTGTATGGTGAAATAGTAAATGTGTTATTATTTGTGTTTATCAATATGTCAAGGAAGGGAATTTTATTATTAGTATTGAGTTCATACGTGAATTTAAGGATGGAATTATCTTGGAAACGTTTTTGAAGTTGAAGTATTTCATCTGTATTTTTAACTAAAATAAGGATATGATCAACATATCTTAGATAGATGGAAGGTTTTTTTAACATCTGTAAATATCTTATTTTCAAGGTTCGACTTGTAGAAATTGCTAAATGTTGGACCCAGTACTGAACTCATGGAGACACCATCACATTGTATATATATATATATTATTACTATGTTCTAAGAAAGGGACTTCAGTAGTACAAACTAATAGTAGTTTCTGTAATATATTCGGATTAATTTTAAGTGGGGGTAAAGATGAGTTACTGTATATATTCCTTATAATTATGTCAATAGTTTCACTAACAGGGACATTGATAAATAAGTTTTCAATATCCAGTGAACCTAACCTGAACAAAATAAACTATGAAATCTCCACAAATATTCTTAAATGCCTAATTTATAACAGAAGCCATTGGTTTATACCAATGGCTTCCTATACTTAATACTTCATGTTTTCACTCTCGTGTGGTCATATGTGACATCACGAGCTGCGACGCGATTTTCGCTTCCACGTCTCGTATGCACAGGTTTATTGTTGCTTTGAAATTTTTCATGCAGCAAGGGCGGACTATCATTGTGGTTTCGTCCGTGTGTTGTTTGATATATTGAAATTGTCATCTTTGATAATGACTCATGTAAGCCGAAAGCTTAGATTGGATTTAAACATATATCAATATGGTGTTTTCCTTTCGTCTTTTAATGATAATGTGATTAAGCTTATCAGACAATATGAAAGGAACTTACTTAAAATAAATAGACAAAACTTGTCTATATTATTTAATGAAACATGCATTAATGAAAAATTACTGCCTTAATATACACAATATATATATATATATATATATATATATATATATATATATATATATATATATATATATATATCATAGCATCATCAAAAACAAAAAAATTAGCATAATAAAGTATGTTCAGCAGATGTTCTTATTTCAAATTCCTGCCAACAGGTGGCACTCATGTGTTGTCTTCCGCTCCAACACTGATTTTGAATTCAAGCTTGTTTACATCTATGCACTGCTGTTGACGTTCTTTCAATTACATTTCAGTTGTGATTTAGAATATATTTTTGCCTATGGCTCAGAAGAAAAGTGCTAATGCTATGTGTAAAGCTATATCAATGGAAGATAAGGTGGAAATTAATTATTTTATTCAGAATACTGTATTTATATACAATGAATACTGTAATAGGCAATGGGGAGTGCTTATTTATGGTTTATAGTGTGGTTATTTTGACTTGAGTTGAAAAACAGCTTAAGTCATAACCTCTGGAACCAATTAATGACGTAGGGTAAGGTATACCTGTACTCTGGTTCATGGAAGAAACAAACAAGTGACACAAAAGTAAATAAGACTAGTAAGTATTAACCAATAAGAATGGAATGTGAAATTTATTATGAGAAATTTATAGACTATAATCAAGGCTGGATTATGACCTTTGGGGGTCCCTCGGCTAATGACATTATAAGCTCCTCCCAGATAAAGCCACCCTCTAACTCACCTGCACCAGTTTTGAATATTTTTTTTTACCCATGAAATATTTTAATGACATTTACATAGCTTGAAGTAAACATATTGCAATTTCTTCAAATAAACCAAAATAGCTATCTTTTGTTTGTCAATAAAAATATTCTTTAAGAAATAGCAGTTTTACTATTTTTGGCAAACCAAATTAAAAACATATTTTAACACAACCATACTAAAAAAACGGATTTTTTTTATAACCAGTATTATAACAATAAAACAATCAAAATAAATATGAGTTTGATATTGATATCATTTCAGTTTATGGAAGTAGTTAGTTGTAACATCTAAAAAATTAAAATCACTGCTTTACAAAAATTTCTAAGATTTAAATATTCTGAACTAAAATCAAACATGCTATTTACTTAAAATACAATAACACAAAGTAAAACATTCTTTTTCTTATTTTGCTTCTTGCAAAGTCAAATAAATATGGGTTTGTCATATTGCATTCATTTCAGTTTATGAAACTTTAGAAGTTATAACATCTAGAAAATTAAAATCATTATTTTATAAAATGACCACAGACTGCAGCCTAAAGTCTAAAGGGTAATCTGGCCCAGAGTATAATAACAGATACCTGAAAAAGACTGGAGGGTGCAACTGTTGAAACCTTGTGACCAACAACCAAAATGAGTATGCTGGTCTGAATAGTAAAGTATATAATAATGTCCATTGATATACAATGATTGGTTTAAAACTAGTGCCTGTCTGTCTTTAATTATAGCAGTATAATTATAGCAAGTATATCAAAATGAATACATGAATCTCAAAATACATAATTTAGTTCTTAACGTAGCCTCCTTCCTTCTCAGGCATAATGTTTCACCTTACCTGCCTTAAAGAAGATTCTTGGCTGCTTTCTTAATGGTTAGTCCTAGGTATGATGATAAACTACAACCAGCAGCAAGGCATTCTGATCCGAAGATTGGAGGTTTTAAGAAGCATGGAACCATCTCTTAATTTCTGTTGTTCCCAGATCTGGCATGGTTGCACTTGTTAGGGTCCCAGCTATGTGCAAATAGTAAACACCCTAAACAAAAACAAAACACTATTAAAGTAAAATTATCAGAAATATCTTTTTGTAGTACTAAAAATATCTATTTATAGTAAAGTTACCAGCAATACATTTTATTTGTAGTTGAAGGCATACGATTAAATAACCCATAGAGCTTGATATGCTGCTAAACAAAACCAACCACTCATTTCTTAATGGTAATTTTAATATTAGCCATTTCCTTATAAGGAAACATTTAGCATTCATTGACAGTGAACAGCCAGTACTACTTTCAGTTGAAAATTATAAAATCTTTCTCTGAAAACAATTTTTCAGGAAAATAGATTTTTCAAATCCAGTAGATATTATTGTTCTTTCCAGTATTGATGGGGGGTTTCCTTTCTAACTTTTTGTTCAAATTAGTGTGGAACATCAGC
The DNA here is from genome assembly GCA_964036315.1 of Acanthosepion esculentum. Classification (NCBI taxonomy): domain Eukaryota; kingdom Metazoa; phylum Mollusca; class Cephalopoda; order Sepiida; family Sepiidae; genus Acanthosepion; species Acanthosepion esculentum. Next base: position 61,902,599 of record OZ038480.1, on the reverse strand, counting down.
ATCTTGATTATGTCATTATTTTCTCTTTGAGTTTTTTTTTTTTTTAAGCGTATCACCCCAAGCAAGGCCGGTGGCCACTATCACGCATGGGGTTACAGAAGGGTTGGAGGAAGAGCAGATAGGAGTGGTAAAGGAAGGGATGTGGAGAAAGAGAAGGACGGAGGGTCGATCAAGGCAGGGGGATTACGGAAGATATAGAGCGAGAGCAGATAGGAATGAAAGATGTCAGGAAGTGGAGAAGGGAAGTGGATAGATCAAGGCAATTGGAGATGACGATTGACGCTACACTTAAACCGTTGGAGATTGTATTTGTCAGGGAAACAGTAACAGGGAAGGGAGTTCCATAGGCGAGATGTGCGAGACATGAAGCTATTGGAGTAGAAAAGACGTCTACATCTAACAGTTTCAACGGTGAAGGGGTGGGAACGGGATGCCAGCCTCGTAGGACGCTTAAATTCACGTGGCTTAGGGACAAGCGAAAGCAACTCCTCGGAGCAATTACCGTGGAAGTACTTGTAGAAAAGGCAGAGCGATGCAACATCACGTCTGTGAGAGAGCGACTGCAGACGAGATGACAGATCAGGGCCAATCACATTGCATATCCGTCTCTGGATCTTATCAAATGTGATATCCATTATAATTGTTGCTATTATTAGAAATCATCAAGTGATATGGTTTGTCAATTGGTGCAGTTCTTTGTGATTCTGTAGCATCAGTCCACAAGGTTCGAAGAAATGTGGTCCTTGTCAAGACATGTAGGCTTCACTCACTCAAACTTATGTTTAACAATTGATCTTAGAAAGCTCCTTGCCTGGAACATCTATTGGGACACAAGCTCAATCCAGACCTTGTGGAACTTTTATATACAACCCATCACTAAAAATGCTTGAAAAATGGTCAGTTCTTTGTACTGCTACAGAAAGTACTTGACTCCTTTTGTCATGCTCTATCATTACAAGAGCCATGTCAGACCAAAAATGGAGTATTGCTGTGACATTTGATTTGGAGTTGCCTAATCCTCAATTTCCAGTTTTGACAGAATTCAAAAGCATTTGCATGGCCTTGCATTTACCGCCTTACCACCCTGTTTTCTCACAGATGAAATGCTGCTAGCTTCTCACTGTTCTCATTATTTTCATGGCAGATGCTCAGGTAAATTACATTCCTTTGCTTTTCACCAATGCAGACTTTCACGTCAAGGGCCTGCCCATACCATGTACACTGAGTTGATTCATCCTCATTCCTTTCATATTCCATTGGTAAGGAGGAAGTTCCACTCAAACAACTGTTTTTCCCTAGTACTGTTGCTTTGTAGAATAGTCTCCTATGTGGATGCTTCCCTAATCACTACAATCTTAACCTCTCAAGTCAACCGTTATCAATCTTACATATCCTACATATTCTCTTATAATAAACTCAATTATTAACACACCACCTTGACTGGCTCTTGGGCCTTGTATTGTGACTTCCTGTGAAAACTTGAAGCACTTCACAAAAAAAACAGAAGTGAGGTCAAACTTATATGTGGTCAAATCAAATCCATAGCCTGACACATTGTTATTAACAGATCGCAACATCTATTAGAGAGATGAAATTTAAATTTTTATTACTGCATTATTCCAAAATTTTAACACATCAGCAGACAGCTATTAATGTCAACAACCAAGCGCAAACAGTTATTAATTAAAAACATTAGTAATTAATGCATAATATTATACATAACTAAATGTAAAGGGCGTTCCAATAACTTGGACTGATTTTAAACTTAATTCACATTTAAAATCGGTCCAAGTTTACGAGAATGTTGTTTTTGATAAAAGTTTAAAAAATAACCATAAATACGCAAAAATGCATATATTGTCGAAAATTCCTTTTTCTACAATATTTGTGCCGTTATAATGCTTATTATCTAAACAATGATAATACTGAATAAATTTTTTTTAAACATTAAAGTATATTTAATCACGTCTCCCTAATAGCTGTCATGATCTGTAAATAAATGTTAATGTGTAATTTTTCCAGCATAATGTTAAGTTGATTAATATTCATCACTGAATTATATGTACTTACAAGGAAAGGATTATGTTGAAAAATATTTGCTGTGTATAATGCTATGAGTCTCATAATAATGATTGTAGGGGTATCACATGTGCTGCAGCCATAGCGGCAATAGTGAGCCTAGGGCAAAATTGCTTGAAGAAGCCCATCTTTCTTCAGGCTGATTTCAAATTTAGTTTTCTTTCTCTGAGAAAGTGAATTCCTATCTGCTATTTAACCAATAGTTAGAGGAAAGTGGATTCATGTCTTTTGAAGGGGCTAAATGTGAACAAAACAGAACTGATCTGAATTTGAACTCTGCTCCCCAACTTCACTTTCAGCAGTAATAACTATTACACTATCTGCACATATACTGAGATGGTGTCAAGCCTGGTCTGTACCAAGATAGGTGACTGTTTGGGAATATCAGGTGTTGTAAGCTTGGATGTGCAGGTGGTGTAATTGGAAATTAGAAAGCAGTGTTCCAATTCTGGTTGGGTTCATTATATTCACTTACACACAAATACCCTTGGGAAAGTTATGAATCCACCTTTTCTATCCTCCAGCTATGGGTTAATTAATAGGACTGGTATCAGTAAATCATTATTATCTCCAAAAATTCTTACAACATAAAAAATATTTTCTGAATTTAATCAACCTGCAAAAGGTTGATAAGCCGTAGAAACAAATCAATCATATACTGAGAGCAAATAAAATTGCATCACCCCTTATGGATGACACCAATTTTGACCTGGGTACCATATATGTATGTTAAGATGTAGTAAATATTCTAATAACATGTTCATCCAATTTCAGAAACAGAAATTCTATGACAGTATTGTGATATGTGATCAGAGAGACATTTATTTTGCAAGAGGGTTATGGATTGAAAAAAAAGAAGTTATTTCCACAAATCTTCCCCTTGGCTTTGAGATATTTTATGTTTTATAGATCAAAATCCCCAAGCAATTCTGATTGATAGTTTTAAAATTAAATTAAAATAGGTTTTACTTTTTGACGAACCTGCTTATCTTGAGTGAAACCTGTCAGGTAACATTAGAAATGATCAGAATGTGATTTACACTACAGTGAGGAATCCTGGCAAGGATAATAAATGCTTGTGGTATTTTTTAGGTTACTTTTATTTTATTTTTTTACTTGAGTGAAACTAGCACTAAAAGAGACTTTTTCCAAGCCATTTCCACATCAGTACAATTGTATGGAAGTACAGTAGTGACATTAACAAAAGAATCCAAAAAGACATTACATGGTATATATGCACAAGGATGCTGTATGCCACTCTAAATCTAACCTGGAGACAGTATCCAACAAATAAAAAACAACAAATCCATGGTCATCTACTTCCCATCTCACAGATTATCTGATATTGATTGATTTGATTTTTTACAGGTTATCAACACTTTGTGGGTTATTTAAAGCTGAAACGTCTTATTGATTAGAAGATTTTTTTTTTTTACTGTATTTTGAATAAAGAAATATTTTTGAGAATAACTATGATTTTTCCTGTGAGCATTAAATTCTCCAAGCCATCTTCACTTATTATATCTCCTAAAAATTTCAGCTGTTAGCATCAGTTTCTTTGTAATTCCTTAAAGCATTCTCATTTCTCACATGTTCTCTATATGGTATTCCCAGCATTCATTGTTAGAAATACATCTTTTTTGTTTTTGTCATGATATGGTTAGCCAACTTGCTACTAGTGTAATAATATTCAAAGTTGACTAATTAAAATAGCCAATATGTAAAAATTTCAAAAAAAGAGAATCAATATAAATTGTAAGCTCAACCCCCCCACAAAAAAAACCCCACTGAAAATAAAATCTAAAATAAAATGCAAAGATTTCAAGACGTATGAGAAATAATAATAATGATAATTTATTTTTAGTGGATACTAGTATTTGAGTAGATGTTCCATTTATTTATTAAACAGTATTTATTTCCATCTACTGGCTTGAATATTTGAGAAATCTTAGAAAAATATGCACTCTCCTGCAGGATTCGAATTTGCATTCCTCCAGTAGAAATCATCATTAGATCTGATGTGCTTTGACCTCTCAGCTACAGTGTGTGTTGATGGCCGAGCAAAGACTGAATAGTCCCTTTACACAGATTTTTCTCTAACTCTCAAAATAAACATATCTGCTCAGCTTCATATCCTAACATAAACAAAACAATTTCTAAAGGAGGGAATGGATTTTTTATTTATTAATCTGACAGATTTTTATTATTTTTAGTGGAAACTCGTATCTAAGTAGATGCTCTGTTTATGTATCAAACCGTATTTATTTTCACCTACTGGCCTGAATATTCAAGAAATCTTATTATAAAAATATTCAAGCCAGTAGACGAAAATACATACTGTTTAATAAATAAAAGTCCCACCAGTTCAGACCTTTACAGCTAGGCCGTGTCATACCACATACACAGGAATGAATCATTGGAATTTTTCGTAAGAAGGAAGTTTTACTCAGCTTCTTTCTGAGAATTGATACTTCATAGAACAGACAACTGAGAAGATGCTTGCTTGAGCACAACAATTTAACGCCCACTCAAAGTAGAGGGTTACTGAATGAGGTTGCCATATGAATGTAAGGGGATGAAGTAAGTGCAGGTTTTGAGGATATGTAGGATATGTGTTTCTGGCGGGTGGATGGTATACTCAGACAATGGGTCAGAGTAACACTGATGACCTAGAATCACCACAGTCATAAAACCATCATGCACATCTCAAGTGGTGTTACAGGAGGGCCGGCCCTGAGTGATCAAATGAGGCTCTGTAGTCTTCATTGATGAGAGCAGGTTCTGCATGCATGCAAGTGAGAATCATTTGCATCTGCAACATAGACCTTCCAGTGTATATTCAATCATGGCATCCAAGTCCAGACTTTAGCATCATGGTGTGGGTGTTGTAAGTTATAACACACTCATCTTTGGTGTTTGTAAAATGTTCTGATTTTACTCAAACCAACATAGATGGGTTGAAAATTCTTTTTATTTTGTAAACATTATTTCTATTGCTTAAGTCAAGCCAGGATATTTCAGCTCTGAATTATTTTTTTAAGTTGAAATAAAAAAAATAATTAAATTAAATACTTCAAATATACGCTCTTATGTAGGCACCGGAGGGAGTTGTCAGTGATGTACATTGACATGGTTCATCAGGGAGTTTCGGGTCTTTCAACATCATACACCCCATCACCAAGTCGACTCAATCAGGGGAGATCAATCCCTGATTCCTCCTTGCAATCAAATGCTAACAGATAGTCTGGCTTTTTTAATGAATTAGATGAAAATAGACCATGTATTCCGTACACCCGATTGGATGTTTGTAACAACCAATCCACTGCGTGAACTGTCTTTTAAATGGTCCACGGTAGGGACTGGCCTCTTTTCTTTCTTTTTTGGTGGATAGCAGTTTCAATGGATAATCGAAGAGGTAATTTAACATTCTTAAATTTAACTCTTTTTTTATTTCCTAGGTATGGTTTGATGCCTTACTGTAAATATTTATGGTTTTGTTTTTATTTCTAGAGTTGGTATCTTAAACAAATTACTTGTTTCTAAAGAAAGGAATGGATTTTTATTTATTAATCTGACAGATTTTTATTATGCCCACATATGACAGCAGTACTCCATTAATCTGGCTTTTGTAAAGATAAAGGTGTTGTACAGCCCCTTGGTGGGAGTGGTCTCCGGGTGACAGCATTGATTCACTCATTTTGTTGTATATTCTCTCACTTTTCTCATCTTCTCCTGGCTGGTGCTTGTTAGTCAGCTTTACTTTGGAGATAAAAAGAATTTCAACAAAAGGAATTTTAAACGTAACTATCTTATTAAACACATTGACGTGTACATTTCTAAGCAGCCAGTAGGCTTGCTCTTGCTCATCCACTGGGGAGCACATCCAGACACGAAGTCAACATGTCTACATTGTATGACAGTTTAGACTCGACTCCCCAAAAACTTTTCTCTATCTATTGTTCTCATACTTGTTCAGCCAATCAAAATTATTCCTTGTTTTGTTTTCTATCTGACCTTTGAGGTCAGCCTCAGGAAGTCTGAGCAGAGATACACTTCTCTAAAAAAATAATAGTCTGCTAAACTATTGTTTAACAAAGGATAGTACGAGGAATCAAGTACTTACTGGAGTAATACAAGAAACCAACCATTTTCCCTGCATCTTTAGTGATGTATCATATCATATCATACATATCATATCATATCATATGTATCAATATCATATCATATGTATCTTATCATATCATATCATATGTATCATATCATATCATATCATATGTATCATATCATATGTATCATATCACATCATATCATATCATATGTATCATATCATATGCATGAGTTTCACTTTAAGTGCAATACTATGGTGCATGAGCTGGGGTAATCCAATAAATGTATATTTTTCAAAATATAAATTTTACTTTCATTCAAATATAGGCTTCTTAAGTGTTTCCTGAATTTCAACTCCTTGAGACATTCATGTATTTTTGAAGTTTTCTTTATTTTAGAGTGGTAACTTCATGATCAAATTGCCAAAATGCTCAATGGCTGGATTTCGTACAGATGTTTTAGCAGTAAAATATAAAGGATATGGTAGAAGGCATCCACGTTAATTTCAGCTTTATAATGGTTCTGGGTTCGATTTTTTTGTCTGGACTAAAAAGAACTGATTACAAGGAGAATCTGTCTTAACTACAGGAAAAAAAATATTCAAAGCAATGTTTAATGTTTACAGAATTAAAAAGAAAAAAGTAAATGCGTATCATATGACAGAAAATCTGACAGCTAAAATGAACCTGCAGCTGTTTATATTTTTAAATTCTGGCATCCATACTGCAGTTTATTTATTATTTATTTTATTTATTATTGATTTTATTTTATTTTTGGCAAATTACCGATGGGCAGACACTTCAGCTAAATAACCAGAAAAATGAATTTGATAGCAAAGCCTTTTGAGTGGTTACTTTCCTGTTCTGAAGGGGTATTAAATTTGGTATATCAAATCACTTGAAGGAATTTTTCTTCAGCAATAATTTAAGAGCTAAACATAAATTATCTCTTAATTCCATCTTAAAGTATTTATGATTTAGAAATGAGTGGCCATTTGCATTAATTTGATTCAAAGTTTTTGTTTGTAAAAGAAAATTTCTGAAATGGAGAAATTCACTTCAACTGATGAGAACACTGAAAAATCATCTTTAAATAAATGTAAACTTCTGTATGGTTAGACAAAACTATCTGAAAGTTGATTTTTTGCATTTGACTCAACCCAGACCTTAAGTGGTTCATTGCTAAAGATGCACAAAACAATGGTCAGTTCCCTGTACCACTCCAGTAAGTACCGGACTCCTCCTACTATTCTCTACCTTTGCAAGAGTCAGATCAGGCCAAAAATGGAGTACTGCTACTATATATGATAGGTACCTCCACAAGATTGCTAAAAAATCAGCATACCATGATAAAAAACATGCCCCAAACGTAATGAAAACAGTTTTAGCATCAAAATCTTTGTTATTAAGAGAAAGGATCAAAGTAATTTTTTATTACTATATTAAATTTTTTACTCTTTTTTAGAAAATTTGAAATTTTGAGTAAAGACTTGTTTTTCTTGCATCAGTAGTTGCAATAGAAAATTTTTGCATCTAATTTTGTGGGGTGACAGACACATTAATTTGGAAATTCTTGAAAAAATCAAATAATTGTCAGATTTTAATGAACTTTTCAGTATTTATTCACAAGTAAATGAAATTATTTTTGAAATTTTTTATTAGAAAATCTTGGTAAAAATATTTTTTATTTTACATGTATTTCTACCCCTTACTTAATTTTATAAAAGCACTGAAATCATTTTTAGTGACTATATTAGTTAAAAGCAAAATTTTTTGAAAAATTTTAATTCCACTAGTTCTTTCCTTCATAGCTAAGATCCACTGCACCATATGCATATCGTCCTCATTCCTTTAGTGTTTCATTGGTGAGATGTAAGGTCCACTCAAGCAGCTTCTTCTCACAAACCCCTGACTCCAAGAGGATGCTTCCCCGATCACTACAATCTTAACTTGTTTAAGTCTAAGGTTTTTTCCTGACAAGTGGAGTAATCCAACACATATTTCTATGAATTATTGGGATTGTAAAGAGCTAACATAACATACATTAATTATCAATGTTTTTCAATGATCTAATTACTGTTGGGAGCAACATTTCTTCAAATCTGTTGTTTGATTTGTTGAATAAAGTTCAAATTAGAAGCTTCTCTTTCGATCTTGTCATATACACAGTATTCAATTTGTTTTGATGACTTTTAGTATATTTAGTGGGGGTTCTGTTTCGACCAGATTGTTGGTACATTTTACAAATGATTGATGAGAACTAATATGAGACACATTGCAGTCAAGTTTAAATTATGCAGGCTGCATATTTCATTCATACAAACTTTTCAAAGGAAATAATTTTTTTATGCTACTCATTAAAATGTCACATCAAATAATGTTTATTTCTCAATCTGCACAAAAGGTTTAAAACTAATCAGCAGCCTAATCACTCAATAAGATAAATGTTTGAGATGAGGATCCACTTTCATTATATAAGACTATATTTAAACATCTTCTAGATTCATTGCATACACCCTTAGCTACATATTTTATTAACAAATTTAATTTTACAAAGAACAAAGTTTTCTAATGACAATAGAACTTGTGCAGTGTTCATAATAACTTGGTGTTTTGTTGTTATTTGGCTGTGCTGTAAATAATAATTTCAAAGTTCTTGGTTTGTCTAAAATTTATTCATAAAAATTTACCTAAATTGTAACTAAAAATATTCGTCATAATAGCTTGTCATACTTCAATGATCTCATACTGTCCAAGTTTTATTGCAGGTCATAGTTTTTTTTTTGTTTTTTTTTTTAAAAAAGAACATTTACATTATATTTAAGTAACAAATCAGGTATGTAAACCATGGAAGCCACACATCAAAATGTCTAATATAATCAAGCAGGTGCAAATCACTTTCAGTGCTTCAGGTGGATGTTTTCAGCATACATTTTTTTAACTAGTTTTTTAATATAACATTATTTTTTTATTACTATAAACAATATTTCTAGTGGGTACACATGTTTGCATTGTTTTTATTTTCTAAAACAGTGAAAATAAGACCAAAAAGTCCTACTAAAGAAAAATGTACCTCCCAACAGAAACAGAATCTGTATTCCTTTTTCCATTAGGGAAACCACTGCTAAGTGTCTTGATAAGGTAAGATTCAATTTACTGTTTAAGAAAATAAAAACAGGAATATCAACTCAAGATGCATGTACCCACTAAAAATAATGTTTATAGTAATAAGTTATAATGTTTAAAAAAACAATTACTATGTTTATATTTCAGGTATGAAATATAGATTTGTAGAAATCCCAACGAGAGGTGTGCATTCCTAAAGTAGGTAATTGAGTTTTGCCACATCAAATATCATATTTGGTAATGAATTAATGTAACATGAGCAGCAAAGTGCAAGCAAATATAACAGATCTTGGATGAACACATTTTGTCAGGTTAGCTATGAGAGACAAGATTACATTTGGTTCTAGCAATTTATCAGTATTAGGTAGAGAATAAAAGAAAGCTAAAGAAGAGTAGAGAGATTTAGGACCCAATTTTAATAGGAAATTGGGTCCTAAATGTTGAAGGTTCAAATGCCAGCATGGCAGCATGGCTTTAACTCTACACTCCTTGTTTGTCATCATAAAAAAGGTATTTTATCATCTTTCTTTTACCAGTACTGTGGTAGTTTGTAGGCTGTCTTCATTATTCAAGTTAATTAAACCCTTCTCTTGTTCACAAAACACGTAATTCACACATTCAGGTTCAACACAATAATTTTGTTGGTTGATTCACTCTGTCAGAACAATAAATATGTGCCCAGGTATTCAAAAATTGTCAAAATGTGAGACCAAGGAAGACTATTGGGATGTGTGTGTGTGTGCATATATATATATATATATATATATATATATATATATATATATATATATGTATAGTTAGTTTATGAAAAACTAGGTAATCCGTATGGGTAGACCCAAGGAGGATAAAATCCAGAGAGCTCAATGTAAATCAGAGCTAATAATTTAAATAAAAATAAAAACAGACCACTTTAAGGTTCCATGTAATAAATTATTTCACCACAGCCCTTTTAAAGGGCCGTGCGTGGTCCTTTAAAAGGGCTGTGGTGAAATAATTTATTACATGGAACCTTAAAGTGGTCTGTTTTTATTTTTATTTAAATATATATATATATATATATATATATATATATATATATATATGTTCATCCCAAGCAGGCAACACTAAGAATCAAGGAGCTACTAGTAGTAACCAGAAACCCAATACTAAACAGGAAACAAAGGATAAACCTCTACTCTTATTCAAAAGACTATGAACTGGATGATAGGTGAACCTATCTACTCCTATATATATATATATATATATATATATATATAAGATACTTATATTTTAATGTCTTTTGCAATATGCAGTTTATTTATGGGTGGTCGCACAATCACCAGGTGGTTGAAAAGAATATGACAGTCAATTAAGACAATTATATTTAGAATGGAGTTTCCTGTCCTTTTCCACCACATTTACATGAAACTGCAAGTCATGTTATAATGAGAACTGTGTCTTTATAGTGTTAAACCTGTTATAAAAAATTATATATATATATATATATATATATATATATATATAAAGGAGTGAACCTGACAAAGAAGCCTTTTGAAAAAAAAGTATTATGATGTTTTGTTATTTTGGAAGGTGTCTTGTGTTGAAAACTTTTAGCACACACAAACACACACACACATACACATACACACACACACACACACACACACATATATATATATATATATATATATATATATATATATATATGATACTAATAGTCAATGCTCATCTATATTTGTACATCTAGCATCCAATCAAGAGACTATTTTACTTTGCAAATATGAAACTGGATGTTATATAGACATTTTCTCCATACCTGTTGTTTATATGAGAGAGAGATGCACACAATGTACAGATACAGTACATGGCAGGCAGTTGAGAACAAATTATACTTAAAAGAAAAGTCAAGTTATTCAGTAAAAGAAATTTTTAAAAATATACATAAATAGAAGTTACAAAAATGGAAAAATTGTATTAAACGACGCCAACTCTGTGCATTGAGCACAGCCTCAGTGCAGAATCTAAAATGACTGCATGTCCAGATCATGTATAATAATCAACATGCTGAAAGCAACACAGTTGTGAAATTATTGGCCAGAGACTCTGTGACACAAATCATTGTTCACTGATGAGATGCCTGAACTGTCTTTCCACTTTTTAACACATGGGGCTCACACGTCTTATAAAAACTCCACCAATGAAATAAATCAACCTTTTCTTTGGTCATTTCAGCTTGATGCAAGTTCGGCATGAGCTCAACCATTATAATGATGCTTACCCTTACTTACCATAACTTCTGGACCAAAAATAAAATGGCCATACCCAAGAGACATTGAGAACTTTCTTTCACTATAGTCTATATGTACAAAAAGAGGATACACAGTCTATAGTAGAAACCCAAGTTTCTGTATGCTTTTTCTTTGTTTGTTAACCAACTTGGCTTTATCAAGTGCCATTAGGTGGCACTGTTTGGAGCTATAAAAAGACAAACATTTTCCTTCCACTCCATCAGTCTCCCAGATGTAGCAAAATGTGAAAAAAGCCCTTCCTCCTGGGGAACATTTGTTTCTCCAGCCCACTGACAACTGACCTCTCTTTCCACTTTTCAATGCATGGCATTCACACATATTCCAAAACCTCCAACTATGAAGTAAATCAGTCTCTTTCTTTGGTCTTTCCAACTCAATGCAAGGCTGACTTGAACTCAACCATTATAGCTATGCAACGATGAAGTAGGTGCAAAATTTTCTTTGGTTGTTCCAACTCTGCACAAGGCTTACTTGAGATTGACTATTATAACAATGCTTGTCCTTACTTATCCTAACTTCTGGACCAAAAAAAAGTAACCAGACATACCCAAGAGACATTGAGAACTTTGTTTCACTATAGTTTATATACAAAAAGAGAAACAGTCCATAATAGAAACCCAAATTTTTGTCTGCTTTTTCTTTGTTTACATGTGAACATGCCCACACCTACAATAGACACCAACACACATCTCTAAATTCTATAGATCTTCTGCAAGATAAAGCATGACAAAAGGAGTCATGTATTTTCTGGAGTAGTACAAAGAATCAACCATTCTTCCAGTATCTTTAGGGATGGTATGAATATACAAGTTTCACATGAGGTCTGGAGTGAGCCTCGGTCCCAATAGCTTTAGTCCCAATAGAATAACCGCTGATCAGGACTGGAGTAAATTTAGTCTGATCAATGGTGAGGAAATGTTATCAGCTTCGTTTTGGAGGTATTAAATGATACAAGGCAGTATTATCCCCATTGATCTATGAGCTAAATCAGCAGAGAGATCAGCTGTTGGGTTCTGGATTTAATGGCATGTAGATCCAATCTGGGTTTTTTTTTTCCAAAGATTAGAATTTCATAAATAATAAAATGTAATAAAAGTTCAGAAAGAAGGTTGTTTTTAAATGGATCAAATCGAGAACATGAATGAATTTTCAATAATATTTTATGTATGATCCAGTAATTTTTTTTCATTTTATTCCTTGATGAAATGTGATTAGGAGTCTTATATATATTTGTGAGTCTTATGTGTTATCAAATATGATGTTTGGTGATGCCCATCTCCTCTCTAAGTAAAATAAAGCAGATATTACTGGGTTCCATGGTATGAGTAACAGGTGAGGGTTACCCCCCCATAGCTTTGCCAGTTTTGCCAAGAAGTCATTAGTGCTGTCAAGCAGCTATAAAGACAAGACACTTCCTGTCTTTCTATTGTTACTATTTTCCTTTGAGCATACAATAGAAGTGACAACACCAACTGGGACCTCCCAGGGCACTGGACTGAACTTTATTCACACCCACCCACATAATTCTTATCTTGTAATGTCTTCCTTCTTTTGCTTGCAGGCTCATGTATTTTCTCACTTTTTATTCAGTTGTAAAAAAACAAAAATATAACACATTGCCTTATTGAAATTCATTCCATTTCCTCATATTCATCATTTACTTGTGCAAAATGTTGTTGTCATTGCTTTTAGTCTAAATACAAGTACTGCTGCAACAATATGGTGACTGCCAGCGTGATATCAACATCCACCTACCGCAACACTGGAAAGAATCACTGAGCTGACTCAGATCTTGTCAACAAAGCAGGGAGATATGATTTCATGCTTTTCTAAACTGTGACCTGAGAAACTTGAACTCAATTCTGTTTTCTACACTGCTAAATATTTTGCCACATTGCATGTCTGAAAATGCTAGATTTCATGGAAAAATATTCTTCCATCTTTTCTTCTCCTTTTAAAAATATGTCTGAATGTAGATGTCTGTGTGAGCACAGGAGACACCAACCACAAAGCAGTGAAATTCAAAGGTGTAAAACTTTTACACTTCTGTATCTCAGCTGTATGGAAGCCTATAATAAATAATCAATTAGTGTCTAAGAAAATTACATTTAGTTTCTCCATTGGAATTCTGCCAATTAATGAACACACCCAAACATTCATGAATATTTGTGGTAATGCATACATATGGACATATTTGCAAGTATATGTAGGAGGTTTTTTTCATTCATATATATATATATATATATATATATATATATGTGTGTGTGTGTGTGTGTGTGTGTAAGCATGATTGCTGGTAAGTCACCAAATTATTCATTTTTTATCATCTTAGGTTACTCTGTTATACATTGAGCACTTTTATTATTTTTTCTTTTATTACTTTTTATCTTAGTAAACTAAAAGTTCTCAATATATAACAGGGTAATCTAAGATGATAAAAAATGAATAATTTGGTGATTTACCAGCAAGCATACTTTCACATACACACACACACACACACACACACACACACACATATTAAAGACAACTGACAAGGTACTACGATTAAGCTTTTAATTTTTCTTGTGTTCATACAAGTGTTTTCTGGATACATGGTGTGTAAAAACTACAAAATAATATAATTAAATATAGTTTAAAAATACGTTATATTTATGCGCAAGAGTGCTCAATATGCTAGATAGAGCATGTGTCATTATAAAAGACAACACTGAGTGGCAAAAGTTTATTATATAATTAAATGCAATCTTCATGTCATTTCATCCATCTATCTATCTATCTATCTATCTATCTATCTGTATTCATGTCCATCTATATATCTATCTCTATTCAAATACGTCTACCTATTTATCTCTATTCATGTCCATCTATCTATATTCATGCCCATCTATCTATCTATTTCTATTCATGACCATCTATCTATTGCTATTCATATCCATCCTATCAATTTCTATTTATGCCTATCTATCTATCTATCTATCTATCTCTATTCATGTCCATCTATTGATCTATTTCTATTCATGTCCATCTATATCTATCTATTTCTATTCATGTTCATTTGTTTATTTCTATTCATGTTGATCTATCTATTTCTATTCATACCAATCTATCTATCTATTTCTATTCATGTTGATCTGTCTATTTCTATTCCTGTCCCTCTATCTATTTATTTCTATTCATTCCCATCTATCTATCTATTTCTATTCATTATCTATCTATCTATCTATCTATCTATCTATCTATCTATCTATCTATCTCTATTATTATTAGAATCAAGATTTTGTACAAAGGAGAAAATCCAATATTCAAATTTTAAATAAAAATATTCAAAAGGATTTCATACCAGTGAAAACATCTGGATCAATTTTAAAATTTTAGTCTCTTGATGCCTGTAAAAACACTTAAATATGCTGATAGAAGGGAATGGTTCCACAGGAATAGTTGTCACTCAGAATGTTGAATTTGCAAAAACTGTCAAAACTCTGTGTGTGTGTAGTTTATATCTAATATGTATTTATAGAGAAAGGCACAGCACATTTACTCAGCACATCTGGTCTTCCTCTACGCTTTTTATTAAGAAATTTAATAAATACTCTATAATATACACTTGTTAACCATCATTTGTACAAGCAGGGCCAGTGCATGGCTATTGTACCCAACCCCCACCAGAATCTATGATATGGGGCCCTCTACTCTACTGCATTCCAATTTTCATAAGGTAGTATTCATATAATATATAAATTTTATTGTAACCTAATTATGTATAATAATTAGTATGTTTATACACAGACAAAAAAAAATCAAAATTATTTTTAAAATAATTGGTAGGGAGAGGTTGCTAAGTTGTAGTAAGCTTTCCCATTTATAATTAGTAAATATAGTTTTTACTTAATAACAATATTTATCAGGCACAAATTAATACAGAATTTTAAAAGATTTAAAACTATATAAATTATTCTAACAGAAATTTTTAAAAAATTAAAACAATTCTTGTAAAAATTAATTATTCATTGAAAACATTTTTTCTTAAGATAGTAGTGTCTATGATATATCTTATTCATATAAGCAATTAAAAGATGTTCAAATTAAATAATCTTATTTTTATTTAAGTGCCTCCACTGATTCACTAAAAAATAAGCATACCATGATGAAAAAATGCCCCAAACTTAATAAAAACAGTTTTATCATCAAAATCTTTGTTATTATTAAGAGGAAATATTTTACAGTTTGAACATGGCCAGTATGACCCTTGGTCATGATGATTTGTGATTTTGTGCTGGCAGAACAATTGACATCTTCTGAACAGAGTTTGGGTCAGCCCATTGTATGGTTTTCAATGACTTTCCAATGGTGCTGCTTGCTAGAATAATCTCCCCTACCCCCAGCTGATATTATCAAGAAATCAATTCATCCCAACAAATTGATGAAGGTAAGTTTCAAACCTGAGTCTCATGGTTTGAATGCTAACTTTTTAACCACTCACCTAGGTGTCCATTTTCGGATGCCAGATTGTTACATTTGTCTCTGACAATCAAAGTTGAAAGAGAGAAAAGGTATAAATTGGAGAGAGTATAAAGAGACAAGAAAAACAACGAAAAAAGAGAGTTAATCACAACAATCTACACATATGCACATACCCACATGTGCATGATCAGGCACATGCATGAACACACACAGACATACACATGAAAGAAAAAAAAAACATTGCTTTAATTATCCATTTTGTTTATAATTTTTATTTCATGAATACCAAGATGTTCAACTCATCAGAATTAAATTTCCTCTGCAAATATATATATATATATATATATATATATATATATATATATAATGGTGTATTTCAGCATGAATGTTTTCACCTGTGCTAGTTTGGTTGAAGACCTCAGTGAAGATTGTTTGTTTGATTGTTTTATTTCCCTTTTTCTGCTTTCTAGGGAGAAATTTAAACATAAATTGTTCAATGTCTTTTGACCAGCTCAGGCTTTCATAAGGCATTATCAAAGAATCATCCAAATTTGCAGAAATGAAAAATACATCCAATTTAAACTACATGATCAAGCAGCTGCAAAAGAAACCAAAAACTAGATCAACACACATAAAATTGTTTAGGAATGGCTTATGAAAGATGAAAAGTCTCAGAAGACATTGGAAAATTATTTTTATAATTCTTGTTAGAAACCAGAAAATGTATTGCACATTGAGTGCTGGTGGTAATACAGCAATACTTAATGTATAATAGCAGAGTTAAAATTTAAAACTAATAATAGATATATATATATATATATATATATATATTTTTGTTCCTTTCATGCATGATACAATTGTCAGATACCTCAGAATGAAACTCAAAGTTGTGCTACTGGTGAGGAACAAAATGTATACAGAGGAACCTCAGTTCTCAAGTATCTCACATATTGAACAAATTTGTTTTTGAACAGAAAATTTGAGATGAAAATGTCTCAGTTATCGAACAAAATTTTGGTTCTCGAACAACATAGCTGGACCCGAATTAACACAAACAGAATAATTTTGAGTTGACCGCCATGTTGTATACACTCGTGTGTTATGCTGTTCTTTTCAAATCCAAATTTATTATTACTTTTTTCTCTACATCGATTCCTACTGGAAAAATAGTTTTGGTTTACGAACATTTCAGGTAACGAACGGCATCCAGGAATAAATTAAATTCGTGAGCCAAGGTTCCACTGTATTTATTATATATATATATATATATATATATATATATATATATATATATATGATATTTTACAGTAAGCTTCACTCTGTACAAGGCCCAGAGGCCACTCAAGGTAGGTTATGTTAAGGGGTAGTTTTTATGGTTAGTAAGGGAAGATTAACGATTAACTCTAGATTTGAACAGGTTATGATTGTAGTGATTGGGGAAATATCCACTTGCGAGTCTGTTCCACAGAGAAGTGGTTTGTGAGAAGAAGCTGTATGAGTGGAACTTGCTTCTTACCGATAGAATACAGAGGGATTGTGGG
Source organism: Acanthosepion esculentum (assembly GCA_964036315.1). Lineage (NCBI taxonomy): Eukaryota > Metazoa > Mollusca > Cephalopoda > Sepiida > Sepiidae > Acanthosepion > Acanthosepion esculentum. The sequence goes on along the minus strand of OZ038480.1, from coordinate 61,884,998 downwards.
TGGTTTGCAACAATGTAAATGGCATGGTGGGTCCTATCCATGAAGGTTAGACTTGACGGGATCAAGGAATGTAGTTTTTCCAAGCTCTGTCCATGTAAATAACAATAGAGCTGTGAGAGGCTCATCATATCCCACCTGTGAGAGAGAAGTTGGAGGATGGAAAATAATTCTTCTTCAATAAGGACTTGGAGATGCTTTTGAACTCTATTAAGACTGCAAAGTGAGGACTGGGCAGCTCCCACCCAAATATGACAACAGTACTCCATTTTCAGCCTGATCTGGTTTTTATAAAGGTAGAGGATAGCATTTACTGGCGTCTTTAGTGATGGATCATATATAAGGGTTCCACTTGAGGTCAGATGTGAGTTTGAGGCCCAATATTCTTTCAAGGTATAGTGTTTCCTCAAGGGAATATCCGTTTATTGTGACTGGCAATAGTTTGGGGTTGGATCAGCAGTGTTCTGGTTTGAGGTGTGAGTTTGTAAACAGTGACTATTTAAGCTAATATAGCATGACTCTTCGGCAGAATTGAGTCACTGTAAGTCACTGTGTGTTTATCTAAGTCTAAAAATAAACACGCTAAAATTCACCTTCATCCCTGCCGTGCGCCGACGGCTTAGTGGTAGAAGTTCCGACTGACGCCAATTCAGTCGGGTTTCGATCCTAGCTAGAGGCAACCGGACGTCTAGCCACACTGATGAGCTGTGAAACAGTGAAACAGTCTGTCTGTGGATGACAAAAAAAAATATATATATATATATATATATATATATAAAGTAGCAATTTTTTTTGGTTAAAGACAAATGAAATTATCTTTAAGGATATTTTTAAGATGTTTTCTATATTTCAGTCTATTTTGTTGTTTTCTGGTGAAAGTTTACATTTAAATTGTCTAAGTTTTAACTACTTCTGGTTTTCATAAGCCATTATCAGAAAGTTTTTAATTTTTGTATTATATTGGTTAATTTTCACTAGATTTTAAGCAAATTGTCTGACAACACAGACATTCTTAACAAAACACTTTTGTTAGTCATTAATCAAACTTGTGTGTGTGTGTGTGTGTGTGTGTGTGTGTAATTTTTTTTTTTTCAAGCATTTCACCCCAAGCAAGGTGGGAGTGCTACTAGCATGCAAGGGGTCACAGAGAGTGAGAGTAAAGAGGGGGGTGTTTGAGGAAAGGATAAAGAGGACAGGGATCAAGATCAATGCATCAGAAGATGTCAATTGACATTACATTTGAATATTTAAAGATTATAGCTATGAGGGAAGCAAGTAAGAGGAAGGGAATTCCACTGTCGGGAAGTGTGAAAGAAGAAGCTGTTGGAGTAGAAGAGGCAGTTACATTTAACTGTTTCAACAGGGAAAGGGTGGGACCAAGATGCCAACCTAGTAGCACCTAGCAGCACACTTAAATTCATGCAGTGACATCAGTGAAAGTAACTTGTCAGAGCAGTTGCCATGAAAATATTTTTAGAAAAGACAGAGGAAAGCCACATCATGTTTGTGAAAAAGTGACTGTAATCAAGATGCCAGGTCAGGACCTATCACTTTGCATATCCATCTTTGGATTTTGTCAAGAACCTCGAGATGAATAGCAGGAGCATCAGACTATATATAACAACAGTATTTAATGCAAGGATTGAATGGTAGATTTGTAGATTTGAAAAAACTTCTGGCACAACACAGAAAACCGACTTTCCTTGCAGTAGATGCAGCTATTGATTCAATATTGTTCCACCCCAGGTCAGTGGAAAACGTGAGACCAAGAAGGCAGAGAGAGACGCTCTCATGGAGTTGAGCATCAGACATGCTGATAGGAGACAGGAAAATTTCTCTATGGTTGGTAAATGAGAGCAGTTTCGTTTGGAGGCATTAAAGTTTACAAGCCATTTTCGGCCCCAGTCAACCACAGATTGGAGGTCCTTTTTGTGACCAATGATCAGGCTAACTTTGTCAGCAATGTTGGATTTACTGTGGAGACAGGAGTAAATGGTAATGCTCTCTGTATAGATGTCTACTTCAGAACTGATGACATCAAGAAAATTGCTGATGAAGATCAGAAATGGTATAGGACCCAGGATAAAGCCTTAGGGAACACCAGCATTCATAGGAAAAGAACTGGAGGAGAACCTGTTTAGGATGATCTTCATTTCATGGTTTGACAGGAATGATTGGATTAAATCAAATAATTGTCCTGTAATACCATATACCTGAATCTTATGGAGAAGCCCGGCATGCCAAACCCTATCAAATGCCTTAGAGATATCTAGAGCCACAGCTCAAGCTTTGCCATTATTATTAAGAGCTTTGTATACAAATTCAGTTATGGCCATGAGCATGTCAGTGGTAGACCAAGCTAAGCGGAAACCATATTGTTTGTCAGAGAGGAGATCATGGTATGTAAGGTGTTTAACCACTTTGGCATTGATTAAGGCCTCAAAGACTTTGCCAAAGAGTGGTAGGAGACTGATAGGATGGTAGTTAGATGCATAAGAAGGGTCTCCAGAGTTCTTAAATCCAGGGACAACAGATGAGTACTTCCAACTGGTTGGAAAGCAAGAATCAGTGAGGCAATAGTTTTATAGTTTAGAGAGAACTGGAGCCAGCTCAGGAGCACATTTCTTTAGGACTATGGCTGGTATCCCATCACCACCACTTGCTTTATGAGAGTCTAATTTAGAGACGATGTCAATACCATTGACAGGGTTATGCTCATCTCATTCAATAGGGCATCAGTTCTTAGGGGAAAATCAGGTGTGAGTACTTTGGATGAGTTGAGTGTTGAGTTGGATGAGAATTTCCAAGCAAAGCATTCAGCCTTATCAGCTGAGGAAGTTAGAACTTTGAATCAATTGAATAGAGGAGGGATTCTGGATTTGCTGTTGCAGAGCGCTGCCAATAATCTTTAAACCAAGCTTGCAAGATGCAATACGTTGTTTCATTCTATCAGCAAATAGTAACTTTCCTTCATGACACACTTGCACTCATTATGAGCAGAGACAAAGAAACATCTGTTGCAATCAGACATGTTGCTCTAGCAGGAGATGATCATGAGCATAAACTCCCAGGCCATGCATGTGGATTTTACAGTACTTTCTAAGGAGAGAAAGGTAACTGAGAATCGAGAAATCAGAGGAGGGGATTGATTAGTTAGTCTCACAGAGAGCTAGTATATCAGGAGACTTTTCAAAGAGGAATGATTCCACACTGCAGAAGATGGTACGAATGCCACGGATGTTGGAGAAGGAAAGGTTAAAGGGTTTAGGCGATTTTTTGAGCTGGTTTGGGTTTATATTTTTGATTGTTTATGTTGATGTATGTTGGTAAGGAAAAAGCCTAAAGTAATAGTAGCAGACGGTCATTGTATGTAACACGGGCAGAAATGAACTGGCACAGACTGCAACATAAAGCGGCTTCAGGGTTTATCATATGTACCATAAAACAATTGTAACTAAAAAATATGCACACCAATACACACAAAAATATAAATAAATTGTATGAAATTAACATACAATTTACCATGTGTTTCCTGTTATTTCTGTAGGTTTTATTTCCTGTCAAGTATGCTTTTATCTCCATGAACACAAAGCTAATTTCTGCTGCTATGATGTGAGTGAATCCCCCACAACATTGTGGTGACTGCCGATGTGTATAAGAAAAACAACCTATACACCGATATATTACATAAAAAATACCTGAAATATATAAAGGTTGATTGATAAATAAGGTCTCCATACAGTGCTGAAATTGGTATGAAAATAAAATAAATTTATTTCTATTCAAAATTACAAGTTTATTTTTTCAACATAATCAGCAATTAATGCTACACATTTTTGCCAAGTGTTTTATCGACTTTTTCATTCATGAAGAAAGTTTCTGGTATACTTTTAATCCAACAGTGCACAGGAATTCCAGCTTTGGCATTGGACTGAAAATGTTGACCCTTTCAATGTCTTTTTGGGAACAACCAGAAAGCTTTTCACTTTTTTTTTATCTGCCAAATACACCGAAATTGAACACATGTTAATAAAAGTTGCATAATTCATGCCAAAAGCAATACACAAACCCCAAAAAGCCAGTAATTTACTGCTGAATAAAAAAAAGACTTTGTAATCTAATATAATAGGGTCATAAATTCAGACAATATTAACAAGTTGTGAAAAAAAAGTCCTAATCAGGGTTTACAAAGATTGATTACATCTCCAATTGTATAAAACAAATTTTAAATTACATGGAATAATGAGACGGGTATCAAAATAAAGTAAATTTATTTCTTTTCAAAATTAAAACTTTATTTTTTCAACATAATCATCAATTAAATGCAACACATTTTTCCAAGTTTTTTTCATTTTTTTTTCATTCTGGTTTACTTTTAATCCAACTGTGCACAATAACTTCAGCTTTGGCATCGGATGGAAAATGTCGACCCTTTCAGTGCATCTTTTATTTTCTGGAGCAAGCAGAATTTTACAGAGTGTATGTAATGACTTTGAATTTCAGGTTTTTCACTCTTTGCACCATTTATCAGCTGGAGTCTTGTGTCATCTTGATTCAATAAAAGACAATACTGGTTATGATTTTTCCTTAATTTTTCAAATGTTCTGATAATGTTCTTAATGAACAAAACTTTGGCAATGAAATAAAAAAAAAAAAAATATTCAACTGGTTTTCAGCCATTCTATCTTTATATATATATATATATACGAGAGTCATTCAATAAATAAGGTGAATTTTTCGGTATAAGGACTTCTAATATAGATAGAAGCTTACTCTTTTTTATTTTTTTTGGTTTTACTTCTTTTTCACATGGATTTAATTTCTTTTGTAGATTAAAAAAAAAACGTTGAGTGTTTTGGCAATTAACAAAGATGGCGAACCAAGAAGCATGCTCCAGGATTGAACAGCGGTCAGTGATCAAGTTTTTGGTTGCTGAAGGGTGCAAACCAGTTGAAATTCATAGGAGAGTGTCAACTGTGTATGGTGCCACATGTTTCAGCCAAAAAAATGTCTACAAGTGGACTAAATTGTTTAAAGAAGGACGGAGCAGTGTTGAGGATGAAGACAGGCCTGGGAGGCCTACAGAAGTGAGGTCTCCTGAGGTGATCGAATCAGTCAATGACCTCATTCAGTCTGACAGAAGGGTGACAGTGGATGACATTGCAAGGACTTTGAAAGACATAAAGAACAAATGCAGGTGTCATCAGTCAGAAGGAGTCATCTTGCATCATGACAATGCAAGGCCTCACACAGCATCCCAAACGGTGCAGACCATCAACGAGCTGTCCTGGGAACTGCTACCTCATCCCCCTTACATCCTAGACCTTGCCCCTTCAGACTTTCACCTGTTTGGTCCCTTGAAAGTGTTCACGAGAGGCATGAAGTTTAAAAGTGACGATGAAGTCAAAAGTGTTGTGAGCAAGTTATTTGGATAATAGTCAATGATGGCACTCCTTTTGAGTGAATTATTTTCTTTTCTTATGAGTATAGCATTTTTAAAATCAAAATTGTGGTTGAATTTATTTCTATGTATTGACCAATGCATTTGTCAAATTGTTATTTATGAGGTGTTCATAGATGCATTTTTCAAATTTCTGCATGTTTCTCCAATATCTTGTGAGGAACAGTTTTGGCAATTTATTTTATATATGCCTGCTTCTTCTAAAATATTTTTGTTGTAGGTGTTTGTAGATCTGATCATATCCATAATTGTTTTGGAATTGGCTGTGATTATTTCGATGTTGTTTAGATGGAATAGGTTGTTCTGGATAATGGACTTTACAGAGTTAAACTGATCACACACACTCATACATATATATACTCTTTAAAATGTCTGTTTTTAAATCCATAATATATTTATTATATATTATATGGGCGGGTTGTAATGTTTGAATATTTGTTGATATGTTTGTTTAACATTCTTTTGTGAGGCACCACCTTATTTTCTATTCTTCCATACATAATTTAGTTGACTTTGAGAATCTCCACCCATTATTTCTTTTCTGAACATAGTTAGAGGTAAGCCTTAATTAGCTTAAATCCTACTGCATTCAAGTGAATTAGAAATTAATTCCACATTTTTACTTGATACAATTTTTTGTTTTGCTTATTTATTTTTCTTGCTCTTCAAATCAGCACTGAATGAAATACAGTACATCCTCAATTATCTGTGCTTCAATTTTCTGGATTTAAATTATCTGAACATGAAATGAAGAGAAAAACTGAAATCATGTAACTGTTTTACAATTATCATAATGGTTCATTTGGTTCACTGTGTCATGCTAGACAATTTTTCTCCCCAGAATCAATCTTGCATATTTATAAGTCTACCATTCATCCATGCTTTGAATATTGCTGCCACATCTGGTCCAGTGCTCCTGCTGTATATTTAGAGATTCTTGATAAAATCCAAAGAAAAATCAACAAGATTATTGGTCCTGATCTGGCATTTCAGCTTCAGTCACTTTCCCAACACTGTAATATGACTTCCTGTAGCATTTTTATAAATATTTTCATGGTAATTGTTCTGATGAACTCTTTGCTATGGTACCTAAACTTTATGAATTTAAGCAATATACTAGATTAGCAGCAAGGTCTCATCAATTCACAGTTGAATTCAGTAGATGTAACCGTAAGTTCTATGCTAACAGTTTTTTTTCTCATGTTTTTCATTTGTTGAACTCGCTTCAGGCTTCATGCTTTCCAGCTAAGTTTGATCTGCAAAAATTTAAATGCAATATCAATCGTTATCTCCTGTATTGATTACTCTTCTATTCTTTTCGCTCCCTAATGTTTCTCTCTTGTTCTTGTTGTTCCACGCATAATAACCATTTGTATCTTAGTGGCTTCACTGCCTTACATGGAGTGATATGATTAAAAAAAAACACATTCTAATATTACCTTTACCATTACTCAAGTCATGGATTGAACCTAAAGCAGACACTGGATACTGTCTAGATCAGTATATAATGATAATTTCTTATCTGAGAAATTCAAAAATAAATACATCATGTTACAGTGCAAGCCAGAGAACTAAGCTCTTCTTGGCCTACATCTTGATTCTGATTCTCTCTGTTTATCCCTCTCGCTTTCTATTTCTCCCACTCTCTTTCTCTCTTTCTATTTCTCTCTCCTTCTTCCTCCGTCTTCCTCCCTCTCCTTCTCATACACACCCACACTTAAACACATGCCCACACACATTTGCACATTTATGCAGATAGTCTTACATATGCTTACAGAGATATTTGCAGACACACATTTGTAAACACATTTGCACATGCATATGCACATATTTGCACACTAACAATGCTGTTCAAACACATACCCACATACATATTTTTAACACTTACACAGATGTTCACAGACACATATGAACATGCATGCACATTGCTAGCATATAGGCATGCAAATATTTGCACACTAACAAACATGTCCACAGACATGTATGCACAAGCATGCAAATACATATCTCATGGGTATTGCACATGAGTATATTGGTAGAGATATGCATGCACACACACACACATACATGTCTACACAAATAAAAAAAAAAGTAAAATTTCACTTTTAAAATAGTCATAGGGGAGGTGAGTGCGAGAGGTTCTCCTCAAAATCTGAATTTTCTCTTCATTTTTTTCTCTTACAAGTTTGACGTGGGCTGCATCTTAATCTGCAGGCAATTGGCTGGGTTCTTTTCACTGAACTAAAAGGCCCTTGAAATTTTGCCAAAAAACAAATTACCATTACGTCTCGGCACGTGCTAGACATGCATGTGCACTTATAGCTGCGTGTTTACACATGTGCATTTGAAGAAATGAAAAACAAAAAAACATACTAAATTTACTTTTTGGCTTTTGTACAACTCCACACATTAAACCAATATAATCATTATTATTTTTGTTTTGAAAGATAGTTTACCAATGCTATATAATTTATGGGTTTGTGGTTAGAACATTAGTGTTTAAACTATAAGACTGAGGTTTGAATCTCACCGTGATCCTTTTGTCAAGGAGGTGATTTCTTGTTAACATTGGCCCACATAGACAATCCCGTCATGAAGCACTTTGCTTGCAAAGAATAACCATAGGTTTACCCAAATTTTGTTAGTGAAATTGAGTAAACAAAATTGTTCAGAATCCATCAAAGCTTGTCCTAGCACAAAGTGACAAGCCACTGTAACTGATTGACTGATTGTTTTTTATGTGTTATCAACACTTTTTGGATTATTTAAAGCCAAAAAATATTTTGGATTGGAAGAATAATTCTTTTTTTTTTTCATTGAATACTGCATTAAAATTTTTTTGAGATAACAATGATTTTCCAAAATAGAAGTCCTACTATTTAAACTGTAGTTTTAGGAGTATTTGTGCATAAGTGAATGTAACGGACCTGACTGGAATTTGAACTTGGCTCTCCAATTTCTAATTTTAAGCTGCTATCCATTATGCCACTCATCATTTTGATTGAGGGTTTGTGTGTGTAGTGTGTACGAAATAAGAAACTTCCCTGCCCCCCATCAGCATGGTTGATGCTCAACTCCATGAGAGTGTCTCACTGCACCTTCTTGGCCTCACATTTTCCAATGACTTGAGGCGAAACAACTACATTCAATCAATAGCTGCATCTTCTGCAAGGTAAGTCAGTCTACTGTGTTGTGCCAGAAAGTTTCTCTTGTCAGTTCATCTTACACATCTGTAAATCTACCATTTATCCGTGCATTGACCTGGCATCTTACCTTCAATCACTTTTCTGCAGTTGCCCGTGTGTTTAATTTGTTCAGGTGGTTTGTTGATAGTTTTCCTGTTGTGCTATTTTATTATTTGTGTCATGTTGTCAATGAAACTGTAGCTGATTTTTTACTATGCTTTTGTTTATTATTCTGTGGAGAGTGCTTGATTCAGGGAAGTGTTTGTGTAAGAGTTTGATGAATATTTTTCCCACGTTTGTTTTATGCTTTTGTTATGGTTGAACCATATGATGTATCTCTTCCTGTAGTTTTTCTTTGTCCTATGTATGTATGTGAGTTTTGCCAGGAATCCACTATCTTTTAGGTCTGTTTCATAGTCTTTCATAGCTTCGTTGAATATGTTTTCATTGAAAGAAATGTCAGAATGCCTGCGGTTAATTGATTTTGGTATCTGCTTGATTATAGATGGCGGGTGAGAAAGATGTGTGTATGTACAGTGGTTTATCATTGAGTTTTTTATATGGTTTATATGTACCTTTTCTTAGGTTCAAGATAACATCTAGAAAATCTACTTCATTTAGGTTACTTTTTATGTCTGTCGAATCCCATATTTCTGAAAATCTTTAATATTGTTTTTTTAGTTTTGTCTGTGTTTTGTTATAGTTTCTTAAGATTATGAGACTGTTGTTCCTGTAGATACCTCTATCATTTATATCTGTTATTTTGCTTATTTCATATAGCAAATATATGCCTATGAGTTCACAGGTCTGCACCATCAAAGCTTCCCATTGTAGTGTCAAAGGTCCCTTCTTTATTTATTCATGCGTCTTCATTGTCTAATAGTGATTTTCAGGAGTATTTAATGATTTTAATTTTGTTTGTGCTTATTCTTATTCGTTCTTGAGCTAAGGTGATGGCCTTATCTAGCATGAGTTCTGTTATAGAAGGGTAGAATTCTTTTATATCTAGTTGTATAAATTGGCAATTATGTTTGTTTTTTATGTTGAAGAACCAGTCTATCATTGTTTTTGTGTTTTGTCCACTGATTTACTTCTTTCTTAGCTCTGAATTAATTCTTTCTAATATCATTTTACTTATTTTACCTAGTTCACTTTTTATTGGGTTGGTTTTAAAATTTCTTTGTGGTCTCTCAGTATGATAAATGCTTGCACCTTAGCGATGCAATATATTTGGTCATCTAGGTCTAATTTTTGGGCGATTGTTTTAGCTTCCTTATTGATATTGTGTTCTATTGCTTTTGGTGCTTTTATGTATGTTTTAGTTATGTTGTCCTTGAGTAATTTATTGTGTGTACAGCGGCTTAGTTCATATAAATTTCTAGTTTTGACCACTGCGATAAATATGTTTGTTGAATTGTTTATTTTAATTATATCTTCTTTTAGTTTTTTGGAAGGCATCTTTTTGTTTATGGAATTTTATGTTTCTTACTAAGTTAGTCGAGTCTTTCTCAAAGTCATCTAGTTCTTTGTATTGTGGGGGACATTTTTTGATTTTAAAGCTGTATTTTTCCTGGAGTGTGGTATTATTAAGTTCCTGGTAAGAACTAGGGTAGAGCCTTGGGGGACAACCATGTTCATGTGAAAGGATCTGGAAGTGAGCCGATTCATAACAACCTTCATTTCACGATTTTATACACGGAAATATATGGGATACATTTTTTTGCCATTGGTAGCACAATTCTGAGTTTCATACACAATCCAATTGTCAGGTGCTGATTGAAACTCAGAGTGGTGCTACCATTGAGGAAAATAAATGTATATTTATTATATATATATATATATATATATATATATAGGATTAATACAAAGATAAAATTTGTCATTTAGGTGATTGATATTTTCATCATCTTGGCTCTAGTGTTTTGGAGAAGGACTCTCCAGCGCTCGCTCCATCCACTCTTCAGAAGATATCAGCAGTTGTGTATGTGTGTGTAGAGAGAGAAAGAGTGACACCTAGGCAGGCCACACTATTTGCTATACAGACATACATTTTGGTAGTTCTTTTTTCTTAAGCAGTTGGTCCATTTTGCACTTCTCTGGCCAAAACAAAGGAACCCAATGCAGTCAGTGATCAAAAAATCTTTAAAAAAATACTAAATTCCCAATAGATGAAGTTAAGCTGGTTAAGTAAGCAATGTATTCAATATTGATTTCTTATCTCTTTACATTTTACTTTCTGTATAATGCGGAAACCAATAAAAACTGAAGCCTTTCCCATTTAGCACTGCCGCAATGCATTAAACTGGGAAATGTCAGAAGTATTCTCTGATACTTACAGTGATATCCAAAGAGACCAAGCAGTTTCTGGATAACTCACCATGTAACCATGAGATATTTTTATACTTATAAGAATGTCAAATAAATCTTATTAAGTAATTGTACTTACTACCTCATGGTATTTTTTATTCCACTGGGTTCTGTTTATTGCTGATCCCCTCTACAGGTTCTGTTGCAATAGGAATGTCTGTCAGTAAAACAGATCTAGAATTGCAAGCTCAAAAGCAGTGTTTTGTGAACATCATAATGATATTTTTGGTTAAAACTCAAGAGTCTACACATAGGTTTGTTTATAAATCAATTTTATGTGGTGGATTTTTCTATTATTTAAAACTAGCTTAAGTCTTATGCTAGCTCCTGCATAGGGCTAATTGGGCCTCCAACCTAAAAGTAAAGGGACCTTTGGTCCAACTTAGAAAACAGCAATGATAATTTTGAAGAATTTTTTTTTAAGCTTATCACCCCAAGCAAGGCTGGAAGCCACTAGCACGCAAGGGGTTACAGAAGGTTTGGAGGAAGAGCAGATAGGAGTGGTAAAGGAGAGGATGTGAAGAAAGATAGTGGATCGATCAAGGCAAGGGGGTTACAGAAGATTTTGAGCGAGAGCAGATAGGAATGAAAGGTGAAAGGATGTGGAGAAGGGAAGTGGATAGATCAAGGTAGCTGGAGATGTCGATTGACGTTACACTTAATTTCTCGATTCACTTCAAAATCATACTTTAACTCTGATTTGAGCTATAAGTTCATTTCCAGCCAAAAGTCTCCAATTCAGGCTGAAAATTGAGTTTTTCAAATCACAAACTCAGCAGAACTTCAAAACTTCATGTCACGAAATCTCTCACTTTAACTCTGATTCCTTGGCATTTTGAAGAAATAAAATTGATTTCCTCAATTCACAAAGCTTTAGAGACATTTTAAACTCAATATAAATTAAAAACATTTAAATTTTTTTCAGTTATTTTAAAATTTGAATTTTTAACTGTTTCCTGCTCATCCAGACAAAAATCCCAATACTGGATGTTCAAGCACCAGATAAAGTGCATATTTTTAATCCTGGGATTATCTTGATTCCAAAAAGGTATAATATGTCTATATAGAGCAAGTGTGGCTTGAGTTAGAGGGGTTTCAGACACACAGACAGACAGAATTTGCCATTTATTTAGAAGATAAACAGCAAATACATAGCTGAATGAAGCTGTTTTTTATTGTAATTCTTTAAAATGGCATTTTGTTTTAGACAACTGGTGAGGATAATTTCACTTGGTTCGTGTTTTGTAAAATTATATAAGTGAAATTCACAGGTCTCTTCTTATTACCATAAAAATTATTTTTAGTGGGTATGTTGCAGGTGGTATATTGACCTGCAAACAGATATTGAATGATGGCAACAACAAACAAACAAAGACTTGAGTAAAAAAATATGTTGCCAAGTTTATTTTTGTTGAAGAAAATACATCAACAAAAATAAGGTTACAATGAACTAAGCAAAAAATATCTGTGCATGTTCATGTAGATGGTGAGAAGAACGTTGAAGAGTATCATCCTGAGAAGAACAGTTTTGTAGTCACTAAGGACAGAAGAAGGAAATTACTGGAAAGTAATTGAAACTCACCTGAAGCGAGTTGAATGTGTAATGCTCCTCATGCCAATGACATTTCCACTAAGCTTCTCTACGGCATATGACTTCACTGAATCTCTTTTGATATGTTCCTCTAGAATTTATATTTGAATTGGGGTCATCAGGAGAGAATGTGCACCATTTCGGGGCCTTCCTTTATAGTCGTTGATAAGTGTTGTCCTGAAAAGGACAGTTTTTAGTCATTAAAAAATGTTGTCCTGAAAAGGACAGTTTTATGGACATTGAGAGTTGTTGTTATCCTGCAAAGGACAGTTTTGTAGTAGTTGAAAAGGGTTGTCCTGAAAAGGACAGTTTATTGCATATCATTGCTGCTGATGAGGATGGTTGGCTGGAGTGGAGGCCCATGGTAAGCTGAAGCTACAGCTGATGATGATGGCGGGACAGAACTGCTGCTGCTGATGGCTGGAGCCATGGGCTACCTACTCTTTGATCCTAGATATCATGTCCACAGATAGTTGTTATTGTCAATTTTTAGGCCTTTTTATATACTGAATCAGTTTTACAACAGTTGCTGGCCCTGGAAGGTGAAGTTTCTTCTTCCAGTTGTTTTATTTAAATGTGGGAGTGCCGACAGGATACAACATGTTTGACTTGATATCCCTGTTATTTCAGACAGTGAAATTAATACCAGCCAGCCTAGAAATCCTTACTAATGAAAAATATACCCACTGACAGAACTTCTATTCGAATTTTCCATGAGGGGAAAATACAAATTTATTTCCTGTTCAAATACAAGTTGTTTTTTCTGTCAGTAGACATATTCTTTGTTAGTAAGGACTTCTCAATTTCTCACCTGATTGATATTAATTTCAGTGTTTAAAATAACAGATCTCAACTCAAATACATGCATCCAGTAAAATTAATGGTTACAGTAATAAGAAATGATGTTTGATTAAAGGAATTAATTTAGAAAATAAATGCTTCTTTGTATATCTATGAATGTAATGTTGTTTTATTCCTCTTTTGATGTTTCCTTTCTTTGGATATGCAAATCAGATAATACAAATATATTACTACAGTTTGAGTTCAATTAGAAAGAGGAAATAAAACAATCTCTGAGTAAAGCAAATTGCTTCAGTAAATTTTGAAGATTGTACTTGACAGGAAAGTAAGAAGCTGGAAGAGAGTTCCAAAACAAACATTATGAGAAAAAAAACTGTTAGCATAGAACTTATGGTTACATCTAGTAATTTCAACAGTGAGATTATGAGATTAAGCCAATCTAGTACTGGGCTTAAATTTGGGAAGTTGAGGTCACAAAGAAGAAAGAAATATTTATTTTGTAAAAGTACAAAAGTGGGGATGGGGGAAGGCTGGTCTTTATCTATCTTATAATTAAATTTAGCTAGTCACAATCACTGACCCGAACATAGCACAGTATTTCTTATATCAAACAGCACATTCTTACTTACCATTCTTACTGCAGCCACCATAATACCACAGAGTCTCTATGAAGTCCTAACTAGTCTCCATATATAAAATTTGTCTGTGGGTGGGTGAATAAAAAAAAAAGAAGAAAGTTCATCAGAATAATTACTATGAAAATATTTATAGAAGAGACACAGGGAAATTTATGTTGGTGGGAAAGGAATGGAGTTGGGATGACAGGTCAGGAGCAATAACATTGCAGAGTCTTCTTTGGATTTTGTCAAGAATCACAAGATATATAGCAGAAGCACCAGACCAGATATATACAATACCTGGATGAATGGTAGATTTATAAGATAATGATTCTGGCAAGGAAAATTATTGACCACAACATAATGAACTGACTTTCTTAGGAGAAGAGCTAGCAATTGATTCAAAATAATTGTTCCAATTTGTTAGTATCTTTTCCATGGTTTTGAATTTTTCTCTTAGACTGGTTTCTACTCAAGGCTACAGAGCCCAGTCTATTCTGTTATTTAACCTATAACTAGTGGGAGTATAGTTGGATTTGTCTTTGTTAAGGAATTTAATGAAGTCAATTCAAGAGATGTATTCTTCTTCTTTTTCTTTATGATAGTATCACTATCCCTTGTAGCACTTAATATGTTTTGTCCTTTTGCTACTTTTCCCAAACCCTGTTCCATCATCCACTTGCTTAAGCCTGCTAGGTATGTCACACATTGAATTCCCTTATCTCTCTTTCCCTCTATCTACCCTGTGAGTATCAGACTCTCTAATCTCCCCTTTCTCATTACATGATCCAGAAATTTCAACTGTCTCTTCTTGATGTTAAGCTTCTTCCTTGTTTGCATCCTCTCCAAAACCTAATCATTGCTCACATGTTCAGTCCATGGTATCCTTAGCATCCTTCTGTAGAACCATACATCTCTTGCCTCGAGTCACTTCTTCATCTTTGAGGAGACTGTCTAACATTTGCCACTGGATAGATATCATGTAGCAGTTCAGTACTCTTTTCTTTGTTGCTAATAAAATCCTTCCGTCTCATAATACTCTGCCTAGCTTTCAGAATCCGTCTTTGGCCATCCCAATATGTCTTCGGATCTCCGCATCGCACTTACTGTCCCTCTGTCAGAACACGTCCCAGATATTTAAATTTCTGCACCTGCTTGATTTTAGTGTCCCCAACCTGTAAATTGCATTTCAGGTTCATCTCTTTACTGATTACCAGATATATTAACTAATATATTACCAGATGTATTACATAAGGTTTTATTTTGTCTTTTTTCTTTCTTAGTTTCTTTGATGGCCAATGATTTCCTCATCTTCATGCTAGAATTTCAGAAATATATTACGCAATTTATTTTTGTATTAGGAGGGAGAATTCTATAATTGGAAAATAGATAAGGAAAGCATAAAAGAAACCTCGAGGAAGGGATAAATTTTTCTTCTTTACACCATCTCATTACTTTGGCAAAATGGAATGACTACCTAGTCAGCAATGCCCTTTTTTTTTGTTTTTGGTAATGCACTTCTTGAGATATCTGCCTTTTCCCCAGTACCATCCCCACTCTACTATATCGCAATTTTCATAAAGTAGTATTCATATAAAATACAAGTTTTATTTCAAACTAATTATGTACAATAATGGATCATATGCAATATAGTTGAACAATTCAACTAGAAAAATTGAAAATAAATACAATGTATCTAAATACAAATTAGCGACATCAAAAATAGATCATTCTATCTTGAATAAATCAAAAATGTCTTTACGGCAATTTTTAACATCAATTTGAGATTTTTTCATGTTAAAAATTTGAATAATTTTAACACATTCAATATCATCGATATTTTTTTAGACTTATCAAAAACAAATTCACAGATTTGGATGAAAAAAAAAAAAGAATGACATCAAAATCCACAAAAGTTTTTCATCCTTTAATAGTCAGTTTACTTAGTTTCATTTGTAATGTATATAAAAGTAGGTAGAAAAAAAGCAAATGTTGATAAGATAGCTGAGGGTTACAAATCACTGTTCCCAATCAGAGTTGGAGATGGGGGAGTCTGTACCAGCCCTGTCTTTCCCAGTGCTTTGCCACCCAATATTTGTTTATATCTGCCTCTCAATGCTTCTCTCCTCCTACTGTGACATAGTTTAATCCACCTTCAAGCAGGCATTGTCAAATCATGTGATGGCACTTCAAACATGTCACAAAGTCAACCTGGTGTTTGTTCCAATGTCATACAATCATATCATATGACTTTCCTTAGCTAAGCCATACCACAGAATATATTACAATGTATTTTATAAGATATCAAAAAATAATTGACAGGGAAAAATTGATGTAGTAGTAAATAATAAATAAACAATCAAAAAAGAAAAATATTTGAAAAACAAAACCTCTGCTGATTTGTCAGATAAATAGTTTCAAATGATTATGGAGAGAAGAAATTAATAATATTGTCATGTGTACTGAATATGGAAATAAAATAATTTGTTTGGCTTAAGTTCGTAAATTTGCACTCATTGGATAATAATATTCGTATGACCAATAAAACAAAAACATCCCCCAAAGTCTGAAGAAGATTTAATTATTCACTTTCTCTTTCCCTAAGCTCTTGTCTCAACTGAACAATTCGTCATTGTTATTTTTGCACATGTGCATATAAACACGAAGAGGAAAATGCTTGCATCTACCTGCAGATATATATGTGTGTATATATATATATATATATATATATATATATATATATATATATATATATATATATATATATGGGGTGTAATAGATAAATTGTCATCTAAATTATACAAAAATGAAAATAACTGACATCTCATTTTAACAGATATATTTACCAAACTTACACAAAAATTTCATGAAATACCTAAGAGTAAATTTATTCACTAAAATCACCATTGGCTTAAACCACAGCCTCCAGCCAACTCCAGAATCTCCTGCAACTCTTCTGGATGGTCTCCATGTTTAAATGCTACCATAATCCTTGGCCTTCAATTCATCATTGGTGTTATAAGGAGTTTTGTTGAACACTCTCTCTCAACTGTGTTTCACACATAATAATCAAGGGGTTGCAGTCTGGGGAGTTAGGTGGCCAGATGTAAAGTGTGATATGGTAGCAGAAATTGTTTGACAGCCATGACTGGGTTTTCTGCTTGTGTGGCATGGTGCAGAGTCTTGCTGTCAAACATAGGGACTTCCAGCAGCCACCCTCTTGATCCAGGAGAGTACTACCTCCTCAAGGCACTTGATGTAGGACTCCGTGTTGAGTTTGAGGGTCTGTGGGAAGATGAATGGTGGCATAATGCTACCATCACTAGAAACACCTTCATAATCACTGTTAGACTCATCCAACTTTCCAAATCCTTTGGACTGTCCTCAGATTGACACCCAAAGCCTGTGAAATGTTTGCATTGGAGCTTTTGACATGAATGCCAAGCAGTAGAGTATGCTGTTTCGAAATTTCTGATGGTGTAAATTGCGTGATGATGCTATTTTTCTCACAGACAGTGCCCAGCTGCCCCTACTATAGTGTGCAGTCAACAAAATCAAAAGCAAATGGCGCAAAATCAAAAATATGAAATGACGACAATTTACCCATCAAACACTGTGTGTGTGTGCATATATATATATATATATATATATATATATATATTAATAATAATTATACATTTTTTCCTCACTGGAATTTTAAGTGTTAATTGAAAACTGACTGTTGCATAATTTAAATATTGATTTTTATATCATATTTTACAGATAATGGAGTGGTCTATTTATTTATAAGGAAAAGGGGTTAATATATATATATATATATATATATATATACACATTGCTGGCCAAAATTAAAACCAATGAAAATAAAGAAAAAATATACCTTTTGCATTGTTAGACTTAACCACTTATTTGAATAAAGCTTTGAAAAATGAAAAGAAAAGAAAAAGTAGAAATTAAAAACTTTTCAGCATTTAATAGGGAAAATTTGTATACTGGGAAATTGGGCTAAATATTACCACAGTCAACTTCACCCTCTGATATCTTATTTAGCATTACAGTTAGTGAAAGCATGGCAAAGGCTAAAAAATTGACATGGCTTGAACATGGTGGAATTGTCAAGCTGCAAAAGCAAGGTCTCTCTCAATATGCCTTTGCTGAGGGATATGGAGTGAGAATTTAAAGTGGTTAGCCCATTAAAATTTTGTCAGTGTTGTGCAGGAAGATTTAACTGGTTTTCCAGCAAGACACCAGCTGATCATCAAACCAAATTAAGGCCCTTATGGATGTAGAATGCAGCTCAAGAACAATAAGATGGCATTTCCAAGAGAAAGGCTTCAAAAACCATAAATGTCCATGCCTCCTTCTGCACCACATAACAGTTCGGTTAAGCTTTGCTGAGAAGTGCAAAAGATAAAAATGCGGAAGAAGATTTTGTTCTCTGATTGAGAAAAAATTTAACCTGGATGGTCCAAATGGCTTCCAATGTTACTGGCATGATAAGGATATCTCATTGGCGACATTTTCTACATGACTCAGTAGTCTGAGGTGCTATCTCCTTCCAAGGAACAATGGAGCTTCAGGTTATATAGGAGTAGGAAAATGTGGCTGGTTACATTGGCATGTTTGAGAGAACATCCTTATTGACTGAAGTTCCTTGTTTGTACGGAAATGACCAGATCTTTCGACAGGACAACACTGCAATTCATAATGCACTTTAAGCTTTTGACCAGCTAATATTTAGCCTAATTTCCAAGTATTCAAATTTTCGCTATTAAATACTAAAATGTTTTTAATTTTCCTTTTCTTATTTTCCTTTTGTGAAGCTTTTCGCAAATAAGTGGTTGAGTCCAACAATACAAAAGGTATATTTTTTTATTTTCATTAACCTTAAGATTTTGGCCAGTAGTGTGTGTGTGTGTGTGTATATATATATATATATATATATATATATATATATATAGTGTATGTATGTATGCGTGTGTGTGTGTGTATGTGTGTATATATATATATATATATACACACACTATATATATATACACTATATATATATATATATATATATATATATATATATAGTGTATGTATGTATGCGTGTGTGTGTGTGTATGTGTGTATATATATATATATATATATACACACACACACACACATACACACATTGGAAAAATAAAGAGGTATTTCAGAAATTAAGCAAGTCTGAAATCTGAAGGCAAATTGGGATAGTGAAAGATGCCTTCCAAAAGCTAAGCAAAGTCTTGTTAGAAACAAAGAAAATAATGCTCAACTGCTATATAATATTGGTTTTCCTATATGGCATAGAATGATGGACAATCTCCTTACAGATAAAGAAAAGACCATAGGAAACAGAATATGGTTCTACAGAAGAATGCTGAGAGTACCATGGCCTGAACATTTGAGCAATAATGAACAGCGAATAAAAAATGACATGTATATTTAGAATACTTGAAATGCATAGGGCACATAATGAAGAAGGAGTTGGAGAAATTGATACTCACAGGACATATTGAAAGCAAGAGATACATAGGAAAGCAGTGAATAACTTAATGAACTTGTGTAAATGGTTAGAAGTATAGAGATTAAGAAAAATATCAAAAAGTTAAAATTTACAAAGAGCTAAAGAAGTTGTGGAGAGCCATGATCACTCATGTCCAGAAGGTACACGGTACATAGATAAAGAAGATTAAAAGAAATTTGAAACAAAAAAAAAGAATATTGGACTGCTATGTAATGTATTAGCTTCAATAAGGCAGTGAATGCTGGACAACTTCCTCAGATATGGAGACTTGAAGCAACAAAGATATTTTGTTCTATTGATAAAATTTTGAAAATATGGAGCATACAGCAAACAAACATTTTTATGTCCAATAGTAATTACGAAGAAACTATTTCTAACATTCAGCAAGAAATGACAGAAATGTTTGGAATGCACCATAAGGAAAGAAAGCTTGGAGAATTTAATACTCACAGGGCAATTTGAAGGTAAGAGAAGCAGAGTGACCCACTTGACAAGTCTGCAAATGAATGCAGCTACAAGTACAACAAAGAGAAAGAGGGCCTTAAAAAAGAAACTATCACTGTGAACCACAAAAAATAGGAAGCTTTGGGGAGCCATAATTCATCTTCTGAACTTACACAGCACATTAAAAAAAAGTGATTGCAGAAGTTTTAATATGTTAGTCTGTAATACAGAATATTTACTGATACTTATTCTTAGATTTTTTTTTTATCATTTCATTCCAAGCAAGGAATTACTGACTACGAGTGAATATCAGAAAAAGCAGACAGTAAGGAGAGAGGACAATAAAAGAACAAGAATTTAGAAAGCAGAAGATAATGATTGCCATTGTATTTAAACTTTTAAAGATCAAAGGTGACTGGAAAGCAAAAAGCCAGAAGAAATTTCCACAAACGATAAATGCGATAGGAGAAACTCTTAGCATAGAACTTAGTTAAATCTAGCCATTTCAACTGTAAGCTGATGAGACCTTGCTGCCAATCTAGTACTGCACTTAAATTCATAAAGTTCAAGTACCATACAGGAAAGTTCATCAGAACAATTACCATGAAAGTATTTATAGAAAAGGCACAGAGAAGTGGTGGGAAAGTGGCTGAAGTGTTAACATAGAACTTACAGCTACATCTAGCCATTTCAACTGTAAGATGATGAGACCTTACTGCCAATAAAGTAGTATGCTTAAATTCATGAAGTCTAGGTACCAAAGAGTGGTTCTGACCTGAGATCTTGGCATCAATCACTTTCCCACCACAGTAACGTAGCTTCCTTTTCTATAAATATTTTTGTGGAAATTGTTCTGATGAGTAAATTTACACATTAAATTATATTACATATATACAGTACTTTTAGAAATATTACTACTAGTATACATAAATAAAAATGATGGTAATGTCTTAGGCGGTTAGAGAAAAGAAAGAATAGCTCTGTGCTTAGAATTGAATGACTGCAACTAGAAGGTTTCTGTAGCCTAATTAGGTTGTAACATTAAAATAGATTTCTCAAGGAAAAGGGCAACTTTCATGAGATCTGATAATGTTTAAATGAGCAAAAAGAAGTTTTTGAGCATTAGTGGTTTGCCTTTTAATTCCTCCAAAACTTTTTCAATCACTCACATCAAATGATGTACATATCTAAGCATAGAAATGAATACAATATGGGAACCAGTCATAAGGAGTGCCAGAGAAAAGTGATAATAACAATGAAAATTGCAATATGAGCTCTGGTAAAAACATGTATGGTAACAGCAAAAATTGCAATATGAGCACTTGTAAAAACATATAATGATAACAGCAAAAATTACAATAAAATTACTGGTAAAAAAAGGTTGCTGAAGACACTAGGTTTATAATACCCAGAAATTTACACACAGATGTCCACAAGGACACATGGCACAGTGGATAAAGGTGTTCTTTAGATCCAGTGACAGGACAAAAACAGGACAGTGAGTTCGATACCTGATTAAGGAGAGGTTTTGGAGAGGAGAATTAACAAGAGATAACTGATAACTGACATCCATTAGACATGGACATGGAAATAGAACAGTCTACCCCAGTGAGCGAAATAAAGGGTTCAGTTCGACATTCGGAGAAGGCCGGAGCGTACAACGGCTGAAATGTTGTGATAAATATGGCAACAAAGATGGGGACGATAGTCCGAATAATGTAAATAGTGTACATAATAATACTTCATCTCAGAAATATAGACAAATACATATCTATTTATTCATTAATTAGTCATCTAAGAAACTTCATAAAAAGAGGCAAATATTTATTTGTGCACAACTTGTATTGACAATTTCAAAAAAATCACTAAAGACTACTTTCAAAAATACCCTTCAATACACTTTTAAAAGAATTCATTTTCATTATGAGACATCTTTTACACAACTATTTACACCACCAAGTAGACCATGGCAGAATTAGAGAATAACGACAAGCATACATAAGAGATAATAGTAAAATATCCAGTAAAAATTTTTTTTAAATTATTTTAGATGTAAAGAATACTGAAAAATCTTGCATAGACCTAATAAAATCATTTGTCCTCTAAATTATAATTTTTTTTTACAGATTAGCAACCCTTTATTGGTTATTTAAAGCTAAAATATATTCTGGATTGTAAGAATAATTAATTTTTTGTGAGTTAATTAACAGTTTATTGAGAATAACAATGCTCTACTATTTAACCTATAGCTGGGAGAAGGGTATTTGTGCAAAAGTGAATGCCCTCTAAACTAGAAATAATATTATTTTTAAAGACATGTCTTCTTTCTAAAATGTTTTTTTTATCAGATATGAGAAGTGGATCTAATAAAATAAATTTAGCCAATAAGAGTTAATATTAAATTTAGAAGCATTGGTGAACTGGACATTAATTCCAGTAAAATAATGTCACCAATGAAAAAAAATAAACATTAAAAGTCAGTTTATTCCCAGACTGACCATCTTGTGAATGGTTCATTAAGCCAACACCTTTCTTAAGGCACACAAGAGTTTCATTAAATTGTTCCAATTAATTTCTTCTCATATAATATGTCTATTAATCAGGTACAATCTTGTAAGATGGGACTGGAGTATAAAAATCATGAAAAAAATTACACACAAATCAACCAATTCCAATCCAGCAAAATGTCACATGAGCATCTTCCGACAATGCACTGTTTCTTCATTTCATCTGGTATTTTCTGGCTAACATTTGACTATGAGTAGAGATGCTGTTTCTTCTCAAACTTGAACTGTAATAATCTATATTTACAACACCCAACAAGTGTCTCAGAAGGCTACTTATAAAACCAACGCCTCATTGAACTCTCTGGAGACATGGTTGTCGAGTTGAGAAATATTCCAGAGAAAAACATTTCTTTTCACAAACAGAACGAATAAGTTCATCGGTCTTAACCTAATTTATGCGTAGCACAATCTACCATTGAACTAAGTACATTATTAAAGACAGAGATTATATTGAAAAATAAATATTTGTTGTATAAAATAAATTTTTTATCATTACACTACAAACATTGATTTATGGCAGTGAATTTTGAACACTCTCCTCATAGATGAAGAAGAGACTTGAAGTAACATGAATATGGTTCTACAGAAGGATGTTGAGAATACTATGGATTGAACATGTATAGTAACAAAAAAGTTTTAGAGAAAATGGAAACAAAAAGGACATTTATACTTTATATTAGAAAGAAAGAGTTGAAATTTCTAGGGCACATAAAAGATGGTTTGGAAAAGCTGATACTAAGAGGACAGATTGAAGGCAAGAGGGATAGAGGAAAACACATACCTAGCGAACATGAGTAAATGGATGCCAGAACAGGGTTTAGGAGAGATAAAAAAAAAAGACAAAACTTATGTGAGTAATGAGGAATTGTTTAAAGAAAGTAAAAACAAAAAGGACCCTTGGATTTAGAATCAGAAAGTGAAAGTTGAAATTTCTCAGAGACATAATAAGGAAAGAAGGCTTGGAGAATCTGACACTCAGAGAACATATCAAAGACAAGAGGAACAGAGAGAAAGAAACATTGAGTAACTTACTCAATGAGCTTGTATAAACGGATTGCAGAACAGGGATTGGGACAGAACAAAAATACAAACGTTATTATGAACTACAAAGGGTAGAAAGTTGTGGGGACCCATGATTACCCACATATTCAGGGGACATGACTCATAAATGAATAAATAGAATTAGAGAGCTGAGTTAAAGATTGTGTGTGGTTTGATGTGTTCACTCCACAGATGACTGGGTAAGGTATTAATCCATCTCTTCTCTGCCCATCTGGATGTGTGGGTGGAGTAATGGATAGCAGCTTGGAATGAGAAATCGGACAGACAAATTCAAATTCCAGTTGCATTCATTACATTCACTAAAGCACAAAAAACATTGAGAAAGATATGAATCCATCTATTCTCCCCTCAATTATGGATTAAATAAAGGATTGTATCTGGAAGGAAAATATTTGTAATAAAAAGAAGAATTTAAATAACCCACAAAGCTATAAAAGAACAATCATTCTCTCCCTAGCTAAGGGTTAAATAGCAGAGCAGACTGGGCTCTGTAGTAAATTCAACCAACATTGTCAGTTGGTTAATTTTTTGTATTGTATTTCCCAATTTTACAATAAGTTGTTGCAGAAACAGATAAAAAATGTGAATAAAGTTTCCATACTTCACTTGGGACATCAAAATCCACCATCAGTTAAAACAATATTGTTTCAGAATTCCCTTGTCCAACTTGTTTAAATGAATTCTTTCTACTTAAATATACATTGTTTGTTTGTGTTTGTGTTTGTGTGTATATATATATATATATATATATATATATATATATATATATATATATATATATATATATATATATATAGTTAGTTAGTTAGTTAGTTAGTTCCTCTCATTCCCTATGCAACATTGGGCTTCTTTTAACACTGCATCCAAGGATGTGCTAATAGTAGGAATTTCTGTGGAAATTTAGATTCATAAGCCATTCCTTATTGCATGTATACAGACTTTTAGGAGAGTGTGATCCAGTTTGAATTCAGAGCTTCCATCTCCTGGACTGATTTCTACCCAAGGCTATAGGACCCAGTCTGTTTTGCTATTTTACCTATAGCTAGAGGTAGAAGAGATGGATTCATATCTTTCCCAAGAGTATTAGCATGTGAATAATACTGGAATGTGAACTTGACTGGAATTCTCCAATTCCTCAATCCAAGCTGCTAACAATTACTCCACTGTACCTCTATCTATCTATCTATCATATATATATATATATATATATATATATATATATATATATATATATATATATATATTATACACTATTACATTAGAACATATAAATTACTACTACAAAATTATACATTTTGTTTTGATGTTTAATAAACAACGTCTCATCAGGTAGTTAACAATGATGTTCTAATGTAACAGTGTATAATAAATATTTATTGCTCTACTCTTGTATTGAGTCCTGTTTTAAATTAATGTTTTGAACGTTTGAATTTTATTCTTCATTCTTTTACAATTGGATATATATATATATATATATATATATATATATACACATACATACATACACACACACACACAAAAAAAACCCCAGGTTTCATGGTACACAATCTTTTATATCTTAACCCCTACCCACTGTCAGAATGTCGGTGACTAAATTGGCTACCCTACTCCATGTTCTTGCAAGTGTTAGCAAGCCAGTAGGACAAAAAATAATACCCAACAAAGGACAAAAGAACTCTCGATAAGTCAACAGCCAGCTAACTAGAGTTGGAGTCTCCATAAACCACCGTAGAGAAGGAAACGGGAAACCACTCCACTATTAATACCAAGAAATATCATGGCAAATAACACACAATATTATAAAATCTAACAACGTGAAGGGGATTAAGTGTATGGGAATTAAATTCTTGCCCGGTAAGGACCAACATATGCAACATGCATCAGCTGACCATCATCCAGTGATTGCTAGCATAAATGGAATAAAGGGTATATAATTGCTTGAAACCTATCCCTTGCCTAGAAAAGAGTGACAGCGACAGGTGTCACCAGATCATTTACCAGCGAATGTTTGCATCAAACAAAAAATAACTCTTAGGACATGGAACGTTAGGATGTTGAACAACTGGCCAGTTAGAAAATGTAAAACAGGAGTTGAGTAGGCTAAAAATCAACATCTTAGGTGTATGTGAAACTAGATGGCCAAACAATGGAGATTTTGTCAATGACAATCACAGGATTATATATGCAGGTGGAGAGAAAAATGATAAAGGAGTAGGATTGATATTAGATCAAGAATTCAAGAAATGCATTCTGAGATACTACCAATTATACAAAAGTATTCTGGTAGTCAAGCTGAAAGGAAAGTCTTTCAATTATGCTATCATAATAGTGTATGCACCAACAGCCAAAAGTAAGGAAGAAGAAATCAAATCTTCCTACTCCATACTAGACAATGCCAAGGCTCACTGTAAATCACAAGAAGTCATAATTATCATAGTAGACCTGAAAGCCAAAGTAGGCAGGGAGAAGGCAGGGGAGATAGCTAGTAAATTCAGATTAGGAACCCACAAGGAGCATGGAGAAAAATGAGTGCAATGGTGCATGACCAATGACCAGGTAATAGACAACACATGGTTCCAAGAACATCCAAGACAATTATGGACATAGAGAGACCCAGGAGGAGAAACTAAAAATCAAACTGACTACATAGCTTTCAACAAAAGATTCAGGAATGCAATGGTCCACTGCAAAACCTACCCGAGTACCAACTGTGGAAGCAAGCGTCACCCTGTTATATGTAAGCTAAGAGTGAAACTACCGAAACTGAAGAAGCCTAATGCAGCACCCAAATTGCAATACAACAAACTCCAGAGCGACCAGTAACTGAAGGAAAACTATAAGGACAGTGTGAAAAGAAAATAACAGGGACACAATGGAAACTCGAAATGGGATGCACTAAGAGAAGCTTTAGGGACATCAGCAAATGATATCATCCCAAAGGAGAATGGACAAAGAAAAAAAAAACAAATGGATCACTGATGAGATTCTTGACATGATGCAGAGGAGACAGAAAACTCTGCCAAGATACGGAATGAAATACAGAAAACTATACAATGAAATAAGGATCAAATGCAGGCAGGAGAAAGAAGAGTGGCTAAACAAAAAATGTACAGAAATAGAGAGATTGAGTACTACAAACAAAGGAGATATGCATAAACAAATAAGGCAACTAACAAAACAGAAGGCTCACTTGTCAACAGGCTGCATAAAATTCAAGGATGGAACATTTATATTAGAGAATGAAAAAATTCTTCAGCACTGGAACTAATATATTGGAAAACTCTTCCATGACAAAAGAGATCAACTCACAGTACACAGAACTGCCAACGGGCCTGAAATTTTAAAGAGCAAAGTAGAAGCAGCACTGGCTAAATTGAACAGAAAAAAGTTGGCAGGGCCAGATGGATTCGTAACAGAGATGCTGAAATCCTTGGCATAGACAAGATTATGGAAATAATAAATGAAATCTTCAACAGTGGGGATATACCGGAAGATCTTAGCAGATCTATTTTCATAGCACTGCCTAAGAAACCAGGTGTAAACAAATGTGAATTCCACCAAACAATCAGCCTAATGAGCCACATAACAAAACTCATCATCCATAATCTGATGAATAGAGCATGCAGCAGAATCAGGCCAGGGATAGAACAAGAATGGTGCGGGTTCGTTAAAGACCCCTGAACAAGGAACGTGGTATTCCTACCCAGAATATTATCAGAAAAAGCAATACAAATGCAGGACATGCACCTGTGTTTTATAGACTTCACAAAGGCAGTCAACAAAATATACCACAAAGATCTGTTAGATCTGCTCAGCAACCTTGACATATTCAGGAAAGCCATTAGAATAATCAAAAACCTCTACTGGCAGCAAACTGCCTGCATAAAGATAAAAAATGAATTCAGCAGATATACAAAAATAGAAAAGGGCATAAGGCAAAGATGTGTCTTCTCACTGGACCTGTTCAACCTATACAGCGAGGCATTTCTGAGAGAATTGGGAATCCTACCAAGATTCATCATGGGCAGCTACAATCTTAACATAAGATACGCAGATGACACAGTGCTGATAACAGACATGGAAAAGAAACTACAAAACCTCCTATAAAATGTAGTGAAGGAGAGTGAGAAGGGATTAAGCATAAACTACAAGAAGACAGAATGCATGGTCATCAGCAAAAAAGATGAGCCCAAATTGTAATTTACAGGTCAGGGACACTAAAATCAAGCAGGTGCAGACATTTAAATATCTGGGAAGTATTCTGACAGAGGACGGTAAGGGCAATACTGAGAGCCAAAACATATTGGGATGGTCAAAGACGGATTCCAAAAGCTATGCAGAGTATTACGAGACAGGAGGGTTTCATTGGTAACAAAGAAAAGAGTAGATGATTTCTGTCATTCTTTACAGTAGCAAATGTTGGACAGTCTCCTCAAAGATGAAGAAGAGACTCGAGGCAACAGTGCTATGGTTCTACAGAAGGAAGCTAAGCATACTATAAACCGAACGTGTGAGCAATGATGATGTTTTGAAGAGGATGCACACAAAGAGGAAACTTATACTTAACATAAGGAAGAGGCAGCTGAAATTTCTGGAACACATAATGAGAAAGGAGGGCTTGGAAAATCTGATACTCACAGGGTGGATAGACGGAAAGAGGGACAAGGGAAAAGCAACAGGTGACATACTTAACAGGCTTGAGTAAATGGAAGGCAGAACAGGGTTTGGGAGAAATAAAAAAAAATTTATTAAGAGCTACAAGGGACAGGAAGAAATGGAGAGCTATGATCGCCTACATCCTGAAGGGACATGGCACATAAAAGAAGCAGCACTTTTTGGTATATATATATACTATTAACATACTATTTTTTAATATTGACCATTTCATTTACAAAATCTGTTTTCCTTGGAACTGATATACTGATTGTCAGTTTTAGACAGATACAATATTTTTTTATTATTAACACACACACACACACACATATATATATATATACACTGCGTGCCAAATTATTATATTTTTTTAATATTTCAAAAACCGTCCAATCAATTCACACAAAATTTTCACACAATGTTGGCAACACTGACCTGCGCAATCACTGAAGTTTTCGTACTGATCTGCGCAATGTAAACAAACTAGCGCCATATTTGTTATCAGCACGGTGATTTGAGCGTGCCAAATTATTAGAAAGGTTTAGTAAAATTCCCAGCATTGAGCAAACAAAACGTTTATTAATGTTGCACGTGAGTGTTTACGATCAAAAGAAGCTAATAAATAAGATAATCAAACAAATAATAACAGATACAAACAAAGGTACAGTTTTAAATAAATTAATGTGCTTTCCCTGTTTTGAAATTACTTGAAGAAGTCGACGGTCCATAGAACCTGTTAATTGTAGGATGTCATCTGCTGTAATGCCGTGAGATATGTCAAGAATTGCTTTCCACAACTCAGCGTTGCTCCTGAATTGTTGTCTGTTGGCGTACAGTCTTCGCTTCATGATGCTCCAAAGGTTTTCGATTGTGTTCAAATCCGGAGAATTTGCTGGCCACTTCATTTTTCGAGGTCAATCGAAGCCTGTTTCAAATATTCAGTAGTCTTGTGAGCAGCATGTGAGGGAGCAATATCTTGCATAAAAACAATAGTCCTTCTGAAGGCAACTCTTTGCCTTTTCCTCCACGGTTCAAGATTCTCCTTCATAAACGCTATGTATGCATCAGCAGTCATTTTGACGCCATCTGGTACTCTCCATGGGCCCACTAATGTTTTTCCAATAATACCACCGCAGATCATTATGCCTCCACCGCCTTGTTGGCGTCTCAAACGCTGATGGCGATTCTGTCCCTTCATTACCCAGCCTTTGCAGCATCTATCTGGCCCATCAAGTGTTGCTCGAGTTTCGTCTGTGAACAAAACTTTTTAGAGCAGTCAATCTTCATATTGTCCTCGGCCCATTTCAATCGATTTTGAATGTGATTTCTCGTCAACGGAGGTTTGAATGTTGTTGCTATTTCCCTCAGATACCGACACCGAGTACTTTTAGACACAGTAGGATCCCCAATGCGACTGAAAAGCTCTTGACTGGTAAGTCCAGGGTTCTTCGTGGCCTCTCGTTTAAGTCGTGACATGAGACGACGTGAAATAACCCTCGGCTTGCCTTTATCTGCCCTTTTGCGTACTTGTGTAGGGTCAGCGGTGAACTTTTTCACTGTTTGATGACACCTCCCTATCATTTTAGAAATTTCTAGGGTAGATTTACCTTTTGAGAGTTCTGAGGTGATAGTTTTCTTTTCAGCATCACTTAAACTGCTTTTACGGCACATCTTTTCACTAAATTCTTACACTTTTCTAATAATTTGTCATGCTCAAATCACCGTGCTGATAACAAATATGGCGCCAGTTTGTTTACATTGTGCAGATCAGTACGAACATTTCAGTGATTGCGCAGGTCAGTGTTGCCAACAGTGTGTGAAAGTTTTGTGTGAATTGATTGGACGGTTTTTGAAATATTAGAAAAAAGTCATCTCGATAATAATTTGGCACGCAGTGTATATATATATATATATATATATATATATATATATATAGTGCATCAAAATTTGGGGATAGGTTCCTCACACCATGAAAAAAGTTCATAAACATATGTCCACAAATCCTTCATGTTTGAGTTATTAATTTTAAAGAAAGTTAATACATGGTAGTGTGTTGCCATGTAGACTAGGTTACATTTGTCATTCATGTACATTTATGGCTAACTTGTCTTCACTATTTAACATGTTTTGTAATGAGTTAACAGAGATGTGTTCCATTTAATGATGGAAGGATATTCATATCATGAGCAAGCAGAAATGATTTTTACATGTGGCTATGAGGCTGTATCAAATTGCATTTCCAACCTTTGCTGCTGTTTATCATCACATTACGGAGACAGGATCTGTGGCATCACAAATTATGGATCAAGGAAGGCCAAGATCTGCTTATATGCCTGACCATGAAGAACACATTCTACAGGTCTGTTGGAGATGTTTCAGGTATCAGCACATGTCAAGTGGCTCTAGTATATCATACATCTCATGGAGAGTACTTCAAGAGGAGCTCCTGTATCATAACATTTGCAATGCGTGCAGGGTCTTTTACCTTCCAATCACTTACCATGGGAGAACTTTTGCTGATTGTTTATTGCACAAACTGCCGATACATTGTTTGTTTCTTCAGTTTGTTTATGGATGAAGCAACATTCAGAAGAGATGGAATAGCAAATGTACACAATCAACATTTGTGGGTGGATTGGAATCCCCATGGTACAATACAGGCTAGACACCAGCATTAGTTTACAATCAATGTGTGAGCTGGAATTTTAGGTGACTATCTGGTCGGTTCATATGTTCTCCCCACATGTCTGACAGGAGATGTCTATAGGGACTTTATTTCGAACACACTTCCAGACCTGTTAGAGGATGTACCCCTGCTAATATGAAGAAGCATGTGGCTCATGCATGCTGCGGCTCCAGCACCTTTTAGTCATATTGGTTGTGATGCACTGGCTGACATCTACCATGAAAGATGGATAGGTAGGGGAGGATTGGTTCCATGGCCTACATGGTGTTGAATGGTTTCTCAGGCCCCAATGACATGTTGATCTCACAGATAAAAATCCAAAGGATTGAGGTCAGAGGAATGTGTAATTCCTCTGACCTCAATCCTTTGGATTTTTATCTGTGAGATCGCCTAAAACAATCAGTTTATGCAGCAGACATTAATAATGCAGTGACGCTTCATCAACATGTCATTGGGGCCTGAGAAACCATTCAACACCATGTAGGAGTATTTGAAAGGGTCTGCCAGTCAATGATCCAACAGGTGCATGCATGGGTAGAAGCAAGTGGAGGACATTTTGAACATTTGTCATGAGTTGCTGTGTTGAGGTACAATGATGGCCTTTTAAACATATGTTTATATAGACATTTTACATTGTTTTGGTGTCAGGCACTCGCCCTCAAAGTTTGTAAAAGTATTTTTGATACACCCTGTATATACAGGGTGCAATGGGTAAATTGTCACCATTTTCTATTTCTAATTTTGTGCATTCACATTGTTTATTCTTGATTTTGGCAACTACCCAGTATATTAGGGTCTGTGAGAAAAAGAGCACCATGATGCAATTCACACCAAAAATTTGGAAAGAGCATGCTGTAATGCTTGACATTCATGCGGGAAACTACAATATAAACATTTAAGTGTGTTTGGGTGTCAATCTGAGGACAGTGCAAAGGATTCAGAAAGAGTTGGATGAGTCTAATGGTGATTACAAAGGTGTTTCAAGTGATCACTAGTGATGGTGACGTTATGCCTTCATTCATCTTCCCATAGGGCCTAAGACTCAACACAGAGGCCTACATCAAGTGCCTTGAGGAGGTAATGCTACCCTGAATCAAGGGTTTGGCTGTTGGAAGACCCTATGTCTGTCAACAGGACTCTGCACCATGCCACACAAGCAGGAGAACCTAGTCATGGCTGTCACACCTTACATCTGGCGACATAACCTTCCAGACTGCAACCTCCTTGATTATTACATGTGGAGCACAACTGTGAGAGAGAGAGAGAGAGAGAGAGAGAGAGAGAGAGAGAGAGAGAGAGAGAGAGAGAGAGAGAGAGAACAACAAAACTACTTGTAACACCAAAAATGAACTGAAAGTAAAGATTCACTAACTTAAATAAGGAAACCATTCAGACCAGTTGCTGGAGATTCCAAAGTTGTCTGGAGGCCGTGGTTGAAGCCAATGGCGATTTTATTGAATAAGTTTACTCTTAGGTATTTCAAGATATTTTTGTGTAATTTTGGTAAATATATCTGTTAAAAAGAGATATTATGAGTGTTATTTTCATTTTTGCATATTTTAGATGACAATTTATCCATTGCACCCTGTATATATATATATATATATATATATACAGGGGTTGGACAAAATAATTGGAACAGGTGCAAATTCCACTCCTATATTTCAAAGACCTATTATATTAAGAACTTTAACTAAAACTGTGTAATTGCAGGTTATATCTATTGTAAATACATTTATTTATCTAATTTACTCTCTTTGTCTTATTTATTTTTAGAATTTAGTAAAATTTAAGCTAAATGCGTGACCTCTCCGAGTTTGAAAAAGGCCAAATTGTTGGAGCTCACATGGCAGGAGCCTTGATCACTAATGCTGCTGAACTGTTTGGTTTTTCAAGAGCTATCATATCAAGAACTATGACGCAATTCAAGAAACAGGGCAAAAGCTCTAGCAACCGTAGTAATTCGGGCCGGACTTGCAAACGTACTGACAGGGACCGACGTGCATTAAAACACAATGTGGCAAAAAATCATTGGACTATTGTGGCCAAAGTGAGTGCTGAGTTGAATAATCATCTGAATAGTCCAGTTTCTATTAAAACTGTTCGTCCTGAGCTCCATAAGTCTGCATATCATGGAAGAGCCACCGTAAGGAAACCTCTTCTCTCCACTCGCAACATTCAGAAGAGGTTGAAGTGGTGCAGAGATCACAATGCCTGGTCTGCAGACCAATGGAAGCCATATTCTCAGACGAGTCCAGTTTTTCTCTTTTCCCAACTTCAGAGTGAGTTTATGTGTGGAGGCAGCTCAAAGAAGCTTACAACACCGACTGCCTTCTTCCAACAGTGAAGCATGGAGGTGGATCAGTGATAGTTTGGGCCGCCATATCATGGAAATGTCTCAGTCCAATAGTTGCCCTGCATGGTAGAATCAACAGCAAAGTTTACCTGAACATTTTGGGAAATCATGTTCATCCAATGGCCCAGACTTTATTCCCTTATGGTGACTACATCTTCCAAGGCAATAATGCTCTAATACATACCACTCGAGTGGTTAAGAATTGGTATGAAGAGCATGAAAGTGAGCTAGAACACATGGAGTGGCCTCCCCAATCTCCAGATATCAATATTATTGAACATTTGTGATGCATTTTGGAGCGACAAGTTAGAAGCCGCTATCCTCCACCGTCGTGTCTTAAAGAGCTGGAGCAGGTATTAATGGAAGAATGGCTGAAAATTCCTCTGGATGAAGTCAGGAAGCTGTATGATTCCATTCCTAGACATATTAAAGCTGTATGTGAGGCTAAAGGAGGACCAACATCATATTAAATAAATTTTCTTTGAATTTAACAAGTGTTTCAATTATTTTGTTCAAACCTTGTATATATATATATATATATATATATATATATATATATATATATATATATATGTATATATATATGGGTATTTTTAAAAATAAACACCATAACAAAAATGACCACAATTTTGACATGAAAAATGATATTCTAATTAAAATCTTATTAACGTAATAATAAGATAAAATGGCAAAGCATTTTCAGCTACATACCTTTTCACTTATAATAGGCATCATCTGACTGGAGTGAGAGACCAACCTCTGCAGGAGGAAAAAGAATGGAGAAGAAGCAATAAAAATATATCCAATGCCACAACCAAAGTACTGGTGATTCTCACTCTGAGATCATTAACATCCACTGGATTTGAAATTTAGCCCAATTCAAAAAAATATTCAAAGTCAAGCACTGACAAAGGCTGCTGATATACTGCCAAAACTTTATTGTGCTCCCTCATTTCAATTAAATAAAAACATAAAATATACAAAAAGCATCATTGTCATCACATTTTATATATATACATATATATATATATATATATATATATATATATATATATATATATAATAAATTAACTGATTTAAAATATGGTTTTAAATTAGTTAATTTATAATATTTATGCTCTGTAAATTTACATTGAGCACTGTTATGTAAAAATAAAAATATCAGTAAGAACACTAGATTATATATCTTACTGTTCTTTCTTTTTATTATAATATATATATATATATATATATATATATATATATATATATATATATATATATATATATAATCTTTCTTATGCTTGTAAATGTAATCTGAAGAACCAGGAAAAAAATCCTATTCCTTGTGAAATAAAATATAATCTCTGGACACTTAAGGCTGTCTGTTTTTTTTTATTTAACTCTCTCTCTCTCTCTCTCTCTCTCTCTATATATATATATATATATATATATATATATATATATATATATATATATATATATACACTACAATGGAGAAAGATACCCTATTTAATGTTAGCTGGCTACAAACTGAATTTTATGTGATTTTTCTTTATACACACTTCAATACACCAATACTGAAGTTTGGAGTTATATATACATATATATATATATATATATATATATATATATATATATATATATATATATATATAAAAAGCAGGATGTGTGTGTGTGTGTAACAAATGCACGGCCACAATTTTCAACGGATTTGCACCAAAATTTACATGCACATGCTCCAAGTTAGTAACCAGGCCAAGACTGACTTTGCATTTCCCAACTTCCATCAATAGTAAAATAATCGACTTTTTCATGCTTCTACGACAGTTTTCATGTAGTTTGCAGCTATTTTCTACTGGCCAGAGTGAGAGCCTCTAGCTGGCTGCCATGAATAGGCAGGAAGATTCTAATGGCTAGTGTGAGAGCCAACAGCTGACTGACACAAATGTTAACTAGCATGCTAGCATGCAAAAAAAATCGATAGCTGCATTCGTCACAAGTGGGAAAAATTTAAATCTGCATGGCACTTTACTCTAATTGGCTCATTTGCTTGCTTAAACTCAATGTTGATTCTGATTCCGCAGAACTGGGTTGGGTGTGAAAAAGTATTTGTTGTTAACATTCTTTTTTCATTCAGTTTTTCCAGTTACGAGTCCTTTTTTAAAGCTGATTGTTTTGTGTTCATTTTGTTTAGTTCTTTTTTCGTAATAGATTTAATGTTTAGTATAGAGCTTAGAAAAAAATTGCAGTGTGAGGCAGGAAGTAAGGCATGTAGCAACATCAGCATGGCAAAGGGCATTCCTTTAAAGGCAAGGAAGGGCAAAAATATTTTAAGTCAAGTGATAGCGATTGCTGTATGAGTCGTACTATTTTTGAGTCAAGCACAGGCAACGCTGACATATATATATATATATATATATATATATATATATATATATATATATATATATATATATATATATTGCATGATTCTATTTTTATTTTTTCCATTTTAGAGGTTTATTCAATCTTGTACAGGCAGAATTTTGTTGTTGGTCATATTCTGGCATTTGATATGTGGGCTATGTCACATTGTCATAGCACACTTTCCGAAAAAAATATTTTATATCAAAATGTGTACCAAGTTACAAAGCACATTTGTAATCAACATTCATTTGAAAAAAAGGATAGAAAATGAACCAAATGAAATTCTGTTAATATTATTTTTAAAGATTAGTTTGAAAATATAAATTGATGATAATAATAATATAAATCTGACATTAATATCAGAATTAGTTTTGTTTTAAAACTTCAAATTATCTTTAAAAAATGCCTTTCTATATAATCCATATTGTAGGAAAAAAGAAGCAAAAATCAAAAAGTAAAATTAGAACAAAACAAAACCACTTCAAAAGGAGAAAAAATACTATTGGTGAACTGATTTGACAATGTGACCTTTTCAATTTGCACAATATGCCCTCATCTCAGTTTAGGATCAGGGAAAGAGAAAAAGTCACAGGCACAGACTGAAAAATGAAAATGAGAGGGAAAGAAAGAAAGCAGTAGAGATGAAAAAAAAAAGTAAAAGAAATAAAATAATATAAAAAGAGACAAAGTCTTTCTATTTGTGGGACCTACAAATTTAATTTTGGGTAAATCAATATTAACCTGAAACATGATCGTATTTCTCTTTCTGTCCTGAGTTCAAACAAGCAGCGTTTTCAGCCATCACTCTATTAATAAAAGACAAATAAACAAATAAAGATTAGGAAAAAAGAAAAATTGTTTTTGAAGCCATAAAAAAGAGAGAGAGAAAGAAAAAGAGAGTGATAGAAAAGTGAGTGGAAGAGAAAAAGAGAGTGGTTTAAAAAGAGGGTGAAAGAAAGAGAAAAAGAGAGTGGTGGGAAAGAGGGTGAAAGAAAGAGAAAAAGAGTGGTGGAAAAGAGAGTGAAAGAAAAAGAGATATATAGAGGGATAGATAGAGAAAGAGATAAAAAGAGTGGGGAAGAGAAATAGAGGAAGAGAGAGAAAGAAAAATCCTATAGAACCACATTATATAGAGAAGACAAAACTTCAATTTTGTCTAAAAAAATGCCTTAAGAGAAGGAGGAAGAGTGAAAAAGCAACGTAGGAGAAGGAATAAGAGAAAAAAAGAGAGAAGGAAGCAGAAATAATCCTTTAGAATTGCATAATGAAAAGAGAAAGACAAAATCTTAACCTTGTCCAAAGGTGACATACATTTTCCCCATCATAATCAATAAATCAGGTTGAAGTAAAAAGATTTAATAAAATAATAAAATCACGAAAAATCACTGAATATAATCAACAATTCTTCAAACCTGAAGTCACATTTGTTCATTCGTTACTTTTAAGATGAAGAACTTGCAAGTTGAAAATTAAGCAAGGAAACAAAAGCTAAAAACTGTTTTCAAATCTACAAGAAGTGACCTAATTTTGGGTCACTGCTTGTGACACACAAAAAAAAAAAATCAGGTACCCCAATAAAACTTATTAAATTTTAAAAATATTTACTTAACTGGTACATAAATATATACTTAGTAGCCTGTATATTATGCCTGACCATTACCTCAGATAAGCAATGGACCACACATGTTTGATTGTGAAGATAGACCTGTAATAGTTTGCTAGTCTCCTGTCCACAAATTGACAAAAAGATAAATCAAAGGCACACTTTGGTTTTAAGGAAAAGAAAGAACAATGTTCACATGTGTTTAACTAACATCTACTTCAGTGAAATAGAGAACCTTGTTAATTTTTAATCTTTTCATTCATACTCTTTTACTTGCATAATTACTTATAGTTTTTATTGCAATATTTTGTTAAGCTCAAATAAGACATTAGGGGAATTTCCATGTGTATTTTGTAGTTGTGGAACTTGCAAAAGTTTATTCGATTGTTAACTTAGGAATTATGATTCATCAAAATATTCAAATTGGAAAACCATGAAATTTTCATGAGTATTGCTAATTTGAATAATTTCAATTGAGTTTAAGCTTACCCTAAATAATGAAGTTCCTACTTAATAATCTTTTATGTTTACCTCTTCATCTTTTGCTTCTTGCTCTTACATCGTACTTCTTCTTGTTTAATTTTGCTTCTAAATTCTATTTAGAAAATTGGAGTTAGCAGAAAACTTCGCCCTGGCTACCTTCCTCTCCTCAGAAAAGACTCTCTAACCCACATGCATGGCCTTGGTGTCTACATCAAGGACCATCTCCCTCTGGCTAGAGAGTTCTCACTCGAATCGCCAGACCATTCATACATGTGTCTCCGGCTATCTCTTCTCAATGCTGTAAGCTATCTCTTCTTCCTTTATTGCTCTCCATCCTCTCAGGACTGTGGAATACTTGATGTCATTTCTGACAGCATAGACAAGGCTCTCTCTCTCCACCCGTATGCTCACATATTTGTGTTTGGCGATTTTAACGGCCACCATAACAAGTGGCTTAAGAATGCTTCTACTGACCTCGTAGGCATACACACATTCAACTTTTCAGTTTCTCAATCCCTCACGCAGATAGTTGACTTCCCCACACATTTTGCATACAACCGGGACGGTAAGACCTCTCTTCTCGACCTGTGTTTTACCTCCATCCCCGAGTCTTGTAGTGCCATGCAGCTCTGCCCACTTGGAAACTCTAATCATGCGGTAGTGTCTATTAACATCTCCTTCAACCCCACCCCCTGCAAATAGCCTGCTACTACTCGAACCTCGTTCTGCTACCAACAAACTGACTGGGACTCGTTCCGTGATTTCCTCCGCGATGTCCCTTGAGATGTTGTATTTAAGCCCCCCGTTCAAGAATGTGCTTCAGAGGTCTCTTCTTGGGTTAAAGCTGGAATTGACGCTTTCATCCCCTCAAGGAAATTCAGGGTCAAATCATGCTCCTCCCCGTGGTTCTCCATTGCTTGCTCAGCCGCCATTGCCCATAGGAACCACTTTTTCCACCTATTTCGTAGTGATATGTTCGACTGCAATAGACGCCTCTTTGCCTCCGCCCGTAACGAGTGTAAGCGTGTCCTCAAAGAAGCTAAATCACTATTCGCTGCACAGATGAAGGAACGTATTGCATCTCACAAATTCGGCTCCAAGGATTATTGTCATCTCTGCAAGAGCGTTCTGAACAATTGCAAACCCTCTATACCTCCTCTGTTCAACCAGTTTGAGGTCCTGACCTCCTCTGCCGACAAGGCTGATTGCTTTGCTCGGAAATTTTCTTTCAATTCAACACTCAACTCTTCCGGTGTACCCATACCTGATTTCCCTCTCGGAACTGAAGCCCTTTTGAACGGGTTACACATAACCCCGTCATTGGTATTGGGCATTATCTCTAATTTAGACCCCCACAAGGCTAGTGGTGGAGATGGGATACCAGCCATTGTCTTGAAGAAATGCGTGCCTGAATTGGTGCCCGCCTTCTCTAAATTATACAACTACTGCCTCAAGGAGTCTTGTTTTCCTGACTGCTGGAAGTCTTCATCCATTGTTCCTGCCTTTAAGAACTCTGGCGACCCCTCCGACCCTTCTAATTACCGTCCTATCAGTCTCCTACCCCTCTTCGGCAAAGTCTTCGAAGCCCTTATCAACACCAAAGTGGTTAACCACCTTACATCACATGATCTGCTCTCTGACAAACAATATGGATTCTGCTTTGCCCGATCCACAGCTGATGTGCTTACGGCCATCACTGAATTTGTCTACCAAGCTCTCCATAATAACGGAGAAGCATGCGTCGTGGCCCTTGACATTAACGCCTCCAAAACAAAACTGCTCTCCATTAATCACCACAGGGATCCTTCCCAGCATCCCATGAGAATGTCTGAAGCTCAACTTCTTGAGAGCTCCTCTCTGCGGCTGCTTGGTCTCATGCTGTCTGCTGACCTGAGATGGAACAAATACATTGAGTTGATTGCTTTATCCACCACAAGGAATGTTGGCTCCCTGTGCTGGGCCAGGAAATTCTTCTCCCCAGAATTGATCCTCCAAATTTACAAATCAACCATCCGCCCTTGCATAGAGTATTGCTGCCATATATGGTCTGGAGCCCCTTCTGTTTGCCTCAAGGTTGTTGATAAGATCCAGAGTCTGATCTGGCTTCTCGTTTGCAGTCTCTCTCTCACAGACGCACCGTCGCCTCTCTCTGTCTCAAATTTCTGTTTCATTTTAGAAATTCTTATTTTTGTGAGTCTGGATTCATTATTATTATATATTCAAAAATAAATCTCATTTTGACTATAAATCTTAGTTCAACTGTGAAACTCAACCACTTTTTATCAAGTAAAAGATTGATAAAATTGTAACAGTGACAAATTTCACATTAATTTTACTTAGTAAACTTTAACTAAAAGTAAATAAATATATATATATATATATATATATATATATATATGATTAATGAAAAAGTTTCTCATTTAACTCATGTTTACTTCAAAGTTTTGTGGTTCCATAGATGCAACCACTTATTGGAAGAGTCAAACAGTTTGACTCTGATCCGAAGTGTGGCGGCATCTATGGAATCATGAAACTTTGAAGTAAGCATGAGTTAAATGAAAAACATTTTTATTAATTTTATTAAAGCTCTATCCCTATCTTCAATATTGAGCACTCTACTACAAAGCCTGCTCGCATAAAATGCCTTTGTCCGAAAACCACTGAAAAACCAGCAATTCTGGCTTCAAAAACAGTCTTCCAAATTAGCACTATATATATATGGCTTGAAGATTGCATTCAAGCATGAAACACTGTTGCTACTTGGATTTGACCTCAGTGTACACTTTTGTATTTATTATATATATATATATGATAATTTCACTCCAAGCAAGGCAATAAAGACCACTTAAATGCCAGAGGTTACTGAGAACAAAAGAAACAGAAGAAAACAAAAAAACAGGATTCAGGCAGAAAAAAAATGATGAGTAACATTGCACTTAAATTTTTAAAATTGTAGTTGACAGGAAAGCGGGAAACCAGAAAAGAGTTCACCAATGAGAAGTGAAGAAAAGAAACTGCATATAAATTATGGTTGCAACTAGAAATTTTAGCAGTGAAGTGATGAGACCTAGCTGCCAGTCTAGTATGGCACTTAACCTCAAAGTAGCAACAAGGAAAGCTGATCAGAGCAACTACTGTGGAAATATTTATAGAAGAGGCAAAGGGAAGTTACATTACTGCAGTGGGAAAGTGACTGAAGTCGAGATGCCAGGGCAAGATCAATAACATTGCCAATTATTCTTTGGATTTTGTCAAGTATCTCTAGATATAAAACAGAAGCATCAGACCAGATGTGGCTGCAATATTTGATACTCAGACAATGATAGACTTATAAATATGCAAGATAGATTCTGGTAAATCAAATTGTCATAATGAACCTACCTTCCCAGCAGCAGACCCAACAATTGATTCAATTAAAAAAAAAGGTGGGTGCAAATGGTGGGGAACTTGGGAAACATTGCTCAACAGTTTTTAGTACAAACAAGCTGCATTATGAAATTTACCAGAAAGTAATCTTTTAAAAAAAAAAAAGAGACTTGGAGCTTTTAAAGATAATTCCCAAAACTACATTGAGACAAAGTAATGTAGTCATTCTGCTTGAAAGTCACAACTGACATCACCATTCTTCGCCACCCTGCCTCACCTTAGTTTTGGCACAATCAGTGAGAACTGAAATCACTCCCTTTATGTCTCGCACATCTCACCTATGGAATCGACATCTCCAGTTGCCTTGATCTATCCACTTCCCTTCTCCACATCCTTTCATTTTTCATTCCTATCTGCTCTCACTCCGGATCTTCTGTGGCCCCCTTGCCTTGTTCGACCTTCTCCACATCCTTTCATTTTTCATTCCTATCTGCTCTCGCTCCAGATCTTCTGTGGCTCCCTTGCCTTGATCGACCCACTGTCTTTCTCTTTCACCACATCCCCTCCCTTGCCACTCCTATCTGCTCTTCCTCCAACCCTTCTTTAACCCCTTGCGTGATAGTGGCCTCCGGCCTTGCTTGGGGTGATACGATTAAAAAACAAAAACAAAAAAAAAACTTAGTAGTAAGAATTAAACAGAACACTTCACTAACCATCATCTCATGATGAGGTATGTTAACTCTCAGGTTATTAATACTATACAAAGTTTGATGATCAAATTCTCTTACTGGACAGATTAGTCTTATTAGAGTTTGCTATATAAACATTTGTAGTGAACACAGGAAAAAGATACAAAAAATTACAAATAATACAGATTCAAAATACATTTTTCCCTTCTCTTTCCTTTCCCAACTCATAACCAGTAAATAACTCTGTTATGGTGTATCAAAGACCATACAGTCAAGAAAAATTGTCTGAAGACACACCTTGGAAAAGAAAGGGACTTGAAAGTTTGATAACAACAAAATCAACAAATCAGGAAAAAAAGAGTTATAAGTTACTAACTGCGGACACCCACTATAAAAGGAGGACATACCAGACTCCAAGTCTCTTTTCCTCTTTTCTCTTTTGACTGGCTAGTTGGTCAACAAACTGAGTTCTATCATGATGAGTGAAATGTACTAAGGTTTCATATCTACATTACTCAGAGGCCTGAAACAACTTATTTGCTTTCACATGCATTTATACTTTAGTAGCAACCTCCTCATTCAGATATTAGCAACAGTCACAACCATGATTGAGAGATACCAGTATACAGCACAGCTCTAGACTGGCGTTGAGATCTCGTCAATTTACAGTTTGGTTAGCTAGATGTAGCCGTAAGTTCTATGCTAACAGTTTCTTTTCTCACACTTCTTGGTTGTGGAACTTCCTTCCAGCTCTTTTATGTCCAGCCAACTTTAATCTGAAAAAATATAAATGAAATGTCAATCACTATCTGCTGTCCTCCTGATTACTCTTTTCTCCCCCTGCTCATTAATGTTCCTGTTCCTAATTCTTCCACACTCTGTAACCCCTTGCATTTTAGCTTTCCTTGGTGTGATACAGATTTAAAAAAAAGCATATCAACTACATGTAAACAAAACTGACCTTCCCAGACTACTGCAATGACTACCATGTGTGACAAAAGCATTATGAAGCTAAGTTACCATGCAGCAAAGTAAGAACTCTAGTATCCAACCAGCCATACATTTCCAAAGCTTAGC
Organism: Acanthosepion esculentum; assembly: GCA_964036315.1. Taxonomy (NCBI): domain Eukaryota; kingdom Metazoa; phylum Mollusca; class Cephalopoda; order Sepiida; family Sepiidae; genus Acanthosepion; species Acanthosepion esculentum. Next base: position 61,842,069 of record OZ038480.1, on the reverse strand, counting down.
TTAATTCAGTAAAAGATTAGAGAAAATGAGTTAAGAAGATTGTATTGCATCAGTCTTCAAAGTAGGGAAGCTTAATATGTTGCAAAACAAAATTCAAATTCCTAGCTCATCCTGTGGGTAAAAAAGCAAAACAGAAAGAGAAAAAAATTATGTTTATTTCTTTTATAGTCCTGAATAGAATGTCTTTAGCAGCATTAAGCAAAGTCCATTGGTAGATAAGGAGGAGGGGGTAATCCAACAGTATAAATTGATTGACTACAAGCTAGGAAAAAAAAGAGATGTGAAAAGGAAAGGGAGTTGGAAAGAGAAAGAAAGAAAAGAAATAGTGAATAAAAAAAGAAGAGGTAAAGGAAAGAGAGGGAGAGATGGAGTGGGCACTTGAAAAAAAAACAAAGTTTAAAAATAAAAGGAAAAAACAAAGAGAGAGAGAGAGTTTGCTAAAACACAATTTAGAGGGGAAAACAAAGAGAAAGAGAGTTAATAGGAAATCAATAAATATGAAGTAATACTTAATTAAGCGTAAATGTATCTGATTTCCAGCCTTAAACAATTGGCTTCTTTAATTTCCTTAAAAAAATAAGAACCAATATTTACTTGGCAGTGTATTATTAGGACTCTAATGCATAATGATAACATTAGCAGTTTCCTTATAAGGAAACATTTGGCATGTATTGACCAGTTAGCTAGTGATACTTTTGGTTGAAATTTATAAAATCTTTCTTGAACAATTTTTCAGGAAAATAGGTTTCTCAAGTTCAGTAGCTGTTATCATTCTCTCCAATATTGATAGGGGTTTCCTTCCTTGCCTTTCTTTTGAAGTAGTGTGGAACGTCAGTATCTTGATTATATCATTATTGTCTCTTCAATTTACATGTGCTATCCATTTTAGCTGTTGTGGCTGTTGAAAGTCCTCAGGTGATGTGGTTTCTGTGATTTGTTACAGTTCCTTGTGATTCTGTAGCACCAGTTCATAAGGTTTGAAGAAAGATGTTCTTTGCCAAAACCTATAGTCTTCATTCATTCAAAGCCATTTTTAATCATTGATCTTAGAAATCAGTTGTATACAACTGACAGTTTAGATATTTCAATGGGTTTGATGCCACACATAACATCCATATGAAAATCATGATCTGACTAGACTATTTAAGAACATGACTCATGTTTTCAGGTTAATGTTTTGGTTTTGTAGCAGTTTGTGGTATTGGGCGAAACTACCTCTAGCACAGCCTAATCTATGTTCATTGGATGAAATTTTACAGAATTGAAAATATACAAAAGAATGTTTAAAAATTTAGCTCCACATGTTTCATCAGTAATCTGGTATCATCAGTAGAACAATTTTATTTGAAAAAATGAAAATCAACATTAGTGGAAAAAAAGTAGATTTTGCTGTGTTTAAATGTTTATTTTTTTCATATTTTAAATGTATTGTCAAAATACATGTTTTACCAAGATTAAATTTTACAATCAAAAATTTACCAAAAATCAGGCAATTATCTGATTTAAATGAAATTTCAGGATTCATTCATTAATGAATAATTATTATACTGAATAGTCTATTTGATGAATTTTTTTTTTTTTTTGGTCAGTTACCTTCGATACATCATGAGCATTTTGAATTGGGCACTGATGAAAAATATTTGGTTAATAGTTTTATAAGAAAAAATCACAGAAGATGAAATTCCAGCAGAAAAATATGCAGTATTAATTCAGAACATCTTGAAAATTTGTTAAGAAACTTTACAAAAATAATTCAATAAAAGTCAAAAAATATCTTGTGGAGAGTTTGTTCTTGCATAATTTAATAAAGCATTATTTTTTTCAGATTCGACAATGAAAACATCTACAATAAATATTTAATTTTGAAAAATGATTGTATAATTTTTTGCTGGAATTTCGAAATTTTTTAATGTTTGTAGAATCGATGAATGTAAGGTTTAATGCCATTTTTGCATCAGTCATATTTTTCAAAGAAATTTAATTTCACTTACCTTGAACATCTATTCTGACTAAAGTTCACCCCAAATCTCAAGTGGAATTTTATATGTGATCCATAACAAAAGTTTCTAGAAAAATGGTTGGTTCCTTGTGTCACTTCAGAAATTACCTGACTCTTCCAACCATACTTTATCTTTACAAATGTCAGATCAATCCCAAAATTGAGTATTGCTGCTATATCTGGGCTGGAGCTGGCAATACTCACTTTTCAGCCTTGACAGAGTTCAAAAGCATTTATGAAGCTTTGTGGGGGGGGGGGGTAAATTATTTTCCACCCTACAACTCTTTCCACAGACAAAATATCTCAAGCTTATTGCAACTCTGTTGCTACTTCCATGGCAAATGTTCAGATGAGCTACATTCCTTTGTTCTTCAAATTCAGACCTTCACAGCCATGTCATATACAAAAGGATCAAATAGTATGAATCCATCTCTTCTCATCAGCTATGAATTGAATAGTAGAACTTGTATCTAAAAAATCATTGCTCTTGTCAAAAAATTTGCAAATTCACTCACAAAAAAAGTATTATTCTCACAATCCCAAAATATATTTTGGCTTTAAATAATACACAAAGGGTTGATAAACCATAAAAAAACTGTCAATAAATCAATACTTCCTTCTTCTACATCCATATATTCATTCAGTAATCCTCTACTTTGAGTTGTTCATGGGCCTTGCATTTTTTAAAATCATTTCCAAGGTGATAATGCCACAATAGGTTACTGGGAGTGAAAGAGAATGAGAAGACTTCAAAAGGAACAAGAAACCTAATCCTAAACAGGAAACAAGGGCTGAACCTCTACTCTTGTTCAAAAGACCAGGGTGGTGTGTGAACCAGACGATAGGTGAATCCTTAGTAAAAAAGAATATTAGATTTTGCTAATTTGTTAATATTTTATATTTACATAAGAAATTCTCCATGACTTACTTTGTCTTCTAAGCTTGATTCCAAATACAAACATATCTGATTTAGTTAATGCAAGCTGCACACATTTTAACAAATAATGAGAAAGTCTTATTCATACAAGTTGAGTAAAGTGTCACTGGCCAACCTAAAATAAATAGGTGTGGGCTCTATTACTATTGTTCGGTAAATCTATGGATTAGTGAATAAATGTTATTGACAAACTTCCTGACAGAAAAATCTAGTTTCATTACTTATTTAATTATATTCATGACTGAATAAGTGAAAAATTACAAGGTGTGTATGGGGCAGAGGCTAAAAAATTGCAATATAAGAAAAAGTATTAAAATATAAAAAAAAATTATCAGACATTGCACATAGTTTTGTTTATTATATATATATATATATATATATATATAAAATAATGGCTGAACACTCGTATGCATGTCTACTAGGGTGGCTAGCTAACCCCTATTGCTGACACCTGCTCATTTGTGTTTGTTCAAGACCTACAGAATCCATCTGTGGTTTATACTGCAACTATGTTGAGTGGTTAGTCGCTGGGAGGGAACGCATTATCTGGCATGATCAACAGTCTGAATGAGGCCAGTACGCACAAAACCTCATGATAGCACAACCATTGATGGCTCCCAAATAGTTCTTCCATCACAACATCTTCCACCCAATTTCACATACATGGCTTGGATCAACTCCTGGTATGTTTTTCAGGCACTTTTCAAAGGTGCCTCTACAGGCTGACAAAGAGATTTGAACCAAAGGAAAAGTCAGAAGGTGAATGCTCTAACCACTCAGCCATGTGCATGCATATATATACACTACAGTTCAAAAGTTTGAAGCCACCCGCAGAATTAGTATGGGATGAATTTGGCAGAAAAATTTAAAAAAATCAAAAAGTGCTCTTAGAGTTATTGAAAAAAAGAATGGAATCAATTATCAAACTCATACGTTGAGAAACTTTTTTAACAAATTCAAAAATTTCTGCTGCAGCAATTAACACTAAAGGAGGATATTTTGATGAGAGCAAAATTTAATCATAAAATGCTTTTACTTTTTTGTCATAATAAAATTTCTATTAAAAGATAAATCATGTCTCACTTTTTTTTAACCAAGTATAATAATTGAGGGTTGCCTCAAACTTTTGAACTGTAGTGTGTGTATGTAAGTGTATATAATAAACCCAACTGGAACTTGACTCAGTGATTAACAATTTATCAATATAACAAATTATCCATTACACCACCCACACAATTTATCAATATAACAAATTATCCATTACACCACGCACACTTCCAAGCTCACAGCACCTGGTATTCTCAACCTGTCACCCATCAAGATAATGATCAGGCTTGATATTGCTTAACTTCAGTGTTCATACAGGAACAGGTGTTTCAACATGATGTGGCAATAAGCCATTAAATCAAATTTATGGCTATATATGTGTGTCTGTGTGTGTGCTTGCGTTTGTTCATGTGTACACAATACAAACACATCTTTGGAGCACTAAGCATACATTCAATCCATTGTTAATTCTATTCTCATGCATACACACACACACATGCACACACACACACACACACACACACACACACACACACACACACACATATATATATATATATATATATATTTTATTTAATCATTTCACCCCAAGCAAGGCAATAAAGCCACTGAGACACAAAGGTTATTGAGTGTTAGAGAATATGAGAAAAACTACTATTAAGAAGAAAGGGCAATAAAATAATAAGAAGACAGAAGATAATGATTGACATTGCATTTAAATTTTTTAAGATCAAAGTTGACTTGGAAGCAAGAAGCCAGAAGAAAGTTCCACATGTGAGAAGTGTGATAGAAGAAATTATTAGCATAGATCTTATGGTTACAGGTGAGTTACCAGTTCAGGACCAATAACATTGTAGATTTTTCTTTTGATTTTATCAAGAATCTCTAAAGATATTGCATGAGCACCAGACCGAATGTGACACCAGATACATCTCTCTCTCTCTCTCTCTCTCTCTCTCTCTCTCTCTATATATATATATATATATATATATATATATATATATATATATATATATATATATATATATGTTGTAACCTAGGAAGGGTTACTGAATGAGAAATAACCAAAATGGAGGTTGGAAATGAAATGGTAATTTTATAACATCAACAAAATACAATACTCGCCAGTGGCATGAACTAAGTAAACCACTGCTAGTGGTGTGGACTACTTAGACAACATATTACCTCTACTTACAATAGTCTCCAACATATTTATATATATAACAATATCAAATGTATATCAAACAAGTTTTATTAAATTCAACTAACAAGGTGTGTTTCATTTATTTTTTTCATGTTTTTCCAATTTATAAATAGGTTGTCATATGTCCAGATTAAATTTATGGAGAAATTGTTTGTTTGTTTGAATACAGTGTAACCCGGATATAAGAGAGTTGCCGGGACTGGAGACGAAGTCTCTTATATCCGGGTTTGGTCTGTTATATATACATTAACACAGGCTCTAATTTGGGACCATATAAAATCTCTCTTATATCCGGGTTTCTCTTATATCCGGGTTACACTGTACTTAAATCATCAGGAACTTTATTATTGTCAGTGTCACAGAGAAAAATTTTATTAATTTAATACTGGCATTTTAGGAATGCTACATTTCAAATTTATTTATGAAAAATATAATAAAAAAATAAAGAGACATTGAAATTTTGCAGCATAAGTATGCATTTTTTTTATATCTATACCTCTATCTTATTACTATAAACATTATTATTCGTAGGTAATGGATTTGAGTTGTTATCCCAGCTTTATTTTTAATTTTTATTAAGCAGAGAAATTAATAACAAACCAGTTTAAAGTGAGAAGTTCTACTAAAAAAAAAAATTGTGCCTCTGACAGGAATCATATCTGCATCCCTTTTTTCCATCAGGAAAATCACTTTCAGTCCCTATCCCTGATTTTTATTTTTACTAAGTAGTCAAATTAGTAACAACTGACCTTAGCAAATATGGGTTTGTAGCCTTCCTTAGAGAAATGTGTTTCATTAAATAAATAATTCTAACCAGGCTGGCTCTGTGGCTGAACTGGTAGAGGCAGACTTTGGTTTAAAAAGCTTGATTCCTCTTGGAGGCACACTTTTTCTTTAGTAGGACTTTTCAATTTAGGCTGGTTCTTATTAATTTCACTGTTTAAGAAAAATAAAAAAAGAACAACTCAAGGTGCGGTCAAACAAAAAGTAACGTTTAATTAAAAAAACACTCTAAAAATTGTCTATCTCTCTCTCTCTTTCTCTCTCTCTCTCTCTCTCTCTCTCTCTCTCTCTCTCTCTCTCTATATATATATATATATATATATATATATATATATATATATATATATATATAAAAACAGTAAAATCAACCTTGCTAACTGAAACGCTCCTCTGTGGCTAAATTGGTAAAGCACGTCCATGTAGGATACAGCTTCAATTCCTGTCGGAGGATGCATATTTTCTATGAAAATTTCTTGGACATTCAGGCCAGTAAATGTCATTAATACTGTTTATTATAAACAGAGCATTTACTTAAATATTTGTATCTATAAAAAAGAACGTAGAAACATAAAAGTGTTTTAATATATATATATATATATATATATATATATATGTATATATATGTATATAAAAACTTAAACATTATTTTTAGTGGATACTTGTATTTGAGTAGACACTCCATTCATTTATTAAACAGTATATTTATATCATCTACTGGTCTGAATATTTGAGGAAAAATATGATACCAACAGGATTCAAACCTGATTTCTCCTAAAGGAAATCATTATTCGCTCTGACATGCTTTCACCTCTCAGCTACAAGTATCAATGACCAAGTAACATTGAATAGTGCTTCTAACCACAGATTTTTCTCTGGCTCTTAGACATATCTGCTGTTTTTTTATCCTAACATAGATAAAGCAATTTGTAAAGAAAGAGGATGTATTTTTTTACTTATTAATCTGACAGATTAATAAATAAAAAGTCTATCCTCTTTCTTATATATATATATATATAATATATATATATATATATATATATATATATATATATATATATATATATATATATATATATATATATACCCAAGTGTGGGATTGGTATATACGGAGTGAATTCCAATAACCAACAATTATTATTCTTTAAAGAGTGCTCAATACAGAGTAGAGCAGATATAATCATTTATTTAAATATTATAACATAAATATGTTATAAAATCACTACAAAAACAGCCATTTCATTTCGACACTACCAGTGTCTTTTCAAGTGATGGTGTTGAATGTAGAATAAATGTTTTTTTTTTGTTTTTTTTTAAACCATTTATTCTACATTTAACACCATCACTTGAAAAGACACTGGTAGTGTCGAAACGAAATGGCTATTTTTGTAGTGATTTTATAACATATTTATGTTATAATATTTAAATAAATGATTATATATATATATATATATATATATATATATATATATATATAATCAATGCTGAAGTAGTTAAGTATCTCACCTCCCATGATCTGCTGTCTGAGAAACAATATGGTTTCTGCTTTGCCTGGTCTACCGCTGATGTGCTTACATCTATAATTGAATATGTATACCAAGATCTTGATAATAATGGTGAAGCTCGAACTGTTGCTCTAGATATATCAAAGACATTTGACAGGGTTTGGCATGCTGGCCTTCAATATAAGCTTAAGAGATACAATATTACAGGACAATTATTTGATTTAATACAATCATTACTGTCTAACTGTGAAATGAAGGTTTTCCTGAACAGGTTCTTTTCCAGTTCCTTCCATATGAATACTGGTGTTCCTCAAGGCTCTATCCTTGGTCCTACACTGTTTCTGATCTTCATCAATAATCCTCCTGACATCATCAGTTCTCAAGCTGGCATCTATGCAGACAACACTGCCATTTATCCCAATAGCAAATCCAGCACTGCTGACAAAGTTAACCTGGCTATTGGTCTTGAAAATGACTTCCAATCTGTGGTTGACTGGGGCAGAATATGGCTTGTGAATTTTAATGTATTCAAAATTAAACTACCCTCATTTACTCACCATAGAGAAATCTCCCTGCATCATCAGCATGGTTGATGCTCGACTCCACAAGAGCACTTCATTGCACCTTCTTGGTCTCATGTTCTCCACTGACCTGAGGTGGAACAACTACATTGAATCAATTGCTGCATATACTGCAAGGAAAATTGGTTCTCTATGTCATGCCAGAAGGTTTTTCTTGTTTGAGTCCATCCTTCATATCCACAAATCTACCATTCATCCATGCATGGAATACTGTTGCTATATATGATCTGGTTCTGAACAAAATCCAAGGACGGATATGCAATGTGATCAGTCTTGACTTAGGATCTCAACTTCAGTTACTTTCTCACCAATGTAATGTGGTTTCCCTCTGTCTTTTCTATAAATATTTTCATGGCATCTGCTCTGACAAGCTATTTTCACTGGTGCCTCGTCTGCATGGATTTAAGTGTGCAACTATGTTGGCATCTTGGTCACATGCTTGCACTGTCAAAACAGTTAAATGTAATTGCCTCTTCTACTCCAACAGCTTCTTCTCTCACATTTCCAGGCAGTGGAACACCCTTTGTCTTACTTGCTTCCCTGATAACTATAATCTTTAAAAATTTAAATGTAATGTCAATCAACATCTTCTGTTGCCTTGATTTCTGTTCTTTTTATCCTCCTCGATTCTTCTTTTTATGCTTTCCTCACTACCCCCATACCCAATCTTTTCCCTTACTTACACTCTCTGTAGCCCCCTGTGTACTAGTGGCATGTTTCCTACATAAAAAAATATTTTTATAGTTGATAAATAAATAAGTTCTTTAAGAAACCAGTAAATAATTTTAAAATAGAGAATTACTTGGTAAAATAATATGCAACTTTTGACAAAAGATTCTTTATATAAGATGTTATTAACAATAACCAATCAATAATATAAAAAAAAAAATTATGTCAGAAACTCACAAAACATATAACTTGTTTAACATTTTGTTAAATTACTGCTCCATCTCATTTTTTCTTAGGAAATGACACTGACTAGTGGGTAAAAAATGTATCCATTAACATCTGCTCCTGTTTAACATCTGTGCTGCCATTGATTGCCAATTTACGGGTCATAACCCATTTATGGAAAATAATTTCTTAATTTTTGCTTCCTCGTTTAGTTTAAATTTAATGTAGGTGAAATTCAGTTGGTTGATAGGAGTAAAGCCCACAAACCTTATAACCCCCCACCTTTTTTCGTAAAAGAGATTGTATTTTGCTTTTAAATCTAAATAAATCATTTACTCACCAGTAATTTACAATCACCTAATGAGATGCATTTGATACACATCGAAACACAACTGCAATTGTGTAACAATTTTGACATGTTTTTGATGTAATATCCTGAAATAAATAATATTGTTCTACTTTGTATGGAGCCCTCTTTTAAATTAAATGTTACAAACATTGGAATTGTACTCTATTTGTTCTCATCTTACCTAGATATATATATATATATATATATATGTGTGTGTGTGCGTGTGTGTGTGTGTGTGTATACTACAAAGATTCAAAATGTTGATATGATCAACAGACTACCTGCCAAAAAATGATAGGGAGAAAATACTACTAATAAAAAAAACAAGAAAAACCTTACACAAGAAGAAAAAATCAAACTAAAAAAGAAGAGAAGAAAATCCAAAAGTCTCACACCTACCTAGGCAGCAAATAACAGTGCTGAATGCCTAGGAGGAAGGAGTGTGAACTGGCCAATAAAATGTCAAAGAATTTATATATATATATATATATATATATATATATATATATATATATATAGTGTCTGTGTAAATACATTATACATATATATATATATGTATATATATATATATATATATATATATATATATATATATATATATATATATATATATATATATATATATATATATAAAATTATAAATTGTCACCATTTTATATTTTTAATTTCATACATGAACATTGTTTTCAATTTTGTCAACTGCAAAGTATAATAAGGTCAATTGCACACTGTCTGTGAGAAAAAGACCACTATGATACAACTCACTCTGCCATAAATTTGAAAACATCATGCTATGTTGCTTAGCTGTATTGCTTAGCATTTCTGCTGTAAGAGCCAATAAAAACATTTCAGAGGGTTTGGGTGTCAATGTGAGGACAGTGCAGAGAATTTGGAAAAGGTTAGATGAGTTAGTGGTACTCTGGGTCAAGAGGGTGGCTGCTGGAAGACCCTATGTCTGGCATCAGGACTCTGCACCATGCCACACAAGCAGGAGAACACAGTCATGGCTGTCGGACAATTTCTGTGACCACATCATCCTTTACATCTAGCCACCTAACACCCCAGACTGTAAAACCCTTGATTATTATGTGAGAGGCACAGTTGAGCGAGAGACCAACAAAACTGTTTGTAACACCAAAGCTGAACTGAAGTCAAGGATTATGGCAACAATCACCAACTTAAACAAGGATACTGTTCAGAAGATTTACAATAGATTTTATTTTTAATCCAGTATATTTTTGTTAACTATGCTGATTCTTGTGGTCCTACCTTGGATTGAACTCACTATCCTTGGCTAACAAATTTCTGAAGATATTAGACTCCACTCATCAATTTAATGAATGTGTTAAGCAGTGGCAGAAGCTTGTCTCCCTTCCTGCCAAAGTGAATTTAATCCTTAGGTATTCAAGTTTTCTGAAATTTTTCCTCAGGGTGAAATTTTCCATTGTTTGGTGAAGTGCTGTCGCTCAGTTTATTGATCAAGATCCTGTTTTAACATTTCTATTACTTATTTTTACTAGATACACGTATTTGAATAGACACTCTGTTTATTTTAAACAGTATTTATTTCATTTATTGACCTGTACACTCGAGGTACATTTAAAGGTTAGCATTCCTTGTTAAATTGATTTTCCCAACAGTATGTGTATGAAATTATATCAATAATAGATTTCCAAGAAGTTTTGAATGACCCTAGGAAATAGCAGTAATATAGGGTGACCCCAAAAAACGGGAACTTTTTAACAATCCAATAAAACCAAGAGTGATGGAAGAAAAATATTTAATTCATAGTAATTGAAACCTTAAAACATGCCATTTAAGAAACAATGATGGAATTTGCATTTTTTTAAAATTACGTCCTGTTGATGGCGTCCTCCTGTACAAATGCATTCTTGAAATCTGCTGTTGAGATTCCTCATTGGCTGCTGCAACATCTCGGCTGGGATACTGTTAATTTCATTCTCGTTACTAAAATGGTGAAATGTGTACTTGCGCAAGGTCACTGTCTCGCAGTGTTGCCACTTGCTCATGTCTGGCAATGCGCACTTCAAAAATTTCCATTTTTTGGGGTCACCCTGTAGTTAGAAAATACCATCACATGAAATGTTAAAGGCTATTAGTCCTATTCACAATATGCATTCTCAAGGGATAATAACAATCTACAATTATTATCATATCACAAATAGAACCTGACCCCATGATGTCCAAAAAATGATGTAGGGTGTGTGTAAGAATATTATTACAGCAGAGAACAGTGTAGAAATGGCTTGCTAAGTTGATTTCTTGCCTCAACAATGGTTTAAATATCAGACTATGGTTTTTACAACAGTGTGAAATTATATCTTATATGTGGAAGATTATAATAGGATGTCCAAAAAGTAGTTATTCATTTCACCACTGTGAATTATGATTTAAACTACAATGCAGAAACAAGGTTAAATGGTAGGAACCTTTGCCTATAATTAGTTTATCATATCTTCTATCCAGCATTTATAGTGCATTTCCAAATTTAATTGGGAAAACTTGCAAAGAGAGAATTTGGATTCCCCATGAGCTTTTGCTTGACAACCAAACACAGCATTCCACCATCTGTGGAAGTCATTTTACCAGGAATGTAAACCTTTCATTTTTGAATAGCCTCATTATAGATGATGACAAATTGTTTTTTCTTGTCCACAGGAAACAAAAAAAGACAATGGCTATCATAAAATAAGAAACCAATGCTAGGTCAGCTGCTAAGGAACATTGGTTTACTGCATCATGCTAGATAGTTTTTCTCTCTAGAATCTCAGATATCTATAAATCTACCATTCACCCATGCTTAGAATAATGCTGCCACATATAGCCTGGTACACCTGCTATTTATTTAGAGATCCTTGATAAAATCCAAAGAAGACTCAGCAATATTATTGGTCCTGATCTGGTGTCTTGTCTTCAGTCTCTTTCTCACTGCCATAGTGTTGCCTACCTGTGCTTTTTCCATAAGTACTTTCATGGTAATTGTTCAGATGTGTTCTTTGCTATGTACCTAGACTTTTTGAATTTAAGCTGAGTACTAGACTGATGCCAAGGTCTCATCAATTTACAGTTGAATTGGCTAGATGTAACCATATGTTCTATGGTGTCAGTTTCTTTTCTTGTACTTCAAGCTTGTGGAACTCTCTTCTGGTTTTTTGCTTTCCAATCAACTTTGATCTTCAAAAATTTAAATGCAATGTTAATTGTCACCTTCTGTCTCCTTGAATCCTGTTCTTTTATTGTCTCTTCTTAATAATGTTTTTTTCTCTTTCACTCTCAGTAACCCCTTGCATCTTAGTGGCTCTTTTGACTTGCTTTAGGGGTTTAAAAACACATTCAGAAACAAAGAAAATGTTGAAAACAATTTTTCAGGGATTTTTTTTTTCAGGGAAAAATGAAGAATCAAAAATTTGCCATTCCATTGTGCTGCAGTCATTGTAAATGAAGGTGATTACATTTTTGATATATAATATTCAAATAAATTTAACTTACACTAGTTTGTATATCCTTTCTAGTATAAGGCAATTACTTTCTGAATATCTTAATATACATAACATCTATCATACTATTATAGATGTGAGATGAAATATCTTTATATTTTATGTTCTATTTTAGTTTTATTTCTATTTTTAAATAGCAAATAAGAAAATTGATTTGTATAAACAGATGAATTGTTTCCATTATCTGATTTAATGCTATTAGATTTTGGATAAGTTTATTTTTTGTCAAAACACTTGTCTTTTCATTAAAACCTTCTTCTTTGGGCTTATCAAGATATTGGCAGCTATACTGAATTTGATAATTAAAAATGCATCAAGAATAAAACTTTAACACATTAAATTTTTCCCCTAGATATTTTGATTATTTGTGTATTTTTAATTATTAAAATTTAAAACAGGTATCAAAAAAATTGATGACTATGCTTTATAGTTTAATTTTGTCTAATAACAGCAAACACATGATTTACTTGTTTTGGTTTAGTTTGCTTTATGCCATATCAGCCTTTTCTAGATTATTTAATACAGAATTTTTGTCATTTTATCATATTTATATTATTCTCCACATGGAACACATGTAAATTTGTATATATAGTTTTGTGCAAGTCTTAATGGTATAAAAAGTCTCTCTGAGAACAAAGCATGTTTGTCATTCCTTTCTTTTCAAACATTCTGTTCCATCTGTGAAGTATGTTGTTATTATATCACAGGTATAATAATTTTATAGCTTATCAGCCCTTTCAGAGTTATTTAAAGCTGAATCATGATTTAGATTGTAAGAAGGATAATATTTTTTTTGCATTAACAGCTTTTTTTGAAAAACAATGATTTTTCGAAATACAGTTTCCACTAGTTAACTAGTGCTGCAGTGAGGAGTCAAAAAAGATAGATATAGGTTTTGTTTGCACGAAAGTAAAAAATGGTATACATAAATCCAGTTAGTATGAGTCTAAAAGGTTGATATGTGTGCAACAAACAGAAGAGCCCCTTGTTTTGGTTGGGGTGCTGCACTTCTGTATAGTTTGCAGTTTGCATATTTCAGAATGCAACCAAAAGTGCATTATTATTTGCATTCCAAACTAACAGCTATAAAATCTATTAAAGTAAAGAACCAAATTAACCCTAACTAATCCAAAAAGAAATGCAAATGCAATATTTATGGTCTGATGCAACATTTGACATCTCTGGAATCTCTTTGCTATGACTCCCCAGTGATATTAAATTAAAGTACCCAGATTATTTAATTTGAATTAATTACTTCACAAATCATTTTGAATGTTCTCACCATGTATCCATTAATTAAAGCAAGCTATGACCAGGCCATCTAACAATATGGCTGACTTCTCACCTTCCCAAGATCCTCTGAATTCCCAACCTTTCCCTGAATACATCAATTGAACTTAAACCATCTGTGCCTTGATGGGCCCATTAACTTCTTCTTCTTGACATTGTTGCTTGTTACATTGCAGGTTACAGCTGAGGAAGACTGCTAGTCCCCATGGTCTTGTCATAAATTCTTTACCAAAAGTAATGATACCTTTTGATTATCCTTTGGGGAAAATTAAGTCTGAGAATGTTTCAATGAAGAGTGGTAAAGGAAAGGAAGAGAATTCAAATAAAAGAGTGAGGGTCAAAAAAAATCAGGAAAAAGAAAGATAACAGAAGGAAATTAAAAAAATGTAATGAAGAATGGAAAAGAAATTTAGACAAAAAGACAAGAGATGAATAAAGAGAGAGAAAGAGAAAAATAAATAGAGAGGAGGAAAGGGCAAGATAAGAGAGAGAATGACAGAGTTCAAATGTGCTAAGTAGGGGAGAGAAGAGAGAAAAAAGACAGGTAGAATGAAAGAGAAAGTAAGAGAAAAAGAAGAATAATATGTAAAAGAAGAGATTGAAATGAAAATACGAGAGAAAAATGTCAGAGATAATGGAAACGTTAGAGAAAAGGAGAGAACAAAACAAATAAGAAAATATTTATGTAATAACGTTAGTGAACCTGAAAGAGAGACTTGAACAGATTGAAGAAACATATATATATATATATATATAAATATAAAAGTGAACATAGAAGTCAACACTTAGAGGCGACAGTCTGTTTCATACTAGATGCAATCGTCAGGCCATGATTGCATCTAGCATGAAACAGACTGTCACCTCTAAGTGTTGACTTCTATGTTCACTTTTATATTTACACACACTCTATCTCTGATATTGAGCACTTTATCCTATAAATATAGCACACTTTAAGACTATATTTCTTCATATATATATATATATATATATATATATATATATACTGAGACATGTTTCAAAATATATATATCTATATTGAGACATGTTTCATTGAATAATTTAGACAAGTTTTGTTTACTTATTTTCAACAGGATTCTTTCATATTCATGAACAAACCTTTTGGTGTTGTTATTAAAAAAGAGAAAATTACTGTGTTGATACATGTTGTTTTTATTCTGACTACTTTCGACATTAGCACAATGTCATCATAAGGGTGTTGTTTTTTAAAACAGAATATGTAGTGTTCATTATTTTCAAACACAAAATTGCAGTATTCATCTGAAAGTTAAAATTTTTACTTGTAAAGTAAGTGCAGAGTTTGGTATCATGTGGTTAGCATAATTAATGCTCCAAGGGAGGTAACTAAGTTATGAAGTTGTGAAGAGTTCTTTTAGAAGTAAAAAAAAAAGAAATAAGTGTGGAAACTATTAGTATGAACTTCAATATTTTAGACTATCTACAAACATTTTAAAACATTTGTGCAGTATTCATAATTAATTTTGTTATGGTTTGGTTTCAATTTTTTAATATAGATAGCTTCAAGAATTTTTAGTTTATGCATATTATTATTATCATGAAGAAGTATGAATATTTTCATCTTGTTTATAATTAGAATGAATTTGGTTATGATATAGAAGATTAATATGTTTGGGTCAGTTGAAACAGTATTAAATTCTATTTGCTTGATATTAACATTACTGAGAGAGCATCTTATTTGTTCACCAACAATCTAATTAGGGAAGTTATTATTAATAAGAGTCTGTTTTATATTTTTTAGTTCACTATAGAAAATCTGTTTTGTGGATGAATTAGTTTTAGCATGGTTTATTAGGTTTTTTATAATTGCTATTTTACAGTAATTTGGACATTCACTCTTATAGTTAAGAGTGCACAAATTTATGCTGATGGTTTTTTTATATGGGGAGATAGTGAGTTTATTGTTATTATTGTGTATCAATATATCTTGAAAAGGATTTTTTTTATTATTATTGAGTTTGTATGTAAATTTAAGGACAGAATTATTTGGATATTTTTTGGAGTTGATATATGTCATCCATATTCTTGGCTAATATAAGGATATCATCAACATATCTTAGGTAAATGGAGGGTTTTTTAAAGTTTTTAAATATATTATTATCAAGATTAAACGTGTAGAAATTTCTAAAAGTCAGACCCAGAACTGAACCCATGGAGACATCATCCTGTTATATATATATATTATTTTTGTGATTGAAAAAAGGGACTTCAAGTTAGCAGTAGTTTTCGTAATATACTAGGTCTAATTTTAAGTGGAGGTAGAGATAGATTATTGTATATATTCCTTATAATTATATCAATAGTTTCACGAGACAGGGACATTGATGAATAAATTTTTGATGTCAAATGAGGCTATGGTTTCATTGTTAGGTTTTTCATTTTTTAGAATTTGAATTAGTTCAAGAGTTGATTTTATGCTATATTTACTGGGAATGTATGGTGTCAGGAGTTGGTTTATGATTTTTGTTAGATGATATACAGGAGGGAGAATTTGTGAGATAATAGGATGGAGAAGATAGTTTTGTTTGTGTGTTTTTATAGTGCCATATATGTAACCAGGCTTATAATCACAATTTTAGGAAGTTTTAAACTCTCTTGTTCAGCATCATTAGCAGTGATGAGTTTGTTAGTTTTTAATTTTAGTTGGTTGGTTGGATTCTTCTTAATTTTTTTTAATTTTGTGTGGAATGAGGGATGCAGGGAATTTTAGAATTTTTTTCCCTCATTCATGTGCATGTGTAGTCGCACCAACATAACAAATTTAGTCTGTTGCAGTCTTAAAGGACAAAACGTGTCACAAATAATCTTTTTCCATTTTGTTATACAATTTCCCCAATATTGTTCTTGATATATAAACATATATATCATTATCTCATATATACAGAGTGTAATGGTTAAATTGTTGCCTAAATTACACAAAAATGAAAATAATTCTTATATGTCACTTTAACAGATATAATTACCAAAATTACACAAAAATAATTTGAAATACGAAAGAGTAAATTTATTCAGTAAAATCTCCATTGGATTTAACCACAGCCTACAAACAACTTTGGAATATCCTGCAAATCTTCTGGATGGTCTCCTTGTTTAAGTTGGTGAATGGATTATGTCCTTCAGTTCATTTTTTGTACCACTCAACTACACCCTACACATATTAATCAAAGGGGTTGCAGTCTGGGAGGTAGCCAGATGTAAGGAGTGATGTAGTCACAAAAATAGTCTGTTAACATAATCCTCTACTGTGAGTGTTCCCCGGGTCTTGTACAGGGTAAACATTACTGTAAAAAATATATATATATATTAATTGTTGGTTACTTGTTAATAAGTTGATTCATCTGCTCAGGTGATTAGCTAATCCCTGCTGCTAACATCTGCTCAATCACATTTGCATTTCTTCAACATCCACAGAGCTAATCTGTGGTTTATACTACAACTATGCTCAGCAGACCTTAGTAACAGTTTCTGGGAGAGAGTGCACACTGGCATGATCAGTAGTTGAACAAGGAATCAAACCCTCAGTCATAATACCGTTTGATTTCATGTTAGCACTACCATGGATGTCTTCAAAACATTTTTGTCTACCCAATTTCACTAAAAAGACTTATGTCAACTCATGCTATGTTTTTCAGGCAGTTCCCAAAAGTGTCACATGCCAGACTGTCTTCTGATATTATCAAGAAGTCACATCGCTGAAAAATCAAGCGTTGTGAGAATCAAACTTCCTGGGTTTCTTGGTCAGCATGCATTCTAACCACCCAGCCATGCATCCACATATATATATATATGTATACAGTGTAACCCGGATATAAGAGAAACCCGGATATAAGAGAGATTTTCTCTGGTCCCAAATTAGAGCCTGTGTTAATGTATATATAATAGACCAAACCTGGATATAAGAAAAAACCGGATATAAGAGACTTCTTCTCCGGTCCCGACAACTCTCTTATATCCGGGTTACACTGTATATACCATACATACCATACCTATGAACACTAATAGGCATGACCCAATCCTCATAAATATGTTGGACATTCTTGTAAGTAGGGGGCAATATGCTGTCTAAGTAGTCCACCACAAGCAATGGTTTACCTACTTCATGCAGCTAGCAAGTATTGTATTTTGTTGATGTTATAAAGATTACCATTTCATTTCCAACCTCCATTTTGGTTATTCCTCATTCAGTAATCCTTTCTAGGTTACAACATAAATATATATATATATATATATATATATATATATATATATATATATATATATATATATATATATATATATGTCTGATTGAATAAATTAGAAACATTATGTCTGCTTATGAATATGAAAGAAGGATTATGATAAAAATAAGCAGACATAATGTTTGTAATTTATTCAATCAGACATGCCTAAAAAAGAATTTGCTGCCTAAATAGACAAATATATATATATATATATATATATATATATAATATGGATAAAACAACTGAAAAGTTGCAAATTAAAAGAAAAAAAATTGAATGTTTTTTGTGAAAGTATTTATTTATATGTTTTTATATATATATTTGATATTTCAGATCACCTCGATCTTTCCTCAGAAATTAATTAAATAACTGTATTCAGAAGTTTGTTTACAAGTAGCGTCCGTCGCGAGACGCGGACATCACATGATGTGGAATGCAATATATATATATATCTCCAAAGAAGAATCAGCAATATTATTGGTCGTATTCTGACATCTCAGCTTCAGCCATTTTCCCATTGCTGTAAAGTTGCCTCTCCATGCCTTTTCTATAAATACTTTCATGGTAATTGTTCAAATGATCTCTTTGCTATGATGCCTCGACTTTTTGAATTTAAGCACAGTACTAGACTGGCGACAAGGTCTCATCAAATTAGTTGAATTAGATAGATGTTCTATGTTAACAGTTCCTTTTCTCACACTTCTCACTTGTTGAACTCCCTTCTGGCTCCATGCTTTCTAGCCAACTTTAATCTTTAAAAATTCAAATGCAATGTTAATCGCTATCTATTGTTTTCTTCATTACTCTTCTTTTTGTTCTTGCTCCTTAGTATTATTTTTCTGCTTTCTAATTCTTCCACACCCAGTAACCCCTTGTGTCTAGTGGCTATACTGCCTCACATGGGGCAAACTCAATCAAAAAAAAATAAATATTGGTTGTTTACCATAATGAGTTTCACTACGGTTTTGGGGAATACCAGTTGCTGTAAGCTTGGATGTGCAGGTGGTGTAATGGATAATGGCTCAGAATTGTTAATTGGAGAACCAAGTTTCAATTTCAGTTGGCTTTGTTATATTCATTTACTTGCAAATACAATTGGGAAAAATTTGAATCCACCCATTATCCCCCTAATATTTCATTCAAGCATCAAACAGACTGTCTCCACTGTGTATTGATCTCAGTGTCCACTTTCATATTTACACTCTAACCCTGACATCGATCACTTTTACCCATTTACCTTTTAGCATACATTAAAAACTATGTTTTTATCACACACACACACACACACATGGATATAGATATAGATATAGATATATATAATTTTTGTAGGGTGGAAAGATGTATGATGACAAAATGGAAAAGTTTTTATGTGACATCAAACTATGTTTGTTCATTCTGATGCAACTGCACATCTGCATTAACGAGGGACACTGGAAATTTTAAATTTAGAAAATTTTTTTATTTTTGTGGGAGCATATAATCTAGCCAGTTCCATTTAGATTCTGTTTGCTTTTGTTTCCATCAACTTTGTTATTAAATATCTCCCAATGTGATAACAGAAAATCTGCCAAGAATAGTAAAACACTTATAAGAACCTGGACACAAATTTACTGTGGATAGACTAGCAATTAAAACATTTTCTAAATATTTTTGTCTTAATGAATTACTTTCTCTTTTAATTAGAGTAGCATTTTTTTTTTATCAGAATTGTGGTCAGTCTTGTTATGGTGCATATGCACAAAAGTGAGTGACGAAGAAAAATAACCAAGGATTAACAGGGATCCTAAAATACAGAATCATTTGCTATAATAGATGAAAATATTAGGTGATGAGTCTAAAATAAGAAAGAAATGTAAACTTTGTTACTATAGCAACTAGAAATTATCTTCTTGAAGACTCATTATCTATATAGGGCAGCTGTTGCTGTTGTTGCTGTCCCCCACCCCATCGCATTGGGATTTTTAATGCTTTTCTTTTTTCTTGCTTTCATTTTTGCAAAATTCTTCACATGGCTCTCTATTTTTGTTTCTAAATCTGATTTGTTCTTCCTCCCCCAATCTATTTGCTTTGTGCTAAACTGTCCAGTATTTTTCATTTTGAAAAAAATGATTCTCTTTGAATTCAGTCTCCAGTTTTCAAAAAAAGTGCTGAGAACTTTTTTACACAGCAAATATTTACATCCCATCTTTTAATTTAATTTAAATCCTAGCTTAAAACTTGCTTTTCCTTCCTTTCTCTTTCCTTGTCTTTCTCTTCTATTTTTCTTTCTTTTTTTTGTAGCTATTGTTTTTCCCAACTTTCTCATTCCTTTCATTTTTATATTTATACACTCTAAATCTCCCACATCCTCTCTAAACACTGCTTTTTTTATAAGTGTAGGTAATCACTATTTTTTTTTAAAAAGGAAGAGTTTTTCATTGTTTCCATGTTTATTCATATCATCTTCAATGTTTGAGGATGTAAATGAACATTGAAATGTTAACAAAATGCACCACACTTTAAATCTATATATTAGGTTAGAACAGAAGTTTGTAGCATTTTTTAATAAGTGGCATTTGAACAGAAAAGGTGACCTTTCAACACATCTTTCTACATGATACATGTGTGGATTGTGAATTTTAAATGTTTTTACAGTAAAAGTGAAAATGAAGGCAAATGACTGCATCTTTTATCATGTTCTTTCATTTCTGGAAAGGTTGAAAATGATGTACAAACAGCAAAAAATATATGTGCCATTTATGGAGATGGTACCATAGCTGAGAATTCTGTTTGTAAATGGTTCATTGGGTTGAGAAGTAGAAATTTTGATCTGGAAGACCGAGAATGTTCCAGCAGATCTGCAATCACTGATGATGAGCAAATCAAAATGCTGATTAAAAATAATCCAGATCATATGAAAAAGGTAATTATAAATGTACTCCATAATTCTCATATGAGTGTTATAAGTTATTTGAAAATGTTCGGATATATAAATGACTATGATGTTTGGTTAATTCAGAAATTTAATGGAAAAATATTTAATGGACTGAAATTCTCTACTCGAACATAATAAAAATTTCCTATTTTTGAAAAGAACAATCACAGGTGATGAAAAATAGATGGTTTACAACAATGTAGAGCAAAAAAAAGTCCTAGTGTAAACAAAATGAACTACCATTACCACTTTAAAATCTGGTCCACATCTGA
Source organism: Acanthosepion esculentum (assembly GCA_964036315.1). NCBI lineage: Eukaryota > Metazoa > Mollusca > Cephalopoda > Sepiida > Sepiidae > Acanthosepion > Acanthosepion esculentum. Next base: position 61,820,523 of record OZ038480.1, on the reverse strand, counting down.
AGAAGATGATACTGTGTATCTAGTGGGATTGAAAGGTATTGTATGTTAAGAGTTCCTTCCATTGAATTCAGATAAGTACTCTTCCAAACTGGATCAATTAATGGTAGCAGTCAATGAAAAGTGCCTGGAATTGACCAAATGGATGGGTGTCATCTTCATCAAGTGAAAATTGAGAAATTAATAACCTGCATTTTCATCATTTAATTTTTTTTTTTATTTCCAGGAAGGACAAAACTGTATAAACAGCAAAAACAACATATGTCATTTATGGAGATGGTACCATAACTGAGAGTACTCTTCATAAATAGTTCACTAGTTTCAGAAGTGGAAATTTTGATCTTGAAGACTGAGAACATTTCAGTAGGCCTACAGTCACTGATGATGATGAAATTACAATGGTGATTAAAAATAATCCAGGTCACACAGTACAGGAATCACAGAGATACTCCACATATCTCATATTGGCAGTGTAAGGCAATTGAAAACATTTAACCACTCCAAAATATGATGCCATGTATGTGGTGGGATTAGAATGGTATTAGGTATTGTGAGCTTCTTCCTCAAAACCAGGCACTCAATTCAGATAAGTACTGTTCTTAATTGGACTGATTAAAGACAGCCATCAATAAAAAGCATCCGGAATTGGACAATTGAAAAGGTGTCACCTTCCATCAGGACAACACTAAATCTCACATTTCTTTGCATTTAACATCTTCTATATGACAATTCACTGATTATAGCTCTCCACAACTTCCTGTCCTTTGTAACTCTTAGTAAGTTTTGTCTTTGTTATGTCCCCTAATTCCTGTTCTGCTAACCATTTGTACAAGCCTGTTATGTGCTGTTTCTTCTGTCCCCTTTGTCTTCAATATGTCCTGTGAGTGTCAAATTTTCTAAGCTCTCTTTCTTTATAATATTCCCTAGGAATTTCAACTATCTCTTTCTGATTCTAAGTATAAGTGTTATTTTAGGTTTCCATTTTCCCGTAAAGTTTTGTCATTGCTCACATGTTTTAGATCCATGGTATTCTCAGCATCCTTCTGTAGAACCACATGTTTATTGCCTGAAGTTTCTTCTTCATCTACAAGGAGATTTTCCAACATTCACTGTCATATAGGTGGAATTGTATTACATAATAGTTTAATTAAAAAAAAAAAAGAGTTTAATAAAAAAAGAGTCTTTTTGCTCCTAATGAGATTTCCATTTTCTTAATACTTTGCTTAGTTTTTGGAAGGCATCTTTTATTTAAATTTTTTGTTGTAATTTTTGTACTTGCTTTACACATTCCATTTCTAATCTCCTGTAAAAATGTGGTGTTTTCTGCTTTGGATTCTTGCAGATGGTTGGCCATAATGCTAAGTTTTCGAGTAAAAAACATTAGGGAACCTAAATTCCTTTCTTAGACTTTTTTCAATATGCTTGTGATAGTCACATGGATTTGAACATGATGTGTTGTGCTTTTTTTATCTAATATCTACAGCAATTACAAGAATCTACTTAAAGTGATTATCACAATATCTTCTTTTAAAATAGCTAAACCATCACTGGTATTTATCAACAATCTGGTTAAATATTCTCCTATAGACTATAAAAAGCTTTACAGTCAGAATAGGTTTATTATAAATCTTTGCTATTTTATTTGAGTAAATAATATAATGCTACTGATGTTGTCCTTTTTCTTAATTTGCAATAGTACCCAATAATCAATGGCAGAAGCAGAATTTAAAATTTGACATCCATAATAATAAAGAGCTGTATACATGTTCGTCTGTCCATCTGTTTTTCGATCTCATAAATCATAAACAACCTGAAGTAAAAGGTAATAACTACTGTAGTTACATGTGATTCAAAATTAAATAAATAACTCATTTAAAGTTAAATTTAAATATTGAACAGAGTGAAAGTTTTAAAAAATGATGGTTTAAGTTTAATTTTGCTTTTTATCAAAATTGCAATTGATATTGTCTAATTTAACTGCAATTAAAACTTAAGTGGAATACGGTTCATTGCTCATATGTTTTTTTTTCTTTTTCTAGCATGCAAACTGAGATGTATTAGAAATATATGACATAGTTCAGGTTCCCTAATGTCTTTTAAGAGTGACTTTATGTGAAGGGATAATAAAGAATGGTGATTTTAAAAGGAAATAAAAATAGTGCACAAAATAAAAGTAAACAAATGAAGATCATGCTGAATTAAGGTGTCAAATAAAGATAAAATAATTTTATTATTTTTAAATTCTTATAACTTTTATGTACACAGGATGCTGAATGCAAAACTCCCAAAAGCCCTCTGCAAGAGCTAGCATAAAGTTTGCCCAAAGGGCAGCTTCTAGGCTAATTTGTAAATAAAAACAAAGTACATATAACCCTTTAAAAACTTGGGGACTGATTTAACAATGTATTCATATTATGAACAGAACCCCCACTTAAAAAATTATTTAAAAAAATCTGTGGCCGTGGTCTTGTGGATGGTTTAATGAATGCAAATCTACAGAAATTGTTAAATGGTGTGTTGGACACACTTCTTTTTCTTTCTTTCTTTCTTAAAATTTTCTTTCTTTCTTCTTACCAATCTTAGTCTGTTCTTTCTTTCTTTCATTCTTTCTTTCTTAAAATTTTCTTTCTTTCTTCTTACCAATCTTAGTCTGTTCTTTCTTTCTTTCATTCTTTCTTTCTTAAAATTTTCTTTCTTTCTTCTTACCAATCTTAGTCTGTTCTTTCTTTCTTTCATTCTTTCTTTCTTACAACAGCATCTTTCTTTCTTCTTACCAATCTTAGTCTGTTCTTTCTTTCTTTCATTCTTTCTTTCTTACAACAGCATCTTTCTTTCTTCTTACCAATCTTAGTCTGTTCTTTCTTTCTTTCATTCTTTCTTTCTTACAACAGCATCTTTCTTTCTTCTTACCAAACTTAATCTCTTCTTTCTTTCAGTATTTGTTTTAATTGTATTTCTCTTTTGTTCTTATTCAACATTTTTTCATTCTTCCTACTTTCTTTCTTTCTCATAACATCATCTCATTTTCTTATTTAAACCTCATTTATTATTCTTTCTTATAACATCGTGTTTTTTGCTTCTTTCTTTTAACTTCATCTTTTTGTTTGTTTGTTTCTTTTTCTTTCTAATTCCTATGTTTGTTCTTCCTTACCAATCTTTTCTTTCTTCTTTCTTTATCTCTTTTCTTTCTTTCCAGTATGAATCTGTTTTCTTTCTTTTAATTGCATTCCTCTTTTATTCTCGTTCAACATTTTCTCATTCTTCCTGCTTTTTCTTTCTTTTCTATTTTCTTTCTCATGACATCATCACTCTTTCTTATTTAAACGTCATTTTCTCATTCTTTCTCATTCTTTCATGTTTTTGTTTATTCTTTTAATCTTGTCTTTTTATTTGTTTCTTTCTCTCTCCTTACCAATTTCAATCTGTTCATTCTTTCTTACCAATCTTAACTTTTCTTTTCTTTCTTTCTATGTCTGTTTTAATATATTTCTCTTTTGTTCTTTTTCATCTACAACATTATCAGTTTTTTTCTTCTTTTCATCCTTATACTTTTTCCTCTCTTCCTCCTTTTATTCATCAAAGTAGTTTTTCCTTTTTCCAGGATTGTTCTCCATCAACCCCAACCTTTAACCTACACCATTACACTCTTTCGATTTTATTTCTTTCCCATTACAACTCAAACTCTTTCCCATTTTCTTTATTCTACTTACTTTTATAGAAAATTTTTATCTGCTCTGTTTCTTGGTTTCACTCATTTCTTTCACCTTTTTATTCTTCAAATTCGTCTATCTTCTTTTATTTCCCATAATGCAATTCTTCCCACCCTCTGTCTTTCTCTTTTGCTTTCCACTTGAATAGGTAGTTTTCCCAGTCTGTTTGTCTAGCCATTTGTCCATCTTGATTATTCAATATCCTAGTTTTATTGGGGTTGGACAGGGAATGCCTCCCAAGCTAAAATAGCCAGCCAGTGAAGGAGAGTTACAGAATGATTGGAAATGTTTGTATTTTCCTTGTGCTCTGTTATTTAATAGCAAATAATGCTTTTACTGTCTGTTGTTGCTTGACCAGTGGTGAAATCTGTCAATGGATATAAGATTACAATAGAAGACATCACTGATTCTTTTCTTTCTTCCTCTGCTTCAATTATGGCTCCCACTGAGTTTTCCCATCCAGCTTTCTCAGGAGATCAAGTGATATCAAATTCTTCAATACTCCAGCACTCTCCACAGTATTTCAACTAACATTAGGGATGCTGTCATCTAAATGGTTTCAGTTCGTCACTAGATTTCCAGTTTTTCTAAAGTAAGTTCCTAATATTAGTCCAACTATTCACTCAATTTTCATTTTAATCAGTTGTCTGATGTCAGAGAAACATCTCACCACACAGATTGTCTCTTTGTTCACATGAACAATATATAAGAATATTATTAACAAAATTATTTTCATTTCTTCCCGACCTTTTATACCAAATCTTATTTTATTATATATTAGGGGGTATCAAAAGTATTTTTTTTCTTAGAGCCCTTCACTCTAAAGATTATTTCATGTATACACCTAAAGGCTATCAATGATCCCACTATATTATTAATATTATTATTATTATTATATATTAGGGGGTATTCAAAGTATTTTTTTCTTTTACAAACCTTTACTCCAAAATTTATTTGATGTAAACATCTAAAGACTATCAATGATTCGACTATCTCATTATTATATATTAAGGTGGCAGCAAAAGTATATATATATATAGTAATGATACAATATGGTAATCCGTATGGAATTTCCAGGAGGATATAAATCCAGGGAGAGCTCTATGTCAAAAGACAGAGCAAAATTGTTATTAATTAAAGAATATCAAACACTTAAAATCCCATACGTAATAATTTTTATTTCATGAGAGCTCTAAAAGAAAAAAAACAGCTCTCAATCTTCAAGACTTACAAACAAATCACAAAATTTTGTTTGTAGGTCTTGAAAATTGAGAGCTGCTTCTTTTTTAGAGCTCTCATGAAATAAAAATTATTACCTATGGGATTTTAAGTATTTGATATTCTTTAATTAATAATATATATATATATATATATATATATATATATATATATATATATATATATATATATATATTGAACAATAAAAATTATTAAAAAAATTAAAGTCTTCAGACACACTGGGTTGTAGATTAATATTCTTTCGTTTTTATTGTTTCAGTTAGATTCCTCAACTAGTTTTGGCCAACATGGCCATCATCAGGAGAAAAATATTTTTTAGCTTGCTGGTAGCAGTGAACTACAGAAATGAATGTCTTGATAGAGAAAATGAAATTTTGTCTGTAGTTTTCATTTGTTTTTTATGAATTTTTTAACATTCCTTGTGTTGGTCAAACAGTCTCTTTTAAGTTGTTATTTGAGATAAGAGCTGGATGGATCCATGCTGCTCTGAATTCCCTTGGTCAGTTTGACAATTTTTTTGGTTCCTGGAGAGGGGATGTGTCTCTGTTAAGTGTGTGTGTGTTAATTGGTTCTTAGGGAGTGAGTGAGTATGATATGTGTAAGCATGTATATTGCTGTGGGTGTGTGTTATCATTTGGCTCATTAGGGAGTGAGTGAGTATGATGTGTGTAAGTGTGTTTATTCGTGTGGGTGCGTGTATAAGTGAGGCCTCAACACCTCATAGAAAATATTCATTCTATGAAAATTTCTCAAACATTAAGGCCGGTAAATGTTGTGTAATACTGTTTATTATAAACAGAGCATTTACTTAAATATTTGTATCTATAAAAAGAATGTATAAACATAAAAATGTCTTAAAAATAATTGTCGGTCTTTGTCCATTTCATATATATATATATATATATATTTATAAACATCACAGAAACTTGATAAAGCCGCCTTGTAGACCCATTAGGAAGGCCACCATTTTGAAGTCTGTGATAAATTATCATACTCTTTATATTTCAATGCATCTAGCAAGATCTTGACACTGTTGTATTCCTCTTTGAGCTGCACTGAGTGAGCTAGAGGAGGAGATGGATACATGTTCCTGTTATGAAGCAGCATACTCCTGAATGAGCTGTCAATGAAGAGGTGCAACTTGCTAGGGTTACAGGCAATTTCAGTTGCCTTGAACAGACCATTGTGGCAGAAGCAAAGCCTATCTTGACAAGTGAAAAGGCTAGAAAAACAGTGGTGATGCTTTCTGTGACCTGCAAATTACACAGTTTTATCTAACAGATTTTGCTGCTTGAGTCTCAATGTCAAAAGCTTGGCATTGGACTTTGTGAGACCAAGATCTCTGATCAGAGGTCGTTAAGGTCTTTTTGGTTAGGGTAGTATGGGTTTCTCTTCTCAACTGTGCCTCTGTAATCTGGATCAATGATTTCATCTTCTTCTAAATTGCTGTTCTCTTCTTAAAACAGCTGCTCTTTGGAGGTGTGTGTACAGGGAGCTTAGAGAAGTGTGGCACTGGGGTGATGGTCTGGATATATGCATTGTATGCAGGTGCATTCTTGCCAGCTTGATGTTTGGAAGGTCCACCATGCAGAGGAAGCAATTGCTTGAGTGATCAGTTGGTTCTGTCCAAATTCATGGGATCGAATTTCATGGCTCTCTTTTCCCCTCTGTCTAGATCAGAAAAGTAAAGTTTGAAGAGAATAATTGTCATTTCCTTTGCTTTCTAGACAGAAGCAATTAGGAAATAAGACTTAGTGAACAAAGTCAAAAAAAGTTAAAATTTTGTTATACAGTGTTTTTTAAAATATATAATACATAAATTTATCACAAACTAAAATAATATAAATATTAATTCCAATATAAAAAAAATTCAACAATAGATAATACTTAAAAGAAAAATATTAAAACAGAGTGGCTAAGCATCTTATTAAAAAAAATTGAATTAAAAATCTTAATCCATAAAAGCTAAATAATGTATCATAAGATACATTTTAATTATAAATATTTCGATGTACAAATTTTTTTCTCATTGTAAATTTCTTTTATATATTTTATTTCTCCATATCAGATTGCCATACTTATATTTTATTTTCATGTATTTCCAATATAAAGATCTCGTTGATTTATTCAGATATTTATTTCAAAATTTTATTATTAAAATTTTTCAAATTAACCACATTTTAAGCTGCTGGGTTGACATGGTAATGTTTCTTTAACTTTAACTTTTTCCAGTTGTTTTGAAAATGATAAATTATATATATATATATATATATATATATATATATATATATATATATATATTTTATCATATATATTTTTTTTTCTAAATTTTATTGTTAAAAATTTTCAAATTAACCACAGTTTTTTAAATTGCAGGGTTGCCATGGTAATATTTCTTTTTCTTTCCAGTTGTTTTGAAAATCTTTGCACACAGGGAAACATATATATTTTGTCATATATATATATATATATATATATATATATATGCGTGTTTCCATATATGTATATATATATATATATATAAATATATATATATGCATGTTTCCATATATATATATATATATATATATATATATATTTAAAGACATTTTTATGTTTATACATTCTTTTTATAGATACAAATATTTAAGTAAATGCTCTGTTTTATAATAAACAGTATTAATAACATTTACCAGCCTGAATGTCCAAGAAATTTACATAGAAAATATCCCTCCTCCAACAGGAATCGAACCTGTATCATATACGGAACCATCATATAGCCTGACGTGCCTTAACCGATTGAGCTACAGAGGATCGTTTAATTAGCAAGGTCGATTTTACTGCTTTTAAACTTCAATCTTCCATGAATCTCACGTACATTCATATCTGTCCAAAGTGTATCCAAATGTAAACAAATGACATCACACATTATGAAATGGACAAAGTCCAACAATTATTTTAAGACATTTTTATGTTTATACATTCTTTTTATAGAAACATAAAAATGTCTTAAAATAATTGTCGGACTTTGTCCATTTTATAATATATATATATATATATATATATATATATATATATATATTTCAAATAGAGTATAGTTGTAAAAGGACAATATGAATAAAGACAAAAGGATTACTTAGCTTAGCTGAAGTTTTTCATCCTCAGAGGGACAATATCAAGGCAAATGTAAGGATTTTGTTTAGTGACATATTTATATACAAGAGCAAATATGTAATTGGTTTTTCAAAATCTTTGATATGGGAGTGCTCATGAATGTTTAGGTTATATGGAAAGTCAAGCAAGTTCATGGGCATGAGATGATACAATTCAAGGTCTAATAAATGAAAAAATACCAAAGATTTTGAAAAACCAGTAACATTTTTGCCCTTGTATATAAAAACTTGTCACAAAATAAAATCATTTCCTCTTGACTTTATATATACATATATATATATATATATATATATATATATATATATATATATATATAGTCAAACCTAATGAGCCAGACAAACCTACCAAGGTTTCACTTAGGCAGATCGTCAGGTTCAGCTATTCTTCTTCTTATTATTATTTTTATTCTATCTGTAGGTAGGTTTGTCTGGCTCATTAGGTTTGACTAGGTTTGCTCTACGTTTGTATCGAGCTCTTTAGTTAGTTGTTTACTCGTATCGGGTTTTTTCTTTGGGCCTTTAACCTGTATCTGTGCGATTATTTTCAACAGACTTTCATGTTCCTGGCTCTTTCTTTTTAAAACCTTTTTTCCCTTCGAGATTGATTTGGCTATTGTTAAATCAAGAATTTGAAGGTTTTTCAACACAAGTATAGTTACCTATATATATATATATATATATATATATATATATATATATATATATATATATATATATATAAAAAGTATATATATATATATACATATATATATAAAGTATATATATATATATATATATATATATATATATATATATATATATAAAGTGCAAAAAAGATGGTTTCCATTGTAGTTCCAGCTCTTTCAGTCTCACCACAAAACAAATGCAAGTACAATCATCACCTTCATTTTTCCAAAATCTCTTCAATTCTCGAGCAAGGTGATGATATTTCTTCAACTTTTTACTCTTGTCTGCTGGCTTAACAACACTCTATCTGAAAAGTCATGTCTGTCTTCATTGTGATGAGATCTGATACCATTTGCTGGATCGATTTATCCATTTTTACTTTACAGCTCACTAAAATTTTATTTTTACATTCCCTAGGACAGGTTTTGAATTGGGCATAAACCATTGGATTCAATTCCTTTCAATAATTTACAGTGGATCATCTTTCTTTCCCAATGTCTTTATATCTATAAATGGAATATTTACTATTCTGTTTTATCTTGTCTACTTTAGTCTTAATATTGTCAGTTTAAATACACTTGTACTGGAGACGTGATTGGTAGGGAATCCATTTCTACCCTCAAGTATTCTTGGCACAATCATTCCCATCACAATTTTATCTTCAATTCTTTTTTTTGTTTCTTGAATCTCCATGAAGTTGTTTTGTTTTCCTTTTGGGATTCTTTATTTGGAGTTTTCAACTTCTGACTGTCATAATCTCTCTCCTTTTACTCTGCTTCACGTCACCCTCAAGTCTTTTGATTGTCAAATTGACACTGTCCTCCTGACTGATGTGTCCTTTTAGCTCCTTTTCTTTTCACATGATGTTAGTCAGAATTATCTCTGGCTTCTTATGAGTCTTCCTATTCTTCTTCTTCTTATTATTATTATTCTTATTATCCTTTTTCTTATTCTTACTCTTATTCTTCTTATTCTTATTCTTCTTATATCTTTTTTTATTCTTCTTATTCATCTTCTTTTTCTTATTCTTATTCTTCCTATTATTCCTATTCTTATTCTTCTTTCTCTTCTTTTTCTTATTCTTCTTATTCTTCTTCTTCTTACTCTTTTTCTTCTTCTTATTCCTTATTCTTATTATTCTCATTCTTTTTTATTCTTATTATTCTTTTTCTTCTTCTTCTTCTTCTTCTTCTTCTTCTTCTTCTTCTTCTTATTATTATTATTATTATTATTATTATTTTTATTATTATTATCATCATCATCATTATTACTATTATTATTATTTACATTATTCGGACTATTGTCCTCATCTTTGTTGCCATATTTATTACAACGTTCGGCCATTGTATGCTCCGACACATCACACAGTGGATAAAGGTGTTGGTTAGATCTAGTGACAGGACCCAAAGAGTGTGATTTCAATACCCGGTTAAAGCAGTGGAGAACTTACAGAGGGAAAAAATAACAGGAGATAACTGATATCCATTAAACATGGCACGTGGAACTAGAACAGTCTACCCCAGTGAGCAAAATAAAGGGTTCAGTTCGACATTCCAACCACCTGAAGAAGGCCAGAGTATACAACGGCCGAAACGTTCTAATAAATATGACGACAAAGATGAGGACAATAGTCCGAATAATGTAAATAATGTACATAATACCTCATCTCAGATATATAGACAGATATTATTATTTTTTTTACTTCTGATATTGCTATTCTAATTCCTTCAAGATTTCCTTCCTTTCATTTCATTCTTCCCCATTCTGTGTTTCCTTTTCTGTTATTATTATCTTCTCTTCTTACGGATGTTTTTTCATTTTCAACTGGAACCTTGCATTATAGGTGCTCTCCATGAAGTCATATGTCCTCAAATTGATATCACCTTTTGCAGAATATTTGCAGTGCCAAGCAACACAGACTTCTGAAATGATAGGATGCTAGACTTTATTTTGATTTTCTTAATCTTTAGGTTTGGTGGTATAGGTACCAGTGCTCTGATGATAACTGGGACAATAATGAATGGAACACTGCAACATTCTGGCAACCTCAGTCTGGAGGTCAATATATTTTTTAAGCTTTCCAATTTCTTTGACATTGATATTATGGTCACCAAGTACAACCACATTGATGAGGAGGCATTTTCTTGGTGTTGTCAATGATTGTGATGTCTATACAATTTCAAGTTCAATTTGGTACTAATCAAAGTTATTTTGTGATTAAGCAAGTTCATAATGAAATAGCCAGGTTCAGAATGGGATGTAATGTAGCAAATTCAAAATGAAATAAGCAGGTTTGATTTGGAATGAAGCAAATTCATAATGAAATAAGCAAATCTGGATTGGGACTAAGCAGAGTCATTATGGTAAAATGTTTCAAACTTATCTGCGCATTTCAATAAACCAATGTCATGGATTAAAAAATAGACGGTGCAGTAAATCAGATAATTAAAAATCGGAATGCAGAATTGTGCAAATTTTGCTATCAATTCCTTACAAGAGGCTATTCTTGAATGGATAAATTTGTGTCAAAGTGAGAGTTTCTGGCACTTTCATTGGTAAGACAAACAGAGAGAAGAGAAGAAGAAAGAAAGAGATGGATAGACTGTATATAGTGTTAAAAAAGAGAGAATAAGAGAGGGTTATTCAAAATGAAATGATTTGGGGGACAACAGGGAAAATCTCTTAAAGTCCTAAGAAAAAGCAGCAAGGAATGCATATATCAAGACAGAGTTTGAAAAAAGATATGTATAGTGAGAGATTTTAAGCACTGAATGTTGCATCCCAAAAACATACACATTTCATGAATTTTCTTGATTTATTGATTGCTCCTAGAAGATAAAACATTTCAATAGTAAAGTTTAGTTGAACATTATTATTTTAACATGAAAATATTTAATTTTAAAGTCTTTTTTTTAGCAAAATAATTGCTCAGTCCCAAATTGAATTTGCCTAATTCATTTTGAACTTGCTAAGTCCCAAATCAAATTTGCTTATTCCATTTTGAATTTGACTATTTCATATTAAATCTGCTTCCTCCCATTTTGAATTTGCTATGTCCCAATTTAAATTTGACTATTCCATTTTGAATTTGCTACATCCCTTTTTGAATTTGACTATCCCATTTGGAATTTGCTATGTCCCATTTTGAATTTGGCTATTTCATTATGAACTTGCTTAGTCCCAAAATGACTTTGATTAGTACCAAATTGAACTTGAAATGGTATAGTTTGGTGGCCTCAAGGATGCTGTTAGTTTGAATGTTGAAATCCCATAAGATCTTGACTTGGTTGTTTTTATTTCCCTCCTCCGGTTTTTAGTGGTATGATTTCTGTCCGACTTCAAGTTCATAGTTCCTACATAGGCACCAATGCAGATGGGAAGCCACATTATCATGACAGTGCCTATATTCTTTCTGCACAAGTATTCCACATGTGCTAATGATGTGGGTGATATTTATTTATTTATTATTATTATGAACAAACAAAATGATTGAAATGACACTTCCAGTATTTTGCAACACTTACACAAGGGTACAGTTTAAGAAAAGAAAAAGAAAAGACAATGTTTAACAATGTTTTCGATAGTATATCTGATTTCTTTAAATTTGTTTAAAAAATGCATAAAAATATAAAAATTACAAGTTTTTTTTATAAAAGTTGCTGTCTTGATAAAAAGTGTTGTACTGGTATCAATGCAACAAAGTGAATGAAATTCTGTCACCATGAATGAAATCCAACAGAAACGTGAGTAACATGATGGGGAACATTCTTATCTTGAAATTTTCTGTGAAATATTATTATTATATTTTTCCTCTTCCTTTTAGTCTTCTCTAAATTTCTTCTGATTCGGAAAATATTTCCTTCACTTGTTTTCTTTACCTTTTATTTTCTTATTCTTTTACATTTTCTTCTTCTTTTTCTTCTTCTTCAATTCAAACTCATTTATTTACAAATGTAAGTCAGAGTGCATGTGTTTAATAAAGTTGTTATGCTGGCTAGGGCAGGGTCAATACAGCACATCATTAAGAATGGACAGTATTTTGGGGTTCACTAATTAGGGTCCTAAGAAGCAAGGGAGAAAAGGCATTGAGTTAGCAAAATGAGAGATGTCAGAAGCAACACATAGTAAAAGAGGCAAAATGCAATGAGATGCCAAGTTTTTAGAAGGCAGTCTTCAAGAGAGTTACAGTTGAACAGTAACAAAAGAGGAAAAGCCATTCTTCCAACATTAGAAAACAAAGAAGAGGGAGAATGAGAGAGAGATGTGAAAAAGAAAGAGAAGAAATAATACTGAAAAAAAGTGGGAAGAAAGAAAGGAAGTAAATGTGGAGATGGAGAATGAAAGAGAGGTGAGAAAGAAGAAAGAAAGTGAAGGGGGAGAAGGAAAATAAGAGAGAGATGAGAAGGAAGAAGAAAGTGATTGGAGGAGGAGGAGGAGGATAAGAAAGAGGTGAGAAACAAGAAAGAAAGAAAAAAGTAAAGGGAGTTGTTTTTTAACAAACAGAAAAAATACATCCCATCTTTATCTATAGTTTTATATATCTTTGTTATTCAATTATTTACATGTGGAGTATTGTCCACATCTTTGTTATCACAACGTTTCAGCCATGGTGCCCTCCAGCCATCATCAGGCTTATATCTATCTGAGTAACTTACCAGGAATTTTGAACTGAACCCTTTATTTAATCTGCAGTAGTAGATTGTTTTCTTCCACTGCCCATATCTAGGGATATCTTGTTTAGTATTTAATACTGCTCAGCTAGTGGTCACCCATTTTGTTATTCAAGTTTACTCACCTACACCATTCTTTGCTAAATACTCAAAATACATTATGCAAGATTCAATGGTGGTCTAAAAAATATTAATTTTTTGACATATGGTGGCCATTAATAATTAAGTATAACTCAAGACTTCAATGTTAAATAAAACAGTATTTAATTACAACTGCAAATAAACACTTAACAAGAAAAGAGAAGTAAAAATCAACCAATGATAATTAACCAATTCAGTGAATACCTTGTTAGTAGCGCGGCTTGGCTAACATCCGGTAAATCCTAAATCAGAACCCAAATCATCAATGCACAATAATACACACTAATTCAACTGGATAGTTCCACTCAATAGTCACACAATAATCGCTGCAGTCAGTAGCCTGACACTATTTATACACCTGGTGGAAAACATATATTCATAAATCCAGAGTGTCACACTCGAACCTTGTTGTTGGTAGTTACTAATTTTCTTTCAATATAACAATTAACAATTGCAATCTAAATTATAATAAAATTTAACAATAAAAACAGGATTGTTAATATTTATAATCAATTCTTCTAAGCATTATGGCTGATGCTAACCTCCAGGATAAGAGAGTAACTGTGCATTTTTGGTCTTATGTTTTCCACTGACATGAAATGGAACAATCATATTAAATCAACTGCTAAGTCTACTGCTAGAAAAGCTGGTTCACTGTGTTGTCTTAGACAATTTTTCTTGCAAGATTCTATCTTAAACATTTATAAGTTTACCATTCATCCAGGCATTGAGCATTTCCACCACATCTGGTTTGGTGCTTATGTGACGTACAGGGTGCGATAGATAAGTTGTCATCTAAATTACGCAAAAATGAAAATAACACTCACATCTCATTTTAACAGATATATTTACTAAAATTACACAAAAATTTCTTGAAATATTAAAGAGTAAATTTATTCAGTAAATCTCCATTGGCTTCAACCATGGCCTCCAGATAACTTCAGAATCTCCTGCAACTCTTCTGGACAGTCTCCTTGTTTAAGTTGGTGAATGCTGCTATACTCCTTGCTTTCATTTACAAGGAGTTTTGTTTTTGCTCATCTGTGCCCCACACATAACAATCAAGGTTGCAGTCTGGGGAGTTAGGTGCCCAGATGTAAGGGGTTATGTGGTTGCAGAAATTGTTTGACAGTCATAACTGGGTTCTCCTACTTGTGTGGCATAGTGCAGAGTCCTGTTGCCAGACATAGGGTCTTCCAGCAGTCACCCTCTTGATCCAGGGCAGCAGTACCTCCTCAAAAAAATTGATGTAGACTTCTGTGTTGAGTCAGAGGCTCTGTGAGAAGATGAATGAAGGCATAACATTGCCATCACTAGTGATCACTCCAAACACCTTCATAATCATCATTAGACTCATCCTTTCCGAATCCTCTGCACTGATCTCAAATTGACACCCAAACACTGTGAAATGTTTGTATTTGGAGTCATTAGGTTGTAGCCTTGTGCCAGATAATGCAAAAAGGGTGTGGTTGTAGAAGGAAAGAAAGAAAGTCAGTGAAAAAAAAAGTAAAAAGAAAAATATCCACATATGGTCTGGGGCTTTTGTAATATATTTAGAAATTCTTGATTAAATCCAATAAAGAATCTGCAATGTCATTAGTTCTGACCTGGCATCTCAGCTTCAGTTACTTCTCTACTGCCATAACTTAGCTTCCCTGTACCTTTTCTATAAATACTTTCATGGTAATTGTTCTGAGGAGTTTTCCTCCATGGTACCTAGACTTTAAATGGCTAGATGTAACTGTAAATTCTATGCTAACAGATTCTTCTCTTACACTTCTCATTTGTGGAACTCTCGTCCAGCTTCTTGCTTCTCAGTCAAGTTTGATCTTTAAAAATTTAAATGCAATGTCAATCATTATCTTCTGTTCCTGTTCTTTTATTGGTCCTTAACCTTTTCCTTAATAGTGTTTTTCTTTTCTTATAATCTTTCACACTCAGTAACACCTTGCATCTTAGTGGTTTTATCACCTTGCTTAGAGTGAAATGATTAAAAAAAAGAAGCCAATGAAAAGAAAAAGAAAGAAAAAAGAATAAAAGGAAGAAAGCCAGAGAAAAATAGAAAGAAAAAGAAAGAGAAAAAGAAAAAGAAAAAAGCCAGTAAGAAATAGAAAGAGAAAACAAAGAAAGGAAAAGAAAAAAAGAAGGAAAGAAAGTCAGAGAAAAAAGGGGAAAAAGAGAAAAATGAAAAAGAGAAAGAAAGTGAAAAAGGAAAAGAGAGGAAGAAAGAAAAAAGGAAAAGAGAGAAAGAAAGAGAAAAAGGAAAAAGAAATAGAGAGAAAGGAAAAGAAAAAGCCAGTGAGAAAAAGAAAATAAAAAGAGAGAAAAAGGAAAACCCAAAATAAAAAATAAAGAAATAGAGGAAAGAAAAAAGAAAAAAATGAAGAGAAAGAAAGAGAAAAAGAGATAATAAAAAAGTGTGAAAGAAAAAGAAAAAGCGATAAAGAAAGAAAAAAGAAAGAAAAAAGAAAGAAAAAATGAAATAAAGAAAGAGACAAAGAAAGTGAAAGAAAGAAAGAAAAAATGAAGAAAGAGAGAATGTGTAACCGTATTGCTAGTTTACCAATTCTATCAAAAGGCAACAGCAGTAATTAAGTAACTTTACGAATTGCTTATATTTTCTACCTGAGTAATCAAGGATTTTTATCTATACACTTAACAGTTGTATCATATAAGAAAGAATTCTACTTTTTGAGTTATAAAAAGTAAAAATATCCAATGAAACTAACATAAAACAAAAGAAACAAAAAACAATATACAGCAACTCATTTTCATTACTTACTAACGAGATATTCTGTTGTTATGGTAACACAAAGTCTATTTCACTTATTGGTGTTAAGAAATGCCTTCTGCTACCATGACAACGGAATATCTCATTAATAAGTGAGAACAATCATGCTGAATATCTGATAAATATATAATCATATTGTTTCATATTATAGAATGGATTATTTGTTTGTTTCTTTATCTCTCTTTATAACTTTCTCTTTCTCCCTTTCATTCTTTCTGTTTCTTTCTTTTGTTCTTTCTTTCTCCAGCCACACTCTTTGTTTTTATTCTCTTTTCCTTCCTTATCCGCTTTATTCTTTCTTCCCTCTTTTATGTTCATTTTGTTATCTACTCTCTACCCCACTCCCTTTCTACATCTCTTTTTTTTCCTCTTTATATTTTCTGACCTTTTAATACTGTTTTTTCTCTCGCTCTCTCTCTCTCTCTTCTCTTCCTTCCCTTTTCTTTCTCCTTGATCCCTCACTATTTCTCTCACTCTCTTCTCATTTTCTCTTCTGTTCATCTTTCTTTTTACTTCTTTTTTTTTTTGAACACCATCCTTACATCCTTTTCTTTATCATTTTCATAATTTAATTACTTCTTTCCCCCTAACTTCCTGCTTCTCTTTGGCAACCATTTCATCCCAATTATCCCCCTCTCTTTATCCCCCTAACATTTCCACTCACTGACTCCTTCTTCTACTTACAACATATTAATACCTTCCTGTCAATAATCCTCTTAACTCTACCTTATAAGCTCTTCCTCCTCCTCACTCTTATCTCTTAGACTCTCCTTTTTTCACCACTTTTTCCCTCAGCTAAAATCAATACATAACAATATTGCAGTAGTCACATGTTATCCTTCTCTTCCCTCCTCAAGTGTTAAACAGTTTTCCTCCCAACTATTTATCTCCTCCCCTTCTTTTTCACACCATCCTCTTCCTTTACCTATCTATATCTCGTTTCCCCTGACACAACCTTCATGTTTCCCCTGTCTCCCTTTTCAATCTCTAACATCATCACCAGCTTTCTTCTCCCTGGTGCATCTTTTTCAACAGGAACAGGAGCTATTATTCATACATACCATGTGTACTGATCAACTCTGCTAATACTTCTACCTATACTGCCACCTTTGCTTTGTCTGCTGCTTCTACAGCTGCCAATACCGTTTCTGTTCAGGTTGAAAGTCCTACTGCTATAACATCTGTTTGTATCTACTGCAGCAGCAGCAGCAGTAGCAGCGGTACTACATACAGATAACACTATTTTAAATACTATATTATAGATTTCATTGCAATCTATTTCTGCTACAGGTTTTTTTTTTCTTTCTGTGGCTTCATACTGATTCTACCTCATTGTCTCCTTCAAAATAATTCTTTCTGTCTGTTATCTTCTGAAGAATCCTAATTTTGGTAAAAGAAGCACAAATTATCTTCTGCTTACCTTATATAACCGTTAGAAAGAAGAAGAAGAAGGAAAAAGAAACAGAGCATGTCTTATACACAAAATCTACAAGTCAATCAAGATAGATGATGTAAAGGGAGGTATTTACTTAACAGGGGAGTTTTGATTGTTATTCACTTAAATTTAATTTATTTTTGCAGCCCCCTTTCAATTGAGCATTGAAATGTAACTCTCACTCAACAAAAAAAAAATGGAATTTTACATATAACAGCAACAACTAACATGTGCACAGAATCAATTTTTTAGACATTTTGCACCTATCGTTACCTCCACATAAAAAGACAAAATCCAAGACATGTACAGATGCTCACTGACAAATCCAATACTGGTACATTCAAATACATGATTATTCCACATGGTTTTTACTGAACAGTTAAGACAGAATAATTTCAAACCCACAAGTTTTTAAAAATTCTAACAGAGAATTTGAATATTAACAGGTATGGTCAAAGGTGGTGCCACTTCTGTAAACATTCATCAAAGAAGTTTGGAATTGCATTAAAATATTTTTGGAGTGCACTTTAAACACTGGACAGCAATTTCCAACATATATCTCACTATCTGTTAAACAGTTCCTTCTAAAACTTTGATATATCTGAAACTGTTATATATGAAAAAAATTGCATATATACCTCTGTTTTTGCAACATCACTTTTGGATTCTTTGATTTTAAATTGTATGTTCAACTCCATCAGCAACTATAAAATAATAGGTAAGTTGTGTTTTTTATTTATTCATTTATTCATTTTATTTTTAAAAATATTTTCAATGTCCAAATGTCAACACATATGTCACCAGAGAAAATTTAATCTATAATTCAGATATACACAAAGGCATGTATTTTTTTAAAAATTGCTACAGTTTTTATAATTCTTTTCTTTTTTAAAGGCTGTGATCTGACTCATTACATCTTAGCTATTGTGGGAATCACCAATTATATTAACTTTTATTTCTTTCATAGCTATACTTTTTCTTACTTTCATATATGTATATATATATATATATATATATATATATATATATATAATAATTATTATGATTATGTTCTTTTTAAAAATATGATTCATTGCAACACAGAATATTTCCATGTTTCAAAACTGAAACTAAATTTATGAATTTAATTTTTAAAATTAAACTCAAAATATATAGTTTTGTTCCATCATCAAGCAATGATAAGAATAAACTTAAAAAAAATCTTAAGGTTAAGGAAAATTTATTTTAATTTAGGGTGGCTGGGTTTTAATTTCCCTAAATTAAAATAGATTTTCCTTAACCTTAACAAAACTCATATCAATATTGTATACGCTTATAAATTAAGTAGATTTTTTTTAAGGTTTACTCCTATCATCGCTTGACAATGGAACAAAACTATGGATTTTGAGTTTAATTTTAATAATTAAATTTATAAATTTAGTTTCAGTTTTGAAACATGGAAATTTTTTGTGACACGATGGAATCATATTTTTAAAGAGAAAATATTTATAATATTTTGCTCTACTGTTTTGGATCAAGCAGTGTTTTTTTTAAAATAAAAATAACTGCTAAGAATTATAAATCTTACTGTTCTTTCTGATTATTTTAATATATATATATATATATATATATATATAAAAGTGGATATATTTTATTTTTATATTTACAGACACTCTATCCCTGATATTGAGCACTTTAACTCATAAATATAACATGCCTTAAAAATATATTTGTCAAACACGCACACACGCACCCACACACACACACACACACACACACACACACAGACACATATAATGCAATGCTCACTTTTGAATCGACACCAGATGATTACAGTGTGCATGAAACTCAGAGTTGTGATACCGGTGAGGAATAAAATGTATATTTATTATTTTATTATTTGTATATATATATATATATATATATATATATATATATATATATATATATATATATATATATATATATATATATATATATATATATAGGGCTGGACACAAATATTTTAAGATACCTGCACATATAAAAAAATG